>OX246745.1:28845013-29250827 GCA_945910005.1 Isoperla grammatica
AATGTTAACCAATTCCATGGAGTGGCTATCAGCAGACAATCAGCTTCTTTGCCCTAATAATAAGTCTAACCAGTTGTGAAGAACAGCCCCAGCCCCTGTCTACCCCTTCACAATGTCACTGCATGCCACTACAGGCCTAAGCCAGACAGTTCCATATAAAATAAAATCATAATGTATTTAATTACAGCTGAGGATAGGATACTAGAGAAGCAGCCAGACAGGCTTCAACTCAATATATCCGGCTGGCTGCTATAGCTACTTTTGTGGGCAGGGAGGAGTAACCAAAATAGTTAACTTTAAAAAAAAATGTTAAATGGCGCGAGTGTAGTGTACCGCACCTCACTTTTATTAGGACGGTCTCCAATTTATGCTCCGTTCCCATGTTTCATAACATTCTAGGAGATATCAAGATAATATTTTATAGGCTACAACAGAAGTTTTATATCTTTCATTTTATACTTCAAGAGAAGGAAAGAGAAAACCCCACATGAACTATAGAATTTGGATAGGCTATATGACAGAACAAATGACTGATCATTTCCAAAATTATATGAATTTAATATCGATAATTGTGCCTGTTAATCGATTTTAGATCGAATAATATCTAGATTTTGTACGTTGGTTGATAACTGAATCAAAATTAAGTTGTTATTTAATCGTAATATGTAGCTTCAATTTAACCCCCAAACACATCGTGTAAGCGGTCAACATTACGAAATAAATACAAATACAAAAGCCTACTAGTACACATTTACACTTTACATAATACCCTCCCACTCGCAATAATCGGGCAAAAGCACATAAATACTATTACCGGTAGTGCACGGGGTCTAACTACTAGTAGAGTCTCGTAACGAGCAGAAAGTTTGAAATCTCAGGCAAACGGTTTGATTATCAACTGTATCAATAATCGATTGGACAATGTTGAATCAAATATCGATCATTTGGTAGAAAAATCATATTGATCGATATATCGATTACCAAACGGCAACCCTAATTTGTAGAGTCTTCCTTGAGCTCTAAAATTGTAGGCTTAACTACGCCTAATCACATCTCTAGAGAGAATTTAATGTTTTGTGTTAAAACAGTGAACAATAGCCGTCACAAATTGACATTACATTGTTCATCTACCTCTAGCTAGGTCTAGGCCCTCACACATAAATCAAGATACAAACCTACATTGTTTACAATTGTGCACACAATAATACAGAGGGTAGTACGCTTACACGCTTACCTTTAAAAGTAAGCAAATCCAGTATTGATCAACATAATACAAACAAAAGGTATTGATTCAATGGGTACGTTCCGAAACCTGTTGAGAATGCTTAAAGCATGCTTGGCCCGTACCGAAACCTATTGAATGTGCTTTACCCAGCGTTCCGAAACCTCATTCGTGAGCATATTCAGCATGCTCAATATGCACGAGGTTTTCAGTTGAGCATCTCCAGCATAAGGTGGTTTTTGGCGGCATTTTAAAAATGCCTTACAGACGGACCTAACCTTGGGCTTAACCTGAGTGTAAAATTGCGCCAAAATCCCAAAATCATATGTTTGAACATGTATTAGAGCCTAGTATATTTAATTGATTTGACTTACGCCTCTATCAACCTTTTCAATTCTACTACACTGTTTGACAACTAATGTAGTGGGCGTGGCAAAACGACCTTGCACCTAATTGGCTTAAACAGCCGTGCCTATGCTTGAAGTGTTCCGTAACTATATCGTGCTTATAGATGCTTTAACGTGCTGGAGAATGCCAGGGGCAAAGCATTTTCAACAAGTAACGGAACGCAGCCATTGAGATATCGCCTAGTCTATGGGCTAAATGATGGGATAAGCTGCCTAGACATACAAAGGCTGAGAGGCCTAGGCCTACAATATACATTGTATGGCTATATAGCTGCTGTGCCTTACAGCAAATGACTTAATTTAGCAGCAGCTAGCCTAGGCCTAAATAGGTTATTTCAACGATAAATAAAATCAGTGCAGTGCACTAGCGTATTCTTCTCAAAGCAATAGGCTACTAGGCCTAGACTTGAATCATGCTTTCAGTTTAAGTCGACTTAGCGCATATCAAGTGAAAATGATAAGCGTACCGGTAGGGCAAACCTATTTCAATGGATGCTAAGCCCTATTCCCAGCTGCTGCATATCAATGCTTTTTAATTAAGTGAATCAATGACAAAACCTAAGCTTGTGGTCACCTGGCCTAGAGGCCTAGGCCTAGGGTAGGCCACAATATATTTGTAAACCTTTACCATCACTGTCGTAGAATCTCCGCTGCAGCTGCTACTCTCGGCTGATTCTGCATCGATCTCAGTGTTCTTACGTTTAATCGTAAGCTTATTGCTTCCTTTCCCAGTATACATAACAGAGTAGAGTGACGAGCCATTGGAAACAGTTTTTATTGGTTGCACCAAATCTGAATTACTGTTTGATTCAAACAATGTCATCGGAGAGACTGAAGCGGTTGGCGTTTGAGTGGAACTACTTGTATACACACACGGCAAGATACTGTACGCTGATTTAGACAGGCCAGCAGTACTTTTGTACTCGTCTTTAAAACCAGCCCCTTCTTGAATTAAATCTATTAAACTAGATGTCCCAGTACCATTGCTAGATGTTGCACTTACTAATAGAGTTTGGTAGATAGAGGTACTAGTTACATATTCGCAAAGCTTTTTATAACATTGAAGTAATATACGTAACTGCACGTTTTCCACATATTTTTCATAATCTTTACACCAACTGCAAGACGGCTTCAATTTCTTTCTTCCACCTTTACAACTGCGGCATACATGATGTTGGCAATTAGTTTCCGTTGGAGTGTGAGGTTCAATTAACAAGTTTCCACAAACAGTACAAGACAGAGATTGTCGCAAATACGGAACTAGACGATACAGATCCGTCCACGATGACATATCATCGATATTAGCTTGAATAACGAGTCTACAAGTGGAAACATACAAACTAGTAGCGTTCATCATCTTAACAAGATAAATATGAGCGTATATCCTTTGTTTAATCGCAAATCGGCTCGCACCTATGAAATTTTCTAGGGATTGGTTAGTATCCGGTTCACTCTTTCGTTTGATCCTGTTGTCAAACACGTTACAGAATTCACTTCCGGTTATAATTCCTCTTCTTCTTCTCCCCAGGAAAGTGCGCTAAATTGAATTTTTTTACTGTGTCGTATCGTACATTCGAACAACTCAGCCTATATCCTGCTTTGAGCTAATTTTATTTTAAAAAAAAGCCATATTGTGGCAGTGTTATGTTTCACACAAATCAAAGGAATCTCATTCTGTAGCAGAATGAGAAACAACAACAAACAACTAACAACTAAACAGAACAACAAACTTCAAACACACTGCTTTTCAATGTCGTATACCGTTACCAAAGGACAAACATCACTCAATCATTATATATTGGACGCGGGTTTAATAGATGCTTGCATAATTATGCAACGACGATGCGTTTCTACAAACTCTCTGCAATGCTTTTATCTGTGAGCTCACAATAGTATATGAAATGACCTTATAAAGTTGCACTAATTGAGCTTCATGATCTTTTGTTTGACAAACTGGCTACTTCAAGTCTGTCCCATCCATAGAGCTATGGTCCCAGTGGCGTATCCAAGGGGGGGTTATGGGGTTCAAACCCCCCCCCCCCCCCCCCCCCATGCTCCAAAAAAAAAAAAAATTATATGCAGAGAGAAGAAAGGAAAGGAGGAGGGAAGAGGAAACTACTATTTTGATTATTGTTTAATAACATACTCAACCGTTAAATCATACGACTTTGGGCTCTTGGTCGTCAGGAAGAGCTGCCTATAGGACCTATTGTCTTCCGGGTACAATCGGGAAGGAAGTTTGAGGAATGGGACAAGTTGGAGGAATATATTTTAAAATGCTAATGGGTGCTAGGGGTCAGGGAGTTACTCTTCTCTCTCCTCTTACGATTGGCACTGCGTATAAGAAACTACATTGAATCCTAAATATATTGAATCTTCTTATACCCTAGAGGCCAAATACACCCCGGGCCCAGACGGGGGAAAACTACCATATTTACATGATTTCCATATCGTAGGGCGTATATTATCAAATTATATTTTATATCACTGCACATGGCTGGCTACAGAAATTAACGCAAATCAGTGCTAAAACATTCGACAGAAACGTGTAAAATGTACAGATATTACCACAAAATACAACACTACCAGTTACGATTTTATTTTTGCAGTAATTTTGTTGTTCTGTGACTGGGTTTTTAATTTTCTTTGTAGTCATTCTTATGACATTTTCTTATTTTGAAACGTGTTTCCAGGCGTTTAAAACGTCATAAATGGAGAAAAAAAAATTTCGCCTTCGGCGAATTGGCCTCCGGCGGCTGGGGCTTTTGCCCCAGACCCCTGCCTACTTGGGATGTTCGACCCCCCCCATTGTCAATTCCTGGATACGCCACTGTATGGTCCCATCATATAGTTATGAGTTCATACGGGGTCGCTTTCGTTTCATCGACACTTTCGTTTTATCGATACACCGTTTCATCGACACACCGTTTCATCGACAGAGTTGGGAGTAGTAGCCCTCCTGACGCAATTTCATTTCAAGTGAATTGAACTCTCATTTTTTAATTGAACTGATCATGACAGAAATAGGAATTTCTTTATAAAACCCCAGAAATAAACTTCCTGACAAGGAATTGTTTGTGAACGTTCTTCAAATAATTCTATATAAAAAAAAAAAACATCTTGAATATTTTCTAGGAAAATAGCTGCGACATCGAATAATCAGGATGGAATCTAGCTTGGAATGCAATATAATCGTACAGAAATAAACGAATGCCAATCTTCCCAGAACATAGATAAAATAAAATACATCTTTATTGCATGTTTCGAGATCCCACTGTCCTCGTTAAACTATCGTAATTCAAAGCAAATATTTTAAATATCAATCTTAGACGTTTGTTTATAAATATCTCTTAGGCATGTTTACGGTTTTTTAAGATGTAAAACATTATTCGAAATATAATTTTTTACTCTTAGAAGGTTCGCTTATTTTGGTTATTAAAAGAACGTGTTCATGTTAGTCTCTCCTTGTATGTCTTCCGAACATGTCTGAAAGCTGTCTGGCTCATTGCCTATCACGCAAATTAAATCAAAGCTGGAAGGTGTATTAAAATATCTTACGCATAAAGTGTTATTTTCATGAATTTTCAGACATATTTATATTTGAAAGTTGGTATAAAGCATGTTTATGATTTTGGGTTGGTAGCTTCGAGGCCAGATGACACACTAACGAAATAAGCACACCGTAATGAAAATACACAAAGGATTCCACACATAGCTCGAAGTGAGTCTGGGTTACTGAGAGTTGCCTCATCGCGCATTTCGGTGTCTTCATTCAAGTTACATGCAAAGTATTTTCATTCGAATGAAGCTTTGATATTACGTAACTAAAGTATGTAATTTGATATCTTTCGGTACGCAATAAATAATTAATGTCCTTCGATCATGGGTACAAAATTCTTGGTAGACAGGCAAAGCTCATGAGTTTTTCAATCATGTCACACATTTTTAAGGAATTTTTTACCCCCTCACCAGCCCCACATATCATACTTGGTCACAAACATTACCTCCACCTCATTATCTGATTGTCACATTATGAATCTCCTCCTCCTCCTCCTCCCCCCCCCCCCCCCCCCCCCACCCCGTTCCGCCTCACACACACATTTATTAATTTTGTTTAAGAGATCACGCAAAAATCCACCTAATTGTTGCTTTTTCCTTTCACTGTGTATGTGTTTGTATTGTAAATTTCTGGGGGAAATCATCCAAGGGACTGGGAGAATACAATCATTATTTTACCCTAAAGAGCTACGGCAAAATCTATTTAACACCTTTTCACAAGATGCATGCAGGCTCTTAGGTAATTAAGCGAGCGAAGCGAGCGTTTCCACTAGACTCTTATGGCACTTCGTTCTGTTTTTTTGTTTGTTTGTATGTTTTTTTTGTTTTTTTTTTTTGTTTTTATGTCTGTCGATAGCGGTCGAACGGAAAGTCCGATCAACTTGAAATTTGGACCATCCACAAGCCTCGATGTGGATTGAAGGTGTATAGTTTAGAGGCAAAATCGTTCGAAAAGTTACAAAGTTACACCATAGTTACTGCAAAATATTTTTCGGAAACAAAATGGCGGCAAAATGTGAGATAGCCATATTTTTTTGCAGATTTTTCCGGTTACGAATATGTTCATTTAATGGCGATCTGATAAATATTGGCAACGTTACACAAAAGTAACTCGAAAATATTTTTCTAAAACACAGTAACGGCAAAATGTGAGGTGGCTATCTTATAGTAAATTTTTGTCCGGTCACGAATATACTAATGTAAACGCAATCTGATACGTATTAGAGGCAAAAATTACATTTCAAATGCTGTCAATAACTGTTAGTAACGGTGGCGGACCGCGGCGAAAACACTAGAGAGAATGGCAACGAAAATTCTTAGCAACGCACATTGTACTGCATTCAACAATATCGGGAAGTATAAAAGCTATGGAAATTAGAAGAATTTTTGTAATGCGCATTCTTGAATTGTTGTTAATTGTTGTTTTTATTAGCTTTGAGATCTTTTCGCCAGAACGTTCGTAGATATGGACGCGCTCGCTTATCAACGCGTCAAACAAAGCGTTTTCCTAGTATACTCTACTCTAAATAATTAAGCGAGCGAAGCGAGCGTCTCCACTAGACTCTTATGGCACTTCGTTCTGT
The DNA here is from genome assembly GCA_945910005.1 of Isoperla grammatica. Lineage (NCBI taxonomy): Eukaryota > Metazoa > Arthropoda > Insecta > Plecoptera > Perlodidae > Isoperla > Isoperla grammatica. Next base: position 28,851,784 of record OX246745.1, read on the forward strand.
TTTTTGTTTGTTTGTTTGTTTTTTTTTGTTTTTTGTTTTTTTTGTCTGTCGATAGCGGTCGAACTGAAAGTCCGATCAACTTGAAATTTGGACCATCCACAAGCCTCAATGTGGATTGAAGGTGTATAGTTTTGAGGCAAAATCGTTTGAAAAGTTACAAAGTTACACCATAGTTAATGCAAAATATTTTTATGAAACAAAATGGCGGCAAAATGTGAGATAGCTATGTTTTTTTTACAGATTTGTCCTGTCACGAATATGGTCATTTTATGGCGATCTGATAAATATTGGCAAAGTTACACAAATGTTACTCGAAAATATTTTTCTGAAAGACAGTAACGGCAAAATGTGAGGTGGCTATATTATAGTAAATTTACATCCGATCACGAATATACTAATTTAAACGCGATTTGATACGTATTAGAGGCAGAATTTACATTTATATTGCAGTCAATAACTGTTCGTAAGGGTGGCGGACCGCGGCGAAAAGACCAGACAGAATGACAACGAAAATTCTTAGCAACGCACAATGCACTGTATTCAACAATATCGGGAAGTATAATAGCTATGGAAATTGAATAGCTCAAGTCAATAACTGACCAAGTCACAAATACCACATTTTGAGAAAACTAAAAAAAACCACACTGTGCAGCCAATTTATAGACAAAATTTTTGATTTTTTTAAAACATATACCTCTAAGTGTACCCAACACCACGACATTGCTGTTTTTTTTCTGGTAGGCTTACTTTTTTTTATTTTTGAATTATAGTTTTTTGTACTTGGTCAGTTATTGACTTGAGGTTCTCACTTGGGCATTTCTTGGGTTAACTTCTTGAAAATTGTAATTTTTTTGTTAATCAATATTGTGGTTGCATAATAGCTATCTACATCAAACTTAAAATTTACCCCCCCCCCCCCCCCCCCGATTCATGGGGATGAATCGAAAGACAACAAAATATTTGTTAATGCTTTTGAAAATATAATTTGTTCATATTTAATGTGATAATATGTCGTATTTAGTAGTCAAAGGATCAGGGATTAATATTTAAATTAGTTCACAAACCAAGCTCATTAGAATGTGATTTAGTTTATTACATACGTAAAGTATCTGCTATTTGTATGTTGCACTTAAAATGAAGAAAACAGGCTACATAGACAAAGAAAATACTATCATTACTAGCCTCGGTTTGTAAGTAAACATTTGTAGCTACAGTATTACATTGTTGAAGAAACAATAGTGAAGCAAGAACGACTAGGCCTAAATTCATCAGTTTAAAGATCATCATTATCTTCTGCAGGTTCCTCAGCTGTAGAATTTACAGCATTGTAGAATTCTATTTCATTAGGATTGAGATATTTATAGTTTTTTAATATCTCTAGAATCTGAGTCAGAATCTGTCGAATCACTCATTGTTAACAGCAAGTTGCAGCCACAGGTGACAGCAAAATGATTTTAACACGGATACCATCCACGTAGCAAGAAACATTTGACAACAGTCCGGGTATTCAGACACGATCGCCAAGCTCAAGGCAAGAAATGACCAAGTGACATGTACTTGGTCTGTTATTGACTTGAGAGAGATTTTCAAGGCCTTGTAAAATATGGACTGGGTCTCACACTTGGGTGTTTCTTGCATTAATATGATGCGCCTATGTATGTACAATAACTTGGCGGGCTTAACTCAGTTTGTCAAAAAATGTCACTTAGGCACTTATTGACTTGAGCTATTCAATTAGAACAATTTTTGCAATGCGCATTCTTAAATTGTTGTTTTTATTAGCTTTGAAATCTTTTCGCCAGAACGTTCGTAAATATGGACGCGCTCGCTTATCAACGCGTCAAACAGAGCGTTTTCCTAGTATACTTAACTCTAAACATAATTTATGATAGATAGGTGATTTGATAAACAGCTTTAGCTTTAATAACAGGTTTTCTGGACTGCATGGTTGATAATGATTGATGATTCTTGCTTTACATCTCTGTTATTGTACTCATAGAATATATTATTTTGAGACTATGGTGGATAACAGATAAAATTGACGGATAATAATAAATCTCGTGCCTTTTCATATAGACTAGGGATACTATATGAAAAGGCACGAGATCGCATAATGCGATATAGATAAAATAGTGGGAAATGTTTCATACGATCAGTGTTGTGACTTATCTAGATAAAATTATCTAGATAACGTATCTAGATAAAATCTGTTATCTATTATCTTTATCTAGCTAATTTTTTGGTGTTATCTTTATCTTTTATCTAGATAAAATACAGATTATCTTATCTGAAATTTTAAGCTTTTAGATAAAAAAAAATAAAATGTTTAACCATAATATAGATACAAAATAATAATAAAATATATACCATTTTTCAAAATGAAAAATACTTCCACTGGTTTTCCCCTTTTTTGAAAATGGCGGCAATTTGTTAATGATAGATATGGAAAAAAAATAAGTAAATATTGCTTTTTAAGAAACATGTCAATAACTCAATAATATCATTATTATCTTTTATCTTTTCAAAATTATCTAGATAATTATTTTAATCTTTTATCTATTATCTAGATAATTTTTTTACACTTTATCTTTTATCTTACTGAAATACCGTATGTTTGGTATTATTAAAAGTACATAGCAATTAATATGAATGAAATAAAAGGAGCAAATCTATTTCAGGTCTGTCACATTTGGTTCGCTTTATTCCATTGTTGTCCCCATTCTACTGTTGACTCCACTGCCTTGTGGAGCTCAACACTACACTTACCTAGATAATTTTTTGGAGAATTAGCTTTATCTTTATCTAGATAAAAAAAAAATTATCTAGTCTATAATTCTTCGTCTAGATAGTCTAGAATTCGTCTAGATAATTTTTTGGAGAATTAGCTTTATCTTTATCTAGATAAAAAAAAATTATCTAGTCACAACACTGCATACGATTGGATTGGGGAGGCGATTTAATTTGTTTTAAGTTTCAGCAGGCTATATATTGCGAGTGTTGACATACCAATCTAAGTCAAGAATGGCGCCCTGAGACTCCAGTATGACCTGAGTATATTCATTGAATTTGATTCATTATAGTTAATCTCAAATACACCTACTTTAAGCATATATGAACATACCTGCGGGATAAACCACAGATTTTGAGATAAATTACGTAAGAACCAGCGGCTGTCATTCGGAAATTACGTAACATAGTATCGATTTGTAAGAGAACCTGAGTATATTCATTTCATTTGATTCCTTCCAATTCATCCTAATTGCATCTGTTTTAAGTATATATAAACACACCTGCGTGACATACTGCCGATTTTGAGATAATTACGGAAGTTTGACGGGCTGATCTTATAAATTATACGTAATGTCGAAAATTACGTAATGTCACACATAGTAGCGATTTGTAAGAGAACCTGAGAATATTCATTGCATTTGATTCTACTTAATGCATATATGAACATACCTGCGTGATATAACACAGATTTTGAGATAATTACTGAAGTTTGACGGGCTGTCATTCGAAATTTACATAATATCACACATAGTAGCGATTTGTAAGAGAGCATTAGTATATTAATTTAATGTGGCTCCTTATTATTCTCAATTACATCTACTTTAAGCATATATGAACATACTTGCGAGATATACCACATATTTTGAGATAATTACGTAGGAACCAGCGGCTTTTATTCGGAAATTACGTAATTCAAAACAAAGTATCGATTTGTAAGAGAACCTGACTATATTAATTTAATTTGATTCCTTCTAATTAATATCAATTACATCTACGTTAAGCATATATGAACAAACCTGCGTGACATACCACAGACTTTGAGATAATTACGGAAATTTGACGGTCAGTCATTATAAATTACGTAATTTCACACATAGTAGCGATTTGTAAGAGAACCAGAGTATATTCAATTAATTTTATTCCTTCTAATTAATCTTAAGTACGTCTGTTTTAACATAATATATAATCCAGCCTGCGTGAAATACCACAGATTTTGGGATAATTACGGAAGTTGGTCAGGCTGTCATTCGAAAACTACGTAATGTCACACATATAGTAGCGATTTGTAACAGAACCTGACTATGATACCTACATAATATGAATATTTTTTAGTGTATGAAATTACACTAAAAGAGAATACCAAATACGAGATAGACCCTTAGACCCTCAGACCAAACCAAATTGCACTAAAATACAATCGAACAACAACTTATGGTGAGTATAAAAGAATTGCATAAGAAATTTGTTTTGTTTGTTTGTTTCTTTCGTTTAGCAGTCTTCTGCTAGGTACATAACACAGTCTTCGTCATTTCACTCGTTTTTCTGTCCACTTGTTTTATGTAGCTACTCTCTATGCTAACAAGTAACAACACACTATTCTAAAGGATATGACGTTTTCAAAAATTATTGAACTTCTTCATTTTGTCCTGCATATCTGTTGGTACTATTCTCTTTAGTTGTCTTTGCTAGTGTGTTGTAGATTTTTGTCTTTGTACAAGCAGAGACTTCTGGCTCTCCTCATTATTTTGAATAGACTTATGAAAATCTTCTGCTGACCTCGTTGCATGTGAATAAATTTCATTGTTTGTTTTTCTGGTATAGTTCTTGCATGTATGTACAGTTTTCCATGTGTGCTTATCATATCAAGAATGAACATTAATAGACTTACTTTTTTCTGTTCTACTGACAGCCAGTTTAGAGTATAAAGCATGCCATTTCTATGTGCTCTGTACTTACATTTCAAAATAATCCTTATTGCTTGGTTTTGAAGCTTTCGCATCTTCTCAATTTCGCATATTTTTATACCTAGAAGAATTTGTAGCACAGTAGGTCTACACTCGGTGGGGACTGATGATAGTGTTATAAATTAACTTTAGGGTCCACAGTGACACAAATGTCTTGATTCTGTGCAGGTATCCTGTTTTCTTAGCAATTTTCTTCAACACATAACTTACATGTTCTTTGAAATTTAACAGCTAGGTAGTCTACTTGTACACCCAAGTATTTTACCGTTTCTTAGAAAGGTAAATCGTAAACAGTGATGGGAAATTAACAAAATTTTAATAGTAATTAAATATATAAATCGAATTCTATTTCTATTTCATTTATACAAAATACATTTGTTTTGGTTGTAACACCAAAGATTAACACTAGGACGAGAATCCCGAGACCTTGGAAACTTATTTATTTTCGTTACATGTTAGGTCATGGTCCCCGCTCAGCATTCATCTTTTATGGGTGATTATAAAAGATAAATTCACAAAATACAAATCAATATTATATTTTGTAGACGAAGTTTAGTTTAAGCGCCTCGTAACCACAGCCTTGTTGTTGTGCCAAGTATAGATGGCCAAGTCCCGCCTCTCGTCCCAACTGTGTGCCGGATACGTTGACATTTACAGTTTACACACAAATGTCATAACCTAGAAATTGTCTTAATGTTTTCGCTAGCGTAGGGCCAATGCAACTATGAAGATATTAAGAGAGGTGGAAAATGGCAAAGATTTCACGTTTAAAACTAGTCTTAGGGGGTCTATTTCTGCTATGCATAATGAGCATTTGTTTCTACCTGGAATGTACATCCGAATTAGATGAATCAGGTAGGTCAATAGGTCTAGGTTTACAGCCTAGGCCTAGGCCCTAGGCTAGGGTTACTAGGCTTAGGCCTGTAGGCCCTAACACACGAGTTTATTTACATCTTGTTTCACGTTCACGTAGCGTACTTATATTTTTGAAAGATGGTATCTATATAGTGAGCTGTCTCCCTCTTCGGATGACTAGGCCTAGCCTAGGCCTATGTATGAATGTGTAGGCCTAGGCCTATACAAAAAATTGGATTTTGCCAAGGCCCGTTAGATGAGTTGCTAGGCCTAGGCTACAGGTCTGTGCTGAAGGCTCAGGCTTACCCTACTTGAGAAAGAAAGGCGTAGGCCTACCCAGAGCTGATGTAGGCCTAGGCTGCCCTAAATCCTAGACTGGCCATTGGGTTTATTTCAAACCCAATGCCCTAGGCCTAGGGCTAGGCCTAGCTTTCCCCACAGCGACATGCCTTGAGAAAAACCTTGAATGAACCCTTATTATGGGATTGCTAATGGAGATAATCAAACTAAAGTCAAATTATGCATTGTCTTGAGCACTGAGCCATCTCTTATTGGTTAGGTCTAAGGACGTACATAGGGCCTACATACATACATGTAATACATGTCCGAATAGTAGGAAAACGACGTTCATTCTTATTCTTATTCTTGATTTTATGTCATCAATCATCCGTGACGTATCTAGTACTGTCCGAATACTGTCGCACGTGCGTGACCACGTCATAAGAATAAGAATGAGAACGAGAATTGAAAGTGCACACTAGATTTCGGTAATGGTACGGTATCACTGATCGCGTTTCGTACTCACTTTTTTCTGTATTCCTTTGCGATATTGATCATGTGCGCAGTACATAATTGTTATTTCATGATTTATCTGTAAGCTCCAGTGATTTTCAATACAAATAGTCTCTTCTTTCATATTAAATTATCGTTTTGAAGTTGCATCGATTTGACAACACAATCACGTTAAATATGGCAATATGGCGGACGTGCGAGGGCGCAGCTGTTCGGAGCACACAGGAAGTGTGAAGGCCTAGCTACCTGACATCCTGTCCCAACTTTCGTGGGATGTCAGGCAGCTAGGCCTAGGCGTAGGCCCAGTCAATTCAACATAATATAATTGACCCCCTAACCTGTCCCAACTTTCGTGGGATATCAGGCAGCTAGGCCTAGACCTAGGCCCAGTCAGTTCAACATAATATAATTGACCCCCTAACCTATCCCAACTTTCGTGGGATGTCAGGTAGCTAGGCCTGAGGCCTTCACACTTCACGTGTGCTCCTAACAGCTGTACGCACGTACGCCATATTGCCATTAATAACGTAAAATCAATGCAACTTCAAAACGATAATTTAATATGAAAGAAGAGACTATTTGTATTGAAAATCACTGGAGCTTACAGATAAATCATGAAATAACAATTATGTACTGCGCACATGATCAATATCGCAAAGGAATACAGAAAAAAGTGAGTACGAAACGCGATCAGCGATACCGTACAATTACCTAGATTTCATTCCGGAAGATGGCGGACGATGGGTCAGAACATATCTCAGTTAATTGTTAAGTATTTAAAGCCTGTGGCCTTCAAAAGTTACTACAATGTAATTATTATTAAATACAATGCATATTTTATCCTACATTTTGGTTATGTCGATTTAAAAAAAAATATGTAAATCTGATGACGCGTTACGACCCTAACTCTACTTAGGCCTAAATCAAGTAATGTCCGGCTCTCGTCCGAATACATGAGACTGGAGTGAGAATAAGATCAAGACCAAGAACAAGAATAAGAATAAGAACAAGAACAAGAATGAAATCAAGAACGGTATTCAGACACGTCCTAAGCATAGGCTTCACTATGATCTGTCTTTGATACAGGAGCAAACTTGCAACTAACACTATCTAGCTCACCGTTCTTCCCGTCGACGTACTGTGTAGGACTAGACCTGCATGTTTATCTTTGAGTTACTAAACACAACGTACACAATAGATGTCACTAATGGTAGGGGCATAGGGCTTAATGTTGCATTGTGTTATTAATTCTCCTTGTAGTTGTCCCATAGGGTCCATAACAAGTCAGCTCTCTACCTTAGCACCACCCTGAGGTTCAGTGTCCTCCATTTTCAAGGTTCTCCATAATCTGTAATAATTAATTTTTCGTAGGAATACCTGCTATAGGGTGCACACCAGCTTTACCTGATGTGCCCCTCTTCAGGTGACTAACTAGGTTATAAGGGTGTTTGGATAGCTGGGAAGGAATGTTCAAGGGCTATTAGGAGCTTCAGTCTGTAGTAATTAGATGAGGATGAGTTTGGGCTGAATGTCTTGTCTAAAATAAACCGCCTTTGTTAAAACCCTCAATCAGTTTCTTGCCATTTGTATAATTAATTCATACTTTCACCAGGAAAAGGTACAATCACTCGTTATGCTTGCATGCTTAACCCTCTGAGGCTGTATTCCTGTCTGTCAGTAACAGCCTAACTTATTCCCTTTTAGCTGGTTCCCGCCTCAGGGATGCCGCCTAACAAGTTACTACTACTTGGTTGCTCACAGTTCAACATTAGGAGCTATCACAAACCAAGAACACGTTAAATAATATTGGCTATTAATGTTATGATAGTCTTAATTGCATTCTTATAATCTTATGTTGTATTATAACTCGTGAATGTTTTTGGTATTCCAACACACAGTCCAGTGCCTCATTCAAAAAGTATCTTCTTCTAGTTTCTTAGTTTTAAGCATTACTTGTTAGCCTACTTCTATAACTAAACAAATATACATTTTGACTGGTTTTGTTCTTCTAACAAATATATTGGTTGATCTCGCTTGATATACTTCTTATGTTCACTTACTGTCTGTTACCTACTCCTATTTCCAATGCTATTACACACATCTTTCTGTTTTATTAAATTGGTTTGCAACAGCTACCAGTTGTCTAGTATTTACTCACTTCTGTTCCGTCTTTTCATTTATTATCTGTTGCAAATGTTCCAATCTTTGCCTGCCTCTACTATTATTTCATTCCACTTACCCTACAATTATTTTTTTTGTAATAAGTGTAAGAAAGTGTGAAATGAAATAAAATAATAGCAAAGGCAGAAAGTAAAGCCAAGGTACTATGGCATGCAATAAGAAGCAGAAGAGCCAGTAAAAATAGACTGGATTATGATATTATTGCAACCATCGGACGTAATGATATATTTGTAGCTAATCCAATAGACATAGTCAACTCGTTCAGTGACATGTTCATTTTTTACCTCAGTGGCTGAAAGCATAGGCCTATGTAATGACCTGAAGACAAGAAGGTAAATGAAGCCAAAATCAAACTTACAAAGAGAATAGACCATGAAATTGTGCTGTATTTTGCTAGTGGGTAGAGGTGAGCAAAATAATTTCACAGATGAAAGAGAAAAGATCTTGCGGTTATGATGAAATACTGTTTCTTGTTAAAAAGTGTACCCAAATAATATTGATTACAGTGTACAGTGTTACAGTGTGTACAGTGTGTGTAGTGATTACACACTGGTTATCTTTTTATTTTTTATTTTTTTTTTATCTTTAAAGTTGTACAATAATAGAGTAGTAAATTTCCTTAAAATCAGGAACTTAGGCCCTAATATCAAACCAACAACACGGTTCCCGTCGAAACAAGTCGACAGAAACCACTATCGATAGCTTTAAGGGGAATATAATTGACAATATCGATCAGTGTAAAATAACAATGGCTGTGTTTATGACTTGTCCAATGCGTTTGGTTGTGTAAATCACAATATCCTTTAAACAATGGGAATGCTACGGGATTAGATTGGATAAGTTCATCCCTCGATGGTCGAACAGTTTTAATATCAAGCATAGTGACAACCAAGAGCAAGGGAGACACAACATACAAGGAAGTAAAACATGGAGATCCCCAAGGTTCAGTGAATGCACCAGGACAAACATAACTATAGCTATAGCAGTTATTTAACAATTGATATTTCAACATAGAACTCTGCAGATGAAATATATCAGTACTAACTCTGCATTCTTTCTCAGGTGGTAATCTGGTATATAGCCAATCTTCAACAAATGGTACAAGCCAAATTTTTCTCACTCGTATGACCTATGTAGAAAGGCAAGAACGCTTACAAAAAATGTGTCGACTCTACGCAAGTAAAAATGACACTGGACCTTTTAGTGATAAATTCGACAAGAACATGTTGGATCATATATTAGTAGATGAAAAGCACAGACTTCTCTACTGCTATGTACCAAAGGTAATGTACAAACAATTTAGCATAGAAGTGGCATTAAAGATGTCAACTTCATACATATAATTTTATTTAAAATAATTTACATATATTTACAATTCCAATCACCCAGAACATTAACAAGGAACAACTGACAGAAAATCTGCATTTATTAACAATTCACATGCACATGCAGTTAAGAGTGCTAAAATAGTAATAACCATGTGCAAATTAACTGATACTTTGTAAGTATTATAATACCAGTACCTGAAGTTAAAACATGATTACATTAATTTTAAGACAAATTTAAGAAGCATTCCGTTCTTAGTCATTTTCCTCTGCAATATGCAGCAACTAGTTTTTCTGATGAAGTCATGTTTGTCGTTTTCTTATGTTTAGGTGGCTTGTACCAATTGGAAACGCATCTTCATGATACTGACAGGCAAAGCAAATGTCACGGACATACTGGAAATCCCAGCAGCTACTGCTCATGAAAAGGGCATCTTCACGAAACTCTGCAATTATTCCCATACGGAGATAGATGTACTCCTACGAACATACACCAAATTTTTGTTTGTGCGACACCCATTAGAGCGATTACTTTCAGCATATAGAAATAAATTAGAACAACATTATTTGAGTTCAAAATACTTCCAAGCAAGATTTGGGCGGTATATTGTCAAAAACTTTCGTTCTAACGCGTCAAAAGATTCTCTTGAAAAAGGAGATGATGTTACTTTTTCTGAATTTGTAGCATATCTAACAAGTGGTGAAAATGTATTTAATGAACACTGGAAACCCATTCATGAACTTTGCCATCCATGCATGGTGAATTATGATATTATTGGAAAATACGAAAGTTTGTATGAAGACTCCGAGTTTATATTACGGCAAGCTGGGGAGTCCAGGATTGAGTTTCCTCACCCCCCAAAACCATCTAGCACATCATTGCACCTTAAGAAGTATTTTGGTATGTTGTCTGATGAAATGGTGAAACAGCTGCACACCATTTATGAGATGGACTTCAAACTATTTGGCTATGACTTAGAAGAATATTTGTGATACCAAACCGTGGGTAATTATAAGATACGAAACGAATTGTTTTCTGCTATCAACACATAAGAAATATTGTGTTCTTGCTTCTGGTGCCATTGTAGGTCTACACAGTCATACATTTTGCTTGGTTGAATTAAGTAGAATCAATTTGATTAAGTGTTAGATTTAGTGGTGTGCTGGTAATCGAAATTTTGGGTCAGGTCAGGTACTGTATATTTAGTATTCAACCTAAAAACAGTGCTTGTGTGTGGGTATTTGGTGCTTGAGTTTGCATTTAGTTAACCACGCCACCATTTAATTTCTTGAGTTAAAATTTGTCCTAGACATTAGCAGTTAGCACTCAGATCTGGTTAGATCAGTGTTTTCTGGATGTTAATACTTTTGATTTTCGATCTTTTAGTTTCAATTGTTATATCTAATACCGACCACAGTAGTTCTGCTTCTGGTTTGAAGTTTGTTGCTGTATGCTGAAGAAATACATGTTTGTTCTTAACTATTTCCGAGATTAATCTAGATCTAACTCCGTACAAGAAATAAATGCAAAGAGTGATGTTGACGGAGATCTTACAGAGGACGCTAATGGCCCGGTTGCGGCCTAGCCTTGGTACTAACAGGTCTCCTATCTGGTTACTATTAGTTCAGTGGACAACTCAGAATATGTTTTTAATAGTTATGTAACCAAATAAACCAAATACTGTACATGCATTTTCCTTTACCATATTTAGTACATTCATAGATCATAGCGATTGTAAATAATAACTACCTGAAGCCGAAAGTTTTCTAATACCCGCAGAATTTGCACTACCCGAACCTGATCCAAAATAAAAAGTGCTACCCACACATCCATAATTATGTTAACGTAGATTTTTCAACCACTTATGGAAACTCTGTTGTAAAAAGAAATTGTGAAGTTGTGTTTTTAAGCAATACATTGTTCATCATGGCTTGTAACTTCATGACCTCTACCATGGAAAGAAATGTTGTGGCATAGTTTGATGATTGTAATTTTATGTGCCCTAATATTACAGATTACCACGTGTATATTATTTATATTTTATTGTATTGTTTTCAAATGGCAAGTGTGTAACCTTAAGTGTTGAAAGTGATAGTCAAGTAAAATTTAAAAAAAACTTGTCTCTTTATGTGTATGCAAATTAGTTAATGCAGCTTGACAATGTTATATTTTCTACACTTAAAAAAAAATATAAAGCAATAGTTTACTTGGATACGTTTTTTTATTGTTATGTGTAGGCCTATGCAAATTAGTTAACGCAGCTTGACAAAAAAAATGTAAAGCAATAGTTTACTTGAATACGTTTTTTTATTGTTAAGAATGATTTTAGGTATTTTACATGATATCCCCATCAACATGAATATCATTTAATTCTTGCCAATTGGAAACAGTACTAAAGTCGGACCAGTACCAGTATTGAGATTCGGCCAATACCAGTTATACTGACAGAGTTTGCATCGGAACATTTTACTGATACCAAGTCATATGCTAATATAGTTACTGTATATCCATAAATAACATAATTTGTAACAATTCCCTAGCTACCAAAAAATGTTGACAGTCTATCATAGTTTAAGAATATAATTGGTAGAAAATAGTTATAGGGATCAGTTACTAGAAAATCAAGTCAGTTTTGGAAGTGGTGTTGGCAAACTCCGGTAGCAGTCCATCTCTAAACCATGTCATAATTTTAGTAGATCAAAAAATCAGCCCTAGAAGTGCTGGTGTGCTTTGTGAATACCTTGGCTGTAATAAATACAACTTAAAATCTTAATACCTCTAATTAGTTAATATTTACATTTATGGAAACATAAATTGAGCATCTATTTTTTATTTATAAGCATGTGTCATGTGTTTCATTAGTTGGCAGGCAGCTTCTTCCAATGTGTTTGTGTGATCTCTTTGCTTTAAGTTATGTAGACCTAAAGGAGGCACCAGCTAACTCAAACTGCATTAGTATTAGTTTTCAATACCAGTATTTAAGCTCTCATGTAAGTGGTGTTTAGTTTTTGGCTTTAACTCTATTTTGATATTATATACATGTGGTGTTTAATGGTACCTTGCAGTGAGCTACACTGAAATATTTACATAGGTGAAAATGGAATGTAGGTCTATGTATTATGTCAAAGGCAGCTTTAATTAGCAGCTAAATATACCAGTGTGTATTAATTTAATTTTTTATACAACATTTTGCATTATCATTATTCAGAGGCACAAACTTAATTAATTAACTAAAAGGTATTTCTTTACGAGTAACCCATACGCACAAATGGTGCAGAAAGATAGTGGTTGATTGTCGTAACAATATACTGTAATGTGTTATCTTGTATGACAAGAAACGTTCAGCTCTACCTCTGTAAAAATGCTTTTGTGGCTGCACAGGACTTTAAACGCAAAAAACTGAATGTTGCGAGATCTGCTGGATGTGCCATTCATTGACGGGGGGGGGGGGGGGGGGGGAGGAATGTTTGTATGAAAATTTCATTGATCATAATTTTCATACTTTTGAGGTGAAAATGATATTTATGTAATATAAACAATAAGTACTTGTTGATCAGGCTAGTGAAATGAGATCTTGACAAGCTCAAGTTTTGTTTTAGTAGCCTGGCAAGCATTGATTTCGATCCCGGGTCAATTATAAGGTTTTAGAACAAATTAATTGTCATGATTTTTTAAAGAAATAACTATCGTATGTTTTTTTTAACATGTACGGTACACATTTAATTGACACCTCAATGACAACCATGCAAAATTTAAGCTACTTCAAATTCTTTCTGAGAAGAGAAAAGCGTTTTCCGAACTGCCCAAAGCATCCTGTGCACCCATGAGTTCCCAACTTTAACTTACACTTGACACATCCACTACTTCACTGTATTTTTGCTTTTTTTGTAAGCTGATAGGAATTAACAATATAATTGTATGAATTAATGATTACCATTATCTTTTTATATCATAATTTACCTTGCTACATATTGAAATGTGTACAGTAACTGTATATGTTATAATAACCTATTGCTCAAAAATTTGTATTAAAGATATTTTCTATGAACAAACTAGTGCAAATCTCTTTGTGTGCCTGAAAAAAATGAAACAACCCATCCTTTCCGTACATAAACCAGTGGTGTGGACATGTCTACACTGGGGGGTATACCCACCCATTAACCCATTACAAGTGCATGGAAGACGGAGTCTGGGGCCAGTGGTGTCGACAAGTGTACACTGGGGGGTATACCCACCCATTAACCCATTACAAGTGCATGGAAGACAGAGTCTGGGGCCAGTGGTGTGGACAAGTGTACACTGGGGGGTATACCCACCCATTAACCCATTACAAGTGCATGGAAGACGGAGTCTGGGGCCGGTGGTGTGGACAAGTTACACTGGGGGGTATACCCACCCATTAACCCATTACAAGTGCATGGAAGACGGAGTCTGGGGCCGGTGGTGTGGACAAGTTACACTGGGGGGTATACCCACCCATTAACCCATTACAAGTGCATGGAAGACGGAGTCTGGGGCCGGTGGTGTGGACAAGTTACACTGGGGGGTATACCCACCCATTAACCCATTACAAGTGCATGGAAGACGGAGTCTGGGGCCAGTGGTGTGGACAAGTGTACACTGGGGGGTATACCCACCCATTAACCCATTACAAGTGCATGGAAGACGGAGTCTGGGGCCAGTGGTGTGGACAAGTGTACACTGGGGGGTATACCCACCCATTAACCCATTACAAGTGCATGGAAGACGGAGTCTGGGGCCGGTGGTGTGGACAAGTTACACTGGGGGGTATACCCACCCATTAACCCATTACAAGTGCATGGAAGACGGAGTCTGGGGCCGGTGGTGTGGACAAGTGTACACTGGGGGGTATACCCACCCATTTACCCATTACAAGTGCATGGAAGACGGAGTCTGGGGCCGGTGGTGTGGACAAGTTACACTGGGGGGTATACCCACCCATTAACCCATTACAAGTGCATGGAAGACGGAGTCTGGGGCCGGTGGTGTGGACAAGTGTACACTGGGGGGTATACCCACCCATTTACCCATTACAAGTGCATGGAAGACGGAGTCTGGGGCCGGTGGTGTGGACAAGTGTACACTGGGGGGTATACCCACCCATTAACCCATTACAAGTGCATGGAAGACGGAGTCTGGGGCCAGTGGTGTAGACAAGTGTACACTGGGGGGTATACCCACCCATTAACCCATTACAAGTGCATGGAAGACGGAGTCTGGGGCCGGTGGTGTGGACAAGTTACACTGGGGGGTATACCCACCCATTAACCCATTACAAGTGCATGGAAGACGGAGTCTGGGGCCGGTGATGTGGACAAGTGTACACTGGGGGGGTATACCCACCCATTTACCCATTACAAGTGCATGGAAGACGGAGTCTGGGGCCGGTGGTGTGGACAAGTGTACACTGGGGGGTATACCCACCCATTTACCCATTACAAGTGCATGGAAGACGGAGTCTGGGGCCGGTGGTGTGGACATGTCTACACTGGGGGGTATACCCACCCATTAACCCATTACAAGTGCATGGAAGATGGAGTCTGGGGCCGAGACCCAGCCACTGGACGAAACAAGACTGGCTAACAAATCGGTTAGAAAGTGTTTAAAATTCACTTTGGGGCTAACAGGGAGGCTTAGGCCGCCCCTTACATACAAATGATAGTATTGTCCCCCTCCCCCCCCCCCCCCCCCCCCCCCCAGGAAAATATCCTGGCGACGCCCGTGACGAGGTAGTAGAGCATGTGAGACATTTGATCCTATATTAGGAATCAATATCGGAGCAATATTTACTTGGATAGAGTAGTCACGTATGAAGGTGTGTATAGTGTTTACCAGGGGGACGACGCAGCTTAGAAATAGAAAGAGGTACATCGTGCAGATGCAACGGAGAAAACGTGAACAGTACGGATACAGGGGAGGCGATGGGGCGATCGCCCCCCCTTATGGAAGTCCACAAACCGTGAACTGAATCATAGGGGTATGATCTGATCGCCCTCCCCTCACCTATATTTTAATAGTTTTAGTAGCCTACTACTAACACGAACATTCAATACTATACTTAAGAATTAATATTGAACAAATCTGAAGTCATTTTTTGGGCATTTGTGAAGAAAATTTTTAAGGACTTATCTGTCGTCTTAGCATCAACACAGCAAGTATCCAACCACCCGAAAAAACACTACCAGGATTTTTGTATTATCAATTCTAACCACAGACCATGTGCTCAGTAACGAAAAGTGTTGTTTTCGAGGGGGGGGGGGGGGGGGGGGGGGGGGGCATTATTATCATTTGTGCTCGTTGCTGTTGTCATTACAATACGGGGATGGAAGAATCAACTAGATCAACTAGAACTGAGAACATTCCTAGATCTTCACGGTTCGGTGATATTCCATCTTCCGGAAAGATAAACAGTGTGTCAGTCAAAACATGGCAAAAGATTCGCGCCTGTGCCCCTTCTTACTGGTCTAATTAACTGGTGCCAATTAACGTGGTACCTGCCTGCATTATTATAGCCGTAGAAGTGATGCAAGCGGATCAAGCTAAGATCCACATATGCATTTGAATTTAATTTTGCATGTCCAGTCCATTGTAGAATGGACTGGACATAGGACACAGGACATATAGGACAGTTATGTAGTACTTGGGGTCAATAGTCCCATTGCAGTCGACGTTTTATACAACCTGTCGGTTTTACATATTTTTAGGAATATAATCATTCAAAGTAGTGTATTAATTTACATTTAGTTTTCCGTTGAGATACTGAATGAAACTGAAAGCGGTTATTCAAACTGCTTATCAATTAGGTCAGTTTTTATCGCAGAAAATTGATTCAAAACATATTTTGCGTCGTCGTTAAAAAAATGGGATAATACATTATATTATAGGGAAAATGTCATTTTTCGCGACGAAAGAAAAAACATTATTCATTTTTTATAATAGATAAAAACTTTCTGTTTTATCAGATCGACCAGATAGATGGAGACTGGTGCTATGGTGGGTGAGGGAACCATAGTGCTAGGGGCACAACGAAGCTGATATGACCAGTGATCCTATGACACTGTACACCGGTATCAACTAACTTGCATTACCTTCTTTGAAGATGCAAAACATACACGCGCACATCGCCCCAAATTTGTAATTACAACTTACGTATCGTGTTTCATTATATTCAAGACGCGTGATACGGGGCGGAAGAGGTGTGGGGGGGGGGGGAAGGGAGAACTACTTGGGAGTGGATCATGCGTATCGGAATATCCTGTATGAAGATGGGGTTTTATTTGCAAGGAAGGTAATATTAATCTTCAGATCATTTATCTTTTAGTCTTCTTGTTCGCTGGGTTGGGGGGGGGGGGGGGGGGGGGCAAGGTACCACCACACAACTTTGCAGGCGAGCCACTATTTTTGTAAGTGGATCCTGACACTCTCAATCTCAAACTGTACATAATCAGCACGATATATAGCAGGCTGAAGATTGATAACGTAGTTTACGTTTTGTTGATGTTTATAAAAATAAAAGACTGACCTTTAATGATAAGGATAGGTCTACTCACTAAGTTCTCGTGGGTAACGTCTACGGTCTACCATTTCTGAAAATCGTGATCTCGCTGCGAATAACCATCATCCGTACCGCCCCCTGGAAAGCCATGGCTCATATTTGGCTCATATTTTAGCGAAATTTAGTTTTTGGACCAATGAGCTTCAGTCAACGAACACATCCAACGCAACCGCAACAATACGCAAAATCAATATTTCTGAGAATTCCTAAATCAGCTTTTAGGCTTTTCCAGGAGTACCCAATTAATTAGCATATTTACTAATTTTAATAATAACTTAAATTATTATTATTATTTATATTAAAGTCGTCGCACGACTACCTTTCCGTCCGATGCTTTCGTCAGAGCCGAGGAGCTCGTAGCCAACCAGCGAACCGCTCGAAACAAACCCCCGCAATAGCGATCGCTGATTGGCTACGAGTGGGGGTGTGTTCCTCGCCTGTGACGAAAACAGGAGAAAGGTCATCTTGCGTCGAGTTTATTATTCACTAAACTGTTTGACCACGCTCCATTTGGGGATCACGCAACATCGCTTCCGTACTGCGGTCCGCTAATTAGTCGGTGAGAACCAAATGTTGGGAACAATCTTTCAATTATACAAATTTGGACATTCCTTTTCAGATGTCCAAATTAACTAATAATAATAATCGAATATACGTAGGTAGAGAAAAGAAATACAAGTGAATGCGAATGAGCACAGATGCGTCGGAATGGGGGGGGGGGAGGGAGGAAAACCCTAATATGTCTTAAGTCCTACGAGCACCTTGTATATGAATGTATGAAGGTGGAGTCTGGGGATATGCCCCAGTCTCCGGAGGCATAGCATGTTTGAGACGTTTTATCTGCTATAAGTGCCGCAGTTCTTTCCCATGTTACTTATTCTCCCCCCTCCCAGCCGTCCCTCACCACATTTACCATTACTTCGACTTCCTCTTATTCCACAAACCAAATCCTTCAGTTTTTTTTTTCTAAAGTTGTGTATGTAGATCCCTGGCATAACCAAGACTCTTATTTCGTCTCATAACCATTTCCAAGAGCTAAGAGCGACGCAGTTCGCTTTCATATTTTATCTGCTTTCTACCTATATCGGTTGCCTCCCAATTCACATCGCCACTGTGAGACCACAATGGTGAGACTGAGGGATCATCCGTGACCAAATAAATTCTTGACGGTTGCCTGCAAACTTCCTCTAGTCAAGTCCAGTGGCGAATATACATCAGTTTATACCAAATCGCAGAGACGTTTAGAATCCATTTACAATTTTAGCTCCGCGTTTCTACCTCTTTCACCGTTCACGTACCGCGTGACCTAATTGTTCTTTATAACCTTTCACACCAAAACCCGGAAATTATCAACAACAATTTTATAGATAGATATCGAACACGTAGGTACGGTAGGCCTATGCAATGATTTATGACACAGCTTAAGTTTCAGTTTCTCCCATAAACTCGTCCGAGTATATTTTACAGAAACTAGATTATTTGTATTTATTTATTTTCCAACTGTTCATAACATATCAAGTTTTTGAGACAGCGACGTGTCCGGAGTTGTGTATACCCCTCAACATGTACCCTTCTTTCTTCCACCCCTGGATCTGCCGCACTCATGCAGTTTTCTCCTCCTTGTTCATGGGAGTTGAGTATGGTTGAGTGTCACGTCGGCTACATCCAAGCAGCATCCAACTCCCAAGTTGTGGCCTTGCGGGGAGGAAGTTCGACGAATGGAACAGCAAACGCCGGCAAACTCGGAACATCTCGTCTCATATCGTCTCTGTCTTTCAGTGCTCGTGCGAGGTTCGGCAGTGTGGTAGTGTTGTGTTCTGTTGGGACTTTTGCTGTAAGTGTTACTGAAACCTGTGTTTATTTTTGGTTGAGAATGGCAACAGTCATACAAGTTGCACTGTGTTGTTATTTATTTTGATTGTTATTGTTGTTTGCTTTCTGGCTGTTGAATAGGACTAAACTTAAAATTCATATTGTCATCTATGGGTTTATAGGATTACCCTGATTTTAGATTTTAATTTTGTGTATTATTAGACTGATTTCTTCGGGTTTAGAGCTAAGTAGGCCTAGTACGTCTAGGCGTGAATTGCCCATAATATCCACGAAGGAAGACCCTACCTTCATACAGCCTTTGTACACAAAAGGGACATTTTTTAGGAATAACATAGACCTTCGTCAATGGAATTACAAGAGGCAAGAGTCGTAAGACCTTTATGAATCGTAGTTATAGGTTCGTCTAGAGTGCTACATATGCTTCGAACTGTCAATCAATTTTGTTGTAACACATATTCTTGGCTATCAAGCCGCATTAAAACTTTTTATTTGGTAGACAGGTCTATTTTCTCGCGTCACTGTCTGTATAAGGCATGTACGCTCGTTCTCAGCACGGTTTGTGACATGGCCAAATTCATGTTTTAAATCTTAGAATTGAGTATAAGAGGTTATTTCAAGTTCTGCCTAGTCCATGTATCGATAGAGCTAATAATCTGTCCTCATGCTACTCAAGGCAATTGTTAGCTAACGCTAACGCATGCATCCTCACGCACGCATCTCTGGGATAAATCTCCAACTTCCTGATGCGTGGGGGGCGGGATTTGTGGGGATTGGCGTAGCGGAAGTCGACATGCCCACTTCAGAGACCCACATTGTTCAATTGACAAATCGCCACAATCTTCACTCTGTGCATAACATTTTCCATTTATAGCACAATACTTTACGCCTTCTATAGATTCAGTTGATTGTTTGAACACTTGTTGCTATTTGATTTATTGACAGTGGATGCGCTCCTTTAGTCGCTAGCATGGCCATATTGTGTGTGAGGGGGTTGGGGGGGGGGGGGGGGGGGGGTCTTTCCACCCCAAATAAAGTGGTTCCATGTTACACGGCGCGTTTTCATTTGATAAATAATTCGGTTGGAATGTGTTCTCTTTTTGTTTTCCACTCTTCCAAACAAACTGGTTTTCGATATTGGACTTCAAAGAAAAAACATGCTTCCATAGGATGACATGACGATGATTGTCATGGCATCATGTTGTCTTATGAAACAAAGTTTTAAGATTTCTATATTCTAATGCTTTGTAACTAATTGTTTGTTTCTTAAACAACGAAAGCCATGGTTATATAACTTGACTGAAATTAAAATTCTGGATTTGTGAAAATGTAGCATTATATTTCACTCCCACATTGTAGGTAGGGTAGGTACTAGTTGGGTAATAAATAGTAACTTTTCAACAGATAAATTTACACTGAATGATAATTCCGGGTGTATGTCAAGTTTAAGAGGGGGCTAGTGCCCCTCTGCCCCCCCCCCCTGTCTTGCCAGCAGTCCAACCATGATTACTGGTACCCACTTTATGGAGGGTCATTTAAAAATGCGACAGTAGAGTTTAAATGTTTAAATGTTTGTTTTAATTTTCATCAAATCAATCAATCAATCAGGCAGACATTCGTGACTCATAGAAAAATGCATTGAGCATGTATTTATGGCAATACGTGCTTAACAATGTCAAATTTTGAGTGTTGATACACAATAAATCACTACAAATCACTGTGAGTACGCAAAGCAACGAAAGAAAAGAGCCACTGGAAAAACTAGTCAATATCCTCAAAGCAATTCTTATGGCTCAATGCATAGTCCATACTTCAGTCCTCCTCAACTTGCCTCTCACAACCATGCACCAATACCAGAGTCGCCAGCATTGCAATCCCGCAGAGGCGGATTTATAGGTACGCGCAGTACTCGCAGGAGTAGGGCCCCGCGTGACTGAGGGGCCCCCGAAATACAAAATTACAAAATTGAAAATATTAATGACAATAATACTTTCCGAATCTATGTTAAAATGTTGAATTAAATCTAAACAAAATATTATGCTGTATTACTATCAGATTACTAGGAGTACTTTGCTACTCCCCCCTACCTGATAATTAATGTTGGAAACGGGGTCAAGATATGTATATATATTACTATCAGATTAACATAGCAATCATCTCTGCTACCGAAAGCTCTACAGTGCTGACTCGTTCGTTACCTTACAAGCACCTACCAAGTGCTGCGAAAAAAAAAACACTGCGACAAAGTACCTATCACAGCCGTAGCAGGGTGGGGCATATAAAATCCAGATTAATGTAAGAAAATTGCCTTATAAGTAAGCAATAGCATAGAGAGTAAATAGTATAGCCTAATATTATATCAATCAGACGAACTTCTAGTTTAAATGATTGACTATAAAAGACCCTTCTGAATGCAAAGATAATTGTTCTAAAGTCATTTTCTGGACTCTGTGAAGACAATTTTGCAGAATTTCCGCCTTTGGCGACTGCCTCCACCTCCAACCTCTGTTTAAAATAGCAACCTCAGTTCACCCGACGAAGCCCTCCAAAAGGAAATTCTGGGTACCCTACTCATACTGGAGCAAGCAAGTCACTGTATATTTATTGAATAATAATAATTTTTCGTAGGAATACCCGTTATAGGGTGCACACCAGCTTTACCCGATGTGCCCCTCTTCAGGCGACTAACTAGGTTATTAGGGTGTTTAGATATCTGGGAAGGAATGTCCCAGGGCTGTTTGTAGGACTCAATCCCAGCATTCGCCTTTACGACGGAGAAAAACCTCGGAAAAAACCTTCAGTCAGGACTGCCGGTGGTCGGAATCGAACCGGCGACCTCCCGAATTAGAGTCTTGCGTCTTACCGCTGAGCCACCTCTATCGGTTATTCATTGAGTGTATATTGTGTATACTCAACATTGTAACAATGAAGTTGTACGTGTTTATATCTGATAAAGTAATTACTAACAAGGCATATATCCGAGTGATAGTAGTTTCCAGCTCAGTAAACGCCTATAAAATTGTCAAGAGATAGCGTTACTGTAGCCGCGAGAAGTGAGTGATGGCAGCTACGAAGAGGTCGGTGGAGGCAACTTAACATAGCTACTATATGCGTAACAACAGTTTTTACTAATTATATTAAAATCTAAGCAGCCAGTACTGTCGACATATATGTATATGAAAGCCTGTACCAATGTAGAAGACCCGTGAGCCATTCATATACGATAAACATCCATAAATAACGATTTGTTTTACTTAATATAAACTTGGATATGTAGTCTCGGCGTGCGGTTGGGCCGTGAAAATTCGCACCTTGCATTTTAGTGCACGCTACGAATTTGCGTTCAGTGCACTTTCTATCTAGAAAGTTTATTTTGTTATTGTCTACAAAGGCTGCTACACATGTTTGGAGAACTCTCGAACACATCCGATCATTAGTTTTTTGCCAATTGATTCTGAGAAAACAAAACAATTATCTAGAGCTGTCCATCTCCGATGCGTGAATTGCCATAACAAGTTAACTATTACGTATATTATTTTGAAACCATCTTTACAACAATAATTGATATGCCAACTAAATATTGTCATATAAGTTAAACCATAAAAATCAATACAATAACGGCTAGAACGTGGTAAGTGAAGATGTGTAACATTCCTAGCGCGCGCGATCTTGGCAACGACCTCACCCTAGCGCTTGTCGTTTTGTCCGCTTGGAGCGTGTTCTTTTTACAGGCGAATTGCAGGTGAAAACATGAAAACACACGAAAAGCCACTAAAGCACTCCGAAAAAATTGACTTGTTGTGAGTCTGATTATTTACAAGTCGCGGGGGCCCCCGAAATTCTGCGCTGCGCCACTGGTACCTACCTTACCTTTCCGTACTGAATAGGGCCTCCGAAAGGGCTGCGCTGCGCCACTGGTACCTACCTTACCTTTCCGTACTGAATAGGGCCTCCGAAAGGGCTGCGCTGCGCCACTGGTACCTACCTTACCTTTCCGTACTGAATAGGGCCTCCGAAAGGGCTGCGCTGCGCCACTGGTACCTACCTTACCTTTCTGTACTGAATAGGGCCTCCGAAAGGGCTGCGCTGAGCCACTGGTACCTACCTTACCTTTCCGTACTGAATAGGGCCTCCGAAAGGTCTGCGCTGCGCCACTGGTACCTACCTTACCTTTCCGTACTGAATAGGGCCTCCGAAAGGGCTGCGCGCAGGGCCCCAAGATTTATAAATCCCCCTCTGCAATCTGACTGAGTTGAGGAGGGCTTGAGTTTGGACTATGCATTTGGTCCTTAGTGTATACTGTATAGCCTACAATTAAAATAAGACCACTTCTTGGTGACTACCTATTTTTGTTGGGCGATTTTCTTGCTTGTTTTCTGTCATGAGAAGAAAACTTGGGCAAGGAAAGGAACATATTTTCCTATTTACTTGTGCTACAAATCAATCATTCATAGTTTGACTAATTATTACCGACCTTCAAGAATAAATGTGCTGTTTTAAAATTCAGTTTCTTGTGCTCCGTTTGCCAATTAATAGATTTATTTTATTACGTTGCAGCTGTTTCTGTTTTTATTTTATTTATTTTTGCTTAAAGCTCTGCCACTTAATTTACAAGTAGACCTATTTGTTCTTCTAGAATACGGACTTGGATGTTTGAAGGTTGACTCTTGTGTAGTTTTTTGTTCTGTTTCTATTGACACATGGTCGACAGCTGTAACGTCTGTTTAGTCTGTGGGGCCCTCTTGCACGAAAGATGTCGCAAATACTTGCTACATGATGTAAGAAGGCGTCAAACGTTTACCGGTGGATATCCAGCAAGCAGCGTCTACTGCAAATTGAGATGCCTTCATAAAAGATCATCTTGTCATTTTGGCATCATTTTTTTCACTCAGCATCCATCATTACTTTATCCTAGTGCAAGAATGATATAGTACGAATCGTGGGTAATGATGCTATGGTAGAGATATTCGTGGGCACATTTCGTGCCTTGGTGTGAATTCCCAACAGTAGAAAATTTATATTGATTACCTATTTAGAAATGTACTCCCAAGGTCTACCCATACTGTTACTTATCTGTAAATTGGGTACTTTAAGTAATTTCTTCTCTAGACATGGGTGGTAGACTTGAGTTCGTAAGCCAAGATTCTGCCTGCCTACAGCATAAATACTATTGTGGGTTGTGAAGGGGGGATTCTCTGTCTGGAATGTTCATTTGGGGTTTTCCTGTGGGTCAAAGATGTGAAAGCAAAATTTTCAAGTGTAAAGGGTTAAAACAAATAATTTACATTAACTTGCTCCTTCAATATCATTTTAGGCACTTTGAGAAAGACTCCAGCCACTGGGTCATCCTTTCCAGACTCTTCACCTGACTTGAGTGGCAAAAAGCAGATATGCAAGTTAAGCTGAAGGAGAGTTGTTGAGGTTTGTTCATTTTTTTCATAACAAATAGATTTAGTATTTACTTTAATTTCATATTCTTCTACCAATATATTCAACATGTTCACATTGTACTGTGTACTGTAGAATGTCAAATAAGATTGAGTGAGCCTTCAGTTAATTGCAGCAATGAAAGTACAAGTAAAATTATCAATTGTAAGAATTACATTAAAATTGATAATTTACCTCAGTGGTTTCCAACCTTTTTCAGTTACGGAACATGTAGAAACAATGAAACATTTTGGTGGCACAATTAGCATAAATTTCCACGAGAGAGTGGATTTTATTAATTTTAACATTTTACCATTTATTTCAATTTAAGGGTAGGTGACATTTGAGACTAAAGACATTTATTTTGTGTTCAATCTTAGCAGTCAGCAAACTTCCACAACGTTAGAGCAAAATCTATATTATAAATACACATATATATAAATAGGCCTGTGTATATATATATATATAGTAGGCATCTCGATGTTATCAGGTCTGCTATCAAGAAGCTGGGCAAAGTCTCTACACATAAGAAAGCCACAGTGAATATTGTGTAAAGATCATTTATGACTAATAGAGTCACCCAAACTTTAAGAAAATACTCCTTAGCACTACATAGATTGTCAAAGGATACACAAAGCCTTACTGTCAGGTTTGCATGCCTGTATCAGTAAGCACCACATAGTACACTTATCACTATCAGTAGTTATCACTTAATCAGATGGGGAGCCAGATGCGAGGCTATATTGTACTTTGCAATATAGAAGAATTATTTCAAAATATTTTATGTTATTGCCAGGTTAGATTTCAGTGAACTCAATGTTAGAAATGCTAAGAAAATTATGCATCAGTGGATGTGGTAAGATTATCACTAAAGCAGAGAGCATACGACGTTTATATTTGAGGTAGTAGACACATCAACTTTAGAACTACCATGCTGCAATTGAACTGATATTCAAATGAGCCAGTTCTTCAATTATTACAAACCCGTTTTCTTCATAACAGTTAATTGGGCTGTACAATGTATCTACATATCAGTCTGATTTACTGTTTGGTCTCTCCAACAGGCAACCAACCATTCTACCTACCTATCTACCAACCACAACCTACCTGTCTGTCTACCAACCTTTCTACAATCCAATATCCTTTCTTATACATACCATATTTTACAAAGTCACTATGAGATAGTACCACTCTTTCATAAGAATGGACTATGATAAATAAAACAATAAGATAAATAGCAAAACAATGTATGATACCAACATACAATAATCAATAACTTACAGGTAATATCACTACCACCACTACCCATACCTCTACCCTAGCAAGAGTAATAATTGTTAACTGTTGGTAATGGGAAGCAGGGTTTTCAGACAGATTGAAATAAAAGTATAAATTATATATTTTCGAGGAAAGTTTTGAGACTAGTTGATTTTAAAGGGAGTAGAAATAATCTAATGAATTAAATTAATTAAGTTTAGTCTTCAATGTAGTTTGACCCCACTACTGGATGTCCCCGAGACATTTGTGTTCTAATGCATGTAATGTTGTTATTTCCATCAGGTGTTCATTGCATGGGGTGGTGTTAACAGCAGCTTCATCGTCCACAGACAGCATCATGGGGCCACCTAGACCACTCTCACACTCGAGTCCACTACTTGCAGCTATAGTACTACTGGTTTTAATAGGCATCTTCTCCACAGCTGGTAAGTCATAATCTATGTTGCCTTTATGCCAGAGCAAATTTGGTGATTTTTCATTTTGAATCGAATATCAAATATATTCGAAGGGCTGAAGGAAGAAATTTGAATAACCTGCTCATAAACCTTCAGTGTGGTCATGTACATTTGCATTTACATTATAGGAAGATGGTGTACAAGTAGGCACACTTCTGCCGCATTGTAAACAGATGGGGGGATTATAATATTTATATAAAACAAACACATAGTGACAATTTGATTATAAATGTAGGAAGGTTGTGAATGTCTAATGTCTATGTGAATTGTAAAAGAGGAAAAACAAAGATTGACCTATAGACTGTAGATCAGTATTTAGTTGGTTAGCTTAATTAATTAAACTCCAAGAGAAGCTAAGAAGATGAGTGCAGGCAGTGATGGACATTGCCTACACTAGTTCTGTAAACAAAAAAGTAACAATTACATGACTTCCTGCACTGGAAAGGCATTTATATGATTGTGTCTGCTCTGTAGAGGAAGATGTGGGATGCTGTGATGTCACCAGAAGGATAGGAATTTTAGTAGATATAGTTCTGAGAATCACGGCAGTTTATGTGATATGCACCAGTGCAGTCGGCTGCGACAAGAGACAGTCTCCCAGAATGCTTGATCATTATATCATTGGGGTGAGGCAAAGATGTATGTGGAAAGTTTTAGAAATAATTTAACCTCATGTTAGAGTTGATGTGTGTTAATGGCCACATATTATGGGGAACTGCAAAATATTACTATCAGTGATGGATGTTTGCTGTGTGGAATGGTATTTAGTACAATATAGATAAGAGTAAGTGATGACTCGAGATGTTTGTTTTTCGCAAGGGGCAATGAAACGAAATGTGTTATTTGATGCTTTGTGTCAATTTTATTTTCATTTTTTAATGTAGGCACTAAAAATAAATCACAAAATAAGACCATTTGACTAACAATTAATTCATTTTATGGTTTAATGTGAAATAAACACATTTTCAGCCATAACAAACAAAACAGTACCCAGATTGGTTATTTATTTACTTACATCAAAATATTATTTAAATCAAATTCCAATTGAACAAAATCTTCATTTTCAATAAATTAAAATGCCCATAATTTTTTTTATTATTTACATCATGTCTACTTTTTCCTTTTTTGTAAAATAAAATTTGATAAAACAAAACTACTCTCAAACACCTCTAGTAATGATACAGATTAAGCAAACAGCAACGCTTAAGCAACGCTACCTACCAGATATTATGCCATTGACCTCAGGGCGATGTCTATTGTAAAGATGAAAAACGACTTTAAAAGTGAAGTCTGTCTACATTGCATCGTGTTACCCCGACCGGCTTGACCGACTTGATATGTTGCCAAATGAAATGCTGAACTGGCCAATTGAGAGTTGAAAGATAGAAACTTACAAAAAAGAAGTTCCAGGGGTATCTGAGTGTTCGTCTCTTTGTATAAAGGAGCATACCAATGTAGGAATAACGATTATAATTGAAATTTTTCAAGGGCAGAAAGAATGTTTTCGGGGAGTGGCGAACATTACTGACAAACTGCATTATTAGCAGTAATAATACATAATTACAATCATGCAAATACATCATGCAAAAATTAGTGGGCCATAAACACACTTAAATGCATGCATATGCAGTCACAACACATTGTCAATCAGAAAGACATCTTCTAATTGAAGTGTGACCTCATGCAAACAATTCTATTTCATTCATAAAAGTTGATTGGTTTGAAATGTAGCACAGTCATCTGTGGTCCCCCAGATTATCTACTTAACCTATGACACCATCATTACGTCATCCCGTTATAGTCCTACGTGACCTTTAGACGTTGTTCTCCATTTCCTGTACCATATATTGCTGTGAAGTGTGCACCCGCAACGCACTTGACTTCCTCATGGAAACAAAACAACTCGACCGGAACAACCTGCTGAATAAACTTTATGTGTCGTATTATTCATAAATAATAATTTCAATTTAAAACTGGTATTAATTTTCGATTTAATACTTAAATTACTTTGCAGTTTTTTTTTATTTGACTAAATTCATTTATTTAATTTAGATGAAGATTAGTTTAGTTTAATAAATTAATTAAATTATAGCCAATTAAATACATAATTGGTGAGTTTTAATTGGATTACTGTATACACACTCCATAGTCATTTTTATAGTATGTTTTTAACTTTTGATATTTATGGAATGATACAAATTTGGGCAAATGATGATTTTATAAATAATGTAAATGTTGAATAAGTGTTTCATCTTTCATAAGTTTCACTTTCTTTTTCATCTCTTTCCAGATAGCCAGTCAGCGCGCGACAGAAGTCGAGCCACACAAATAAAAGGTGGGTTTTACAATTGTAAAGAGAGTGAAACATTCTTCAATTTTGTCATATACAGTATATTTTTTAGACTTTAAATGGCTTCTTTTTAAATTCTGTTTGTACAGTACATGTAATATTTTGTCACAACTCTAAACCACATTGACAAGAAGAATTATCTTACTAAGAACTATCTTTAAGGTTTATATTCTTCTTTTGTATTTTTGAATACTACAGTAGTAGTAAAATGTGTATTTGCTAGTACAGCTAGACTACGAAAGATGACACAAATTTGGAAGTTGACATAGAACAAATTACAACACAAAATTTGAGCAACACAATTGTTCAAGTGGGATTTGAAATTTTAAAGAATTGTGTAGTCCGACTTTTATTAACTGGAATCCCGCATACATTTGCGCTTCTTTTTGTAAAACAGATTTTATCCTATAAAATGGGTAAGTTATCACATCATAAATTATCTGAAATATTTTAAAAATATGTTCAATTACTATGTAAATAAATATGTTAATTACTAGCAACAAAATAATGATGTTTAGCTATAAATTGTTAAATAGTACTTTAATTGGTTAATTTAAAATAGCAGAGGCAAAGTACAGTTTAGTTAAGTACAATTTAGAAGCACATGACAGTTTTATTGGCAGATATTCCCAAGAATGATGGATGCATTATACGGTATACCAAATTCTTGTGCTGTAATTTGTTCTGAATG
This sequence comes from Isoperla grammatica, assembly GCA_945910005.1. Classification (NCBI taxonomy): domain Eukaryota; kingdom Metazoa; phylum Arthropoda; class Insecta; order Plecoptera; family Perlodidae; genus Isoperla; species Isoperla grammatica. Next base: position 28,881,299 of record OX246745.1, read on the forward strand.
AAACACAATCTTTCTTAGTGTAACAAGTCTTTTTTTAGTACTCTCCATTAGATGGGTCTATTTGTACTTCTCTGTCACTTTCTAGATGATGATGAGCGACATAGCAGGTTGTCGGCTGTACATACGGTATCACTTTTATCTATGTAGGCCTAGCTCTTGTTGCATATGTTTTATATACATGAATTGTTTAAATTACTACATGTTATTCAGAAAGTTGAGCAGATACTATTTTTCACCACCTGTTTAGTTGCATGCTTGAATGAGGGCATGTTTTTAGGGTTGTTGTTTTACAGCTATTGATAGAAGACATGGTTTAAATCGTTGGTCTGACCAATGGACTCCAACGAGTCAACGTCATGTCAGGATTCCGGTAGTGCAGAGAGGTGACATAGAAGTGGATGATTTGACGGACACAGAATCTGATATCCATCCGTTAAGCCAAGCGGCCTATTGGCAACGTCGAGGTACCGGTACTTGCGTAGTTACAAGTTGTGCTAAGGTGACCGGCAGCAAACTGTGCCTGGATGCCAGTTGAATTAACACAGACGGCTTGAGGTGGAGTGAAGCTAATCACATTGCAGTCCTGACATGGTGTAGTGGTGTTTACGATGTTACAAGCTAAATACAGTACTCATTTGTGGGATATTGGTGTGGACTTGACATTTTATTAATATTATATCTAGGCTAATCAGCATTCTTCTTACATTATAATTAATAACACTAATAACCCATTGTAGAAATACTAATACATGCCTTCTCCATACAGTGTATTCAACCTAAGAAACGGTCTACCTGTAATGGTTTTCACGCCCATGTGAATTTGTGTGTATACTTTATTGAGTTTGTGTGATATGAAGATATCTACTACCTACAGAATGTTGACTGTGTAACACTTACTTCAGAAAAAGAGCATATACATCATAACATCAAAACAGCAAGCCAATCATTTGCGAGAAATATGAAAAGGAAATCGTCGTACTGATCAGAAAATACGAATGGAGACGACCGGAACTACATCTAATACTAAATATGAAAGCAACATGAAACCCACATGCGAGTGTATCGACAGGATTTAGTTTTCATTGCATATTCATGTAATGTGCTATACAGAACAAACAATGTAGATATTGATGTGATAACAATAACCAGGTTATAACAATGTGTAAATAGAAATAAAATTTTCTTAATTAGTACCAGTTGGGGTAGGTTATTTATTATTGTTATTATGGGTCAGCGTTAGGGAGATGTATAGACATGTAGTTGTGTGTACTCAGTATAGTGTGTACCATGGTAGTGTGAAATGTCACAAGTAATTTTTATTAGTCAATCATTTCCTTGTAAGTTAAGTGTGGTTAGTATTAGTATTATACTGAAGTTAAATAACGTTTAAATACTGCGGGATTTACTGAATATGATAGCCAGACCCCCTCTTCCATCAAAGTAAGGTAGGCAGTGACATGATATACTACTTTATTTGGTCTACCAGTCTACTGTCTACCTGAAGATATTTTGCTGAAAATCATGTTTGAAAAATGAATTTATGTTCAAAATAAAGATTTTACATATGTACAGATTTCCCCAAGCAGACTTCTTCACTTTGGATTATTAAAAGGTTAAACCATATTATAAATATTGAACTGAATCTGAATTGGTTTTTCAACAAATTGTTTGTAGTGTTTTATACGATAGCAAATATAGGGCATAGGTCCCATCCATGTGGAACTAAGGGATATGAGTTAAAATCCTGCTTAACAGTGTAAGATATAGATTTTGTTTGCACTTTTTTAATTAAAATTATTTTTGGTGGTGGTATTCCAAATTATATTTGAAGATTTGTAGCTGTAAACTTTGTAATGGGAATAAAATGGTGATAAAACTAAATTAATAATTAACATGAATTCTACTTGGTTTTGTGATGTGATATCACAAAAACATAGGTTGGCTGAGAAGCTCACTAATTACTCATATAATGTCACAATCAATTAACTAACCTTAACTTTTGTTTGATTGAGATATTGGATTCTAAACCAATTAACAATTAAGGTGCAGCTGTTAACTAAACTAGTATTATTGGATTAAATTTCACAAGATTGATTGCAAAATCGGGTAGGGAATCTCTGTTTATGTAAAATTTATAAATTTCTATTTATTATGGGGATAAGTTGCAATATATACTCCTGTCCCCCTTTTAAGTATTCATATCTTATCGTAAGAATCATAGGCCTACTACCCTGCATCATAGGTTCATAGAAAATAATTGTAATAAAAATCACTTTATGAAATGCTTTGCAAGTGCTTTTTTTTAAATTATTCCAACCTGTTTTACTGTTGGTCATTTCTGTGCTGAGAACAAATTTCCTAAGCTTTCTACCAGAAACATCACACAAGCTACACACAATCATCGAATGTGGACCTATGTAGCCTAGGTTCTACTCCTGTGAAATCTCTATCTTATTCAATCTACTGTACCATATTTTTTATTTTTCTAGGTTAGATATTGAATCTCTTTTTTGAAGACAAGTTTGTTGTATAGGTAAAATGTGTTTGTGTATCACAATTATGATGGACTAAATACATAACTTTGTATTTTCTTCTACTCTACGAGTGATTCCAGCAGAACGTGTAATATTTGTTTCTTGTGTATATAGGAGGTCATGGCCATACAATACCCCATCCTTGTGAGCAGAGCTCGTGCTACCCAGCGACAGGGAACTTACTAATCGGCAGAGAGGATCGACTTTCTGTGACCTCCACTTGCGGCATAAACAGACAAGAGCGGTATTGCATCGTCTCTCATTTGGAGGATCGCAAGAAATGTTTCTGGTGCGACTCGAGAACGCGAGACAATCCAACGAAGAGTCATCGAATAGAGAATATAGTATTTAAAGAATTTCGAGGGTAAGTACGTGTTTTGCAGTGGCTCATTTTAATTTATTGTAAGCCGAAACCCATATTAGTTCATTTATTGACTCTCATATACATATTGAATATAGATCTATCAATGAATCTGAGAGGAGCAACTAGAGTTTCTTCCTGCTCATAACTAGAAGCCCCCAAGCTTAAGTTGGCTCCTGATAGAATTAAGGAATTCTTAAACTTTTCTCTAGAGTTTTGAATCCTTCTATAGTAGCATCATATAATAATGAAGGTAATGCATCATTATATTGTTGAATGTTTTTAGAACGAGACAACGAACCTGGTGGCAGTCGGAAAATGGAGTTGAAAACGTGACAATTCAGCTTAATTTGGAGGCGGAATTCCATTTTACTCACATGATTATCACTTTTAAAACATTTCGACCAGCCGGAATGTTGATAGAAAGGTCTTACGACTTTGGTGCAACTTGGCAGGTACGTGATTGAGCCCAGGAGTTTGTGAATAAGCTGGAAGTGAATCCTTGTGATAGGAAACATTTACTAATTTTATTTTTCAATTTGTTCCACACAGGTCTACAGATACTTTGCACATAACTGTGCAGAAACATTTCCTAACATTCCTGAAACAGATCAGCGGTCCTTGACGGATGTAGTTTGCGAGAGCAGATATTCCAATGTGGCACCTTCTACTGATGGAGAAGTGAGTTGTGACAGTGATAAAATATACAAAGTGTCACACTGTAATTTTCTAACAATTATTATTAAACAAATTTTTGCAGTATTATTATTTTGAACATACCAGTTATCGTCTTATTTAAAAAGTGTGGTGTGGTGCTCTCAACCCCCCCCCCCCCCCTCCCTATTCCCTCCCCAGTCTAACTTAAGTGCAACACAGATACTGCAGAAGCACATGGCAATACTAGTCACCTGTCAATACATATGATGTCTTCATCGAGTTGTATAAAAGTCGAGTAACAATAATATAAATTGACCGTATTTTTTCCCCTCAGGTGATCTTCCGTGTTTTGCCACCAAACTTGCCGATCAATGACCCGTATTCGAAAGAAGTACAAAATTTGCTGAAGATGACGAATCTCCGAATCAACTTCACCAAGCTGCATACGTTAGGAGACGATCTCTTGGATAACCGAGAAGAAATACAGGTTTGTACTTTGTTTTGCCATTTTACAAAGAAATATTCTTCTACATCTTTTCTCGGATTGTAACTTTGCCTATCTAATCTCTGTTCTACATAAACAAGATCCAGATGTGTTTCTATACAATGCAAAATTGAACATGTACGAAATATAAATAAATAAATCTGTAATAAATGTGTGTTGTATTGCAGGAGAAGTATTACTATGCCATCAACCAGATGATTGTCCGAGGCTCTTGTTCATGCTATGGGCACGCTTCACGGTGTTTACCGCTTCCCAATGTAGCGCACCAACCGGACATGATTCACGGCCGTTGCGAGTGTACACACAATACCAAGGGTCTCAATTGTGAATATTGTGAAGATTTCTTCAATGATCTACCATGGAAACCTGCTATTGGCAAGCAAAGTAATGCCTGTAAAAGTAAGTTGTGACAAATTCTTACTGTTTTTGGGAAGGAACTAAAAATTTTCAAATTTGCTCATGTTCATAAGGAATATTGATTGATGGTCAATTCCCCATCATAGTCAAGTGGATATTATCGCACAAAATGAAACGACACAGTGCCTAGAAATAGTGCAGATGGCCACACGAAGTTGTATCACGATAATAGTCGGACTAACATGCAATATTTATGTTTCATTAAATCACATATTTACTATCAGCAGTTTTGATTTATTGTATTGGTGTGCCCTAGTTTCATTGAGTGTTCATCAAGCATTGAGGGTACTGCTTGTGATAATGGTGGGCCAAGTGTCCTGCCCTCTATATACACTTGCCATTTGTTAGTTTAATTAAGTGTATTATGATGTTATTAAACGTTCAATGTGCTTTTCTAAAACGAATCTTTGTTCGGAAGGATGCGAGTGCAACAACCATGCTACGAGTTGTCACTTCGATGCAGCAGTTTACGAAACGACTGGCAAAGTCAGTGGCGGAGTTTGCGACGGTTGTCAGCATTTCACAATGGGCCGAAACTGTGAACAGTGCAAACAATACTACTATCAAGAACCCACACGGGACATCTCCGATCCTCAGGTCTGCCAGCGTAAGTTATACGAATAACTCATTTAGTCTTCAACACAACCAACAGGAAATTGATGCTATAGTACAATGTTATTGAATGGGTTAATGTTTAGTGTTGTATTTTAAGATCAGTTAACAAGTTCATTGAATTTGTGTATTCTGCATCCATAACAAATTAACTGAATTATTGCTGAATACAATAGTTTGACTTGACTTTAAAGCTGTGATAGCAACAAAGCACATAATAAATTGTATAAATGTCACTTAGCACCCACTGAAAATCAGTTCTTGTTACTGAGAGGATACACTATAAAATAAATACAATGTTATTCACTTTATTTATTTATTTATTTATTTATTTATTTATTTATTTATTTATTTATTTATTTATTTATTTATTTATTTATTTATTTATTTATTTATTTATTTATTTATTTATTTATTTATTTATTTATTTATTTATGTATTTATTTATTTATTCATTTATTTATTTATTTATTTATTTATTTATTTATTTATTTATTTATTTATTTATGTATTTATTTATTTATTCATTTATTTATTTATTTATTTATTTATTTATTTATTTATTTATCCATCCATCCATCTATTTATTTATTTATTTATTTATTTATTTATTTATTTATTTATTTATTTATTTATTTATTTATTTACTCAGAAGTGAATATAAGTGTAAAAACATGTGGTTTTCCAGCGTGTGACTGTGATCCGCAAGGCTCGCTGGATGACGGCATCTGTGATTCTCGAACAGACCTGGCCAACGGTCTGGACTCTGGCCGTTGTCATTGCAAGGCCAATGTTGACGGACGGAGGTGTGACAAGTGCAAGAACGGCTTCTGGAACTTTGACGAGAATAACATTGAGGGGTGTCAATGTATGTACCAGTCTTTCTTCTTATATACTTCACTCATTTAAATCAGATCAAAATTTAGAAATACTGTACTAGTACTATACTGCTTGATTTGATAGAAGGCCTATCGGCTGGATGAGATTTAGTTGGGGGAAAAAAGAGAGGAAAGGAGACCAACAGCTTACCTGAAAGTACGTGGGTGGCTGCGAGAGTCGTAGATAACATTTATATACACACACAAAACACTGTCCGCGGCCAATGTACGTGGCCGGTCGGTGACCAAGGCCACGTAGGCCGAAACGTTCGACAGTGTTATGTGTGTGTATATAAATGTTATCTACGACTCTCGCAGCCACCCACGTACTTTCAGGTAAGCTGTTGGTCTCCTTTCCTCTCTTTTTTCCCCCAACTAAATCTCTGTACTAGTACTATAGAAATAGAGAATGACACATTTAGTGGAATTTGAAGAAATGTAAAGTGTGTTATGATTTTTGTTTATATAATGAACAAAATTTACTGACAATTATTATAATCGAATTTATTAAGCGTAGGGAAATAATATGGTAAGATATAAGGTACAGAAATATCGATTTGGTTTCAAACAAAATTAGTTAATTTAAACAACACTTTCAAGTTTTAAGAAAAAAACACCTATAGTCGGGTAAGAAAACGGCAGTTTAGTGAGAATTTGTGCGTGAGTGTTTATTGCAGTGTGAGGATTGCACGATTTTTGCCGTTATCATGCCAATTTCGTGCTTTATTTTTTATATGAACAAGGCAAATTTCACGCAAGGGTCTGTGAATGAGTCTGGGTTCTCACATCACGGTCGTGATATTGTTTCAGCTTGTACGTGCAACACGCAGGGAACCATCGACAACCAGGGGTGCAACGTGTACACGGGCGAGTGTACTTGCAAGCGCTACGTGACCGGCCGCGATTGTAACCAGTGCCTGCCGGAATACTGGGGTCTATCCGACGAACGGGACGGATGCAAAACTTGCGATTGCGATCCGGGCGGCTCGTTTGATAATCAGTGCGACGTCATTTCGGGACAGTGCCGGTAAGTGAAATCATGCATGGAAAATAACGTAAATCTGACTATTTTAATAGCATGTTTATGACCGGCGTTTGGTGTAATGACTTTGTGATTAATTAAATCTGTTTATAAACAAATTAGGAATTTCAAATGATTAACAGGGAAGGATACCTCTACTTCAACAACCGCACAAAATTTTTATTTTCAAATTATATCTCAATTAATGGGCTTCGAAGTCAAAAATCTGAATCAGCAGCGCTCTGAAGTTTAGTAAGCCCTACATATTGTTGTTATTATTTATTAGCCTTCATACAATTCACTTATGCGTCCACACACTGTTGTGGTGAACAAGTATCAGAAGTTGTCAATAATTTATCAGCAAATATAAATCTAGTACTACAAAACAGTCAATCAAACAATCAATAAAATACAAATTTACAAATATACAGACATTTTTAATATACAAATTCAGATAGTAGGATGAGGCCAGTGTTCAGCCCTTCCAGCTGTAGAACTCTGCCAACGAGTAAAATTTCTTATCCAGCAACCATGCCTTTACCTCCCTTTTAAAGGAGCTTCTCCCAATAATGGATTTGATGCCCTCAGGCAGATGATTATACACCTTTATACCTGCTTGAATGGGATCATTTATACTAATTTTTAATCTACAATTTTGCTGGTGGAGGTCCCTTCTTTGTCTTGTGTTATATTCATGAAAGCTTCCATTTCTATGGAAGTACTGAGGATTTTCACTCACAAAATTTGCAATATCAAGAATATAGAGGCATGCTACTGTCAGTATTCCCTGTGACCTGAACATGTGTCTACATGATGCTCTGTGATGAAGGTGGGCAATAATTCTCACGGCTCTCTTCTGGAGTCGAAAAATTGATGTTATACTAGTTGCATTACCCCAAAACATAATACCGTATTGGATAATCGATTGGCAGAATGCGAAATACACCATTTTGGCCACATGAGGGTTACAGCGTTTTATCACATTACTCAACACAAAGCAAGAAGTGCTCAACCTGCCACCTATCTTCTTCACATGTTCTGCCCATTTCAGTTTAAAATCCACCATTAGACCAAGAAAAGCTGCATGCTCTACTGGTGTTAAAATTTCCCCCTCATAGTTAAAAGGCTCCTGCGAAAGATCCCCCTTAGTTTGAAATGACAAAATCTGCGTTTTATTACAGTTGAGTTTTAGTTTATTGGACTCAAACCATTCAGACAGTGCTTGAAGAATTTCAAGGAACTTAGTTTTCAAGCCCATGTCACTTAAAGCTCTAATTATCACACTCGTGTCATCTGCAAAGAGAATCACACAACCATAAGGGACATTACCTGGGAGATCGTTAACATAGATAATAAAGAGCACTGGTCCAAGAATCGACCCCTGTGGTCTTACTACTCTGAATGCTCTACTACTACTGAACTTCTTACTACTTACTACTAATAATTAATCTTACTACTACTGAATGCTCTAAGTTGTGTTTTATATTATAGTCAGTATGTTTTTTGTATATATAATTAATTTTATTACTAATTATCGAATTAAATCAAAATAACTTTGCTAATGGTTTTAATATTTTATTCAGTCTGTAGGGCATACCAAAACACGGTGCGCTGTTGATTTAGATTTTCGATTTCTTGTTGCAATCTTGAGATATAATTAAATAATGCAACTTTTCTGCGGTTTTTGACGTAGAGACTACCCTTTGCTCTAGGCTACCTAATATTTATTTTTAAAAACTTGAGGCTTGTTTATTAAAGCTTTTGAGGTGCATTATTTATAAATTAATGAATTGGAACATTTAATATCTCTCAATTGTTTACAATGATCCCTACTTGAGTTTTCAAAGAGATAAGTTAGTAGCCTTATGGTGTCACATTAGTATATTATGGTGTGCATCAACATTCAGTGCTAGTAGAGTATGTATTATAAAACTATCACAAGGTATGGATGTGAACTATGACCAATCTTCTTATGGGAAGATCAAGTAAGTCTTTCATTGGCAATAAAATCCAACGTTTTATAGCTGCCGCCCCCACGTGATTGGTCGGACCTGCAACCAACCAGAGCAGAGCTATTTCACAGGAATGTTGGACTTCTTGGTGTACGAAGCCGAACTGGCCCGCGGAAGTGAGGTAAATTTCTAGTCATATTTCCCTTCAATGTACTGAATATAATCTTACAGGATTGCTATTTGATATAACACCGATATTTTCCTTGCTTTGAATTTCTTAAATCAACCGTTTACGCGGTTGTTGTGTGGAGAGGTGGAGTAGGTTGTATTACTTCAATTAAAACAGTACGATTGATAGTCGTAAGTAATGCCTGTTTAATGCTTTTTCTCCATACTTCCACTTCCGCTCGTCACTGCCCTGCATACCGAGCGTGCATGTACACAGGCGGTGGACGGGGGCGGGGCTACATTTGAAATGTAGGCGGTAAGCCTGGATATGACATTTCCCCTCTCTTTTAAACTGAAAGAATATTGGTGATTGAGTAAATATGTGAGATAAAGCTAAAAGTTACATGGTTTTGAGAGTGGGTACTATTTATTGGAAGTCTTGTAGGTAACTTGGTTTAAGTTTCTTCCGCCTGGATCGCCGCTGATTTTTGGAGGGACCTCTTCGGCTGCCAACTCGTGTTCTTCTTCACCTTCTGCTGTGTCGTCTTCTGGAGCAGGTGGGATGGTTTCACTAATGACCGGCTGTTGTGCTGGTTGTATATACCAGACTGGTTCAGGTGGAGCAGCTGAGAAAGTGCCATCTGCTTGGTTGTATAGGTCATCGTTTTTAGCAGGTGTCATGTGGTAGTCGCTTGGCGTGTTGAATTGCTTTAAATGAGAGGCGTTTCTTTTGACTTGTTGATTTCCTCGTTGTGCGATTATTTGCGATCCAAGGATTTGAGTTATTTCCAGGGAGTTAGGATTGTATGACGGTGTGAGTTTGTTTTGTTTTGGTTGTCTGCAGATGACTGTATCCCCTCTCTGGAAATTGTGGTCTTTGACGTGTCTTTTTGTATCTGCATAAATTTTAGATTTGAGTTTTTCAGTCTCATGTTTTTCTCTTACTTCGTTTGTTAGAGGACTTGGTGTCTTCAGATGAGGCAAGGTTGTATTCATATTTCTTCCAAACAGAAGTTCAAATGGGGTCTTGTTTGTAGTTGAGTGGGGAGTTGCACGGTAGTTCATCAGATAAGTGTTTATTTCCGATTGAACATCCTTTTTCTCGAGGTATGCGGCCTGTATGGTTTTTCTTAGGGACCCAACCGCACGTTCATACATGCCATTAGCCTCGGGCCATAGGGGCGTGACACGGTGGTGTTTAATTTTAAGGTTGCTTAGGAAGGTGCTGAATTTGAGCCCGGTGAATGGAGGACCGTTGTCAGTTTTTACTTGAAGTGGTAGGCCATACTGACAGAATAGTTTGTGCAGAACGGGGATCAACTGTTTAGAGCTGGTTGAGGAGACCCGCTCCACGAAAGGATATCTTGAATACTCGTCGGTAATTATTGCCAGGTACATACCGTTTGGGTAGGGACCATCGAAGTCGACTGCAAGATTTTTCCAAGGGTTGTCTGGTAGCGTTGTTGGCTGTATTGGACCTCTGGATGATTTTTGCTTAGTGATTAGTTGACAGGGTACGCAGTGCTTTACTGCTTGGTCAACTTTCCTGTCAATCTTTGGAAACCACACTTTTTCCCGCAGCAACTACTTGGTCTTGACAATTCCGCGGTGACCTTGGTGGGCAAGCTGGATTGCTTGGTCGTGCAAAGTAGAGGGCAAAACTAGTTTTGTTCCTCGAAGAATGATTTTATTTCCGATAGTCAATTCATCTTTTATCTGACGAAATGGTTCTAGTTCTTTTGTTGACCAGAGATGATGAGATTTGCCAGGTTCTGCTTGAAGTGCAGCTGTGAGGAGTTTGAGTGTGTCGTCCTTCTCCGTTTCAGTAGATACTTCATCCACGGACATCGCTTTAGGACACGACGTTTGAGTTAGAAAGTTAATGTATTCGTCTGGGACACTTTCCGTTCTGCATCCAGTTTTCTTGAATGGCAAGGGATGTCTTGACATGTAGTCGCAGGGGTTGAGTTTTCCAACCTGATGAATTGTGTGAAAGTTGAATGCTTGTACACGGAGAAGTAGCCGTTCTATACGTGCAGAGGGGCTGGACTTAGGATTTTCCAGAAGTGATACCAAGGGTTGAGAGTCTGAGTGCAAAGTGAACTTAGTGCCTGTTACGTAGAGACGGAAGTGTTCTACTGCCCATACAGCAGCGAGGGTTTCCTTTTCGATGTGGGAGTATCGTTCTTCAACACCTGTCAGTGCACGGCTGGCATAGGCTACGACAGCTGGTTCTCCTCCCTCTTCACGTTGTGAAAGGATGGCTCCCAACCCATTTGGACCTGCATCGATGTGGATATGAACTTCCTTGTTTATGTCATAGTATGCTAGTGCTTCGGTGGAAGCAAGCATTTGTTTTAGGTCATCAAATGCTAATTGGTGATAGTCTTCCCACGACCATTCACGTCCATGTTCAGTTAATTCGCGTAGCGATTTTGTTTTCTTTGCCAGATCAGGTACAAACCTGCCGCAGTAGTTAATCATGCCTAGTAGGCTTCTAACCTCTGTTGGGTTTTTTGGGTTTTCAAGAGTTAAGAATGCAGATATTTTTGATGGGTCGACTTGCAATCCTTTGGATGAAAAGATATGGCCGAAGAACTTAAGTTCTGTTTGTGCAAACTGACATTTTCTTTTGTTAAGTGTTAGGCCTACTGTTTGAAGGCGGCTTAACACTTGAAGCAATGCCGTGTCGTGTTCCTCACGTGTTTTGCCATATATCAAGATGTCATCACTGACATTAATGACATTATCGATGTTTGCAAGTGCCTGTCGGGTTACGTCCTGGAATGTTTCTGCTGCGGAATTTATCCCGAAGTTGAGGCGTTTGTATCGTCTTAGACCAACATGCGTTGAAAACGTTGTGATGGATCAAGATTCTGGTTTCAGCTCTAGTTGATGATATCCATCATTAAGGTCTAGTTTTGAGTAGTACGTAGCTCCGTTCAATGATGAAATCAAATCTTCAATAGTAGGCGTCACATGTCTTACGCGCTTGATGGCTTGGTTGGGTAGGCGCATATCAACACACAGCCTCACGGATCCTGGATTGTGGGGTTTGGGTACAATAACCACTGGTGAGACCCATGGTGTAGGACCGTCGACTGTCTCGATTATGTCTGCGTCTTCGAGTCTCTTGATCTCGGCTTCTACTAGTTTCCGAACTTGAAATGGAACCCGCCGATGTTTTTGAGCTATCGGGGGGACCGTATGGTCAATGTGAAGCTCGACTTGTAAGCTTTCAAGTTTTCCAATCCCGGTAAACAACTTGGGGAACTGTTTTGAGTACCGTCCCACCAGATCATCACTATCTTCAAGAGCACACGCAAAAGATATTAAGCCTAGTGCTACCAAGTCTTGGCAGCTTAGAAGTGCTTCGTTTTTGCCACTCACTACATACACGTTAGTTTTTATTTGAACTGACTGATGTGTAAAAGCACACGCAAAAGATATTAAGCCTAGTGCTACCGAGTCTTGGCAGCTTAGAAGTGCTTCGTTTTTGCCACTCACTACATACACGTTAGTTTTTATTTGAACTGACTGATGTGTAAGGATTGCAGTGAACTGACCTTTTACTTTGAGACTGGTGTTGCTGCCATATGGAAAGATTCTTTTGTTGGTCTTTTGAAGATTCACTGGCGGTTTGAGGTCTTTGAGAATCGCTTCCGAGATGATCGAAACCGTAGTGCCCGTGTCTACCATGAACAGGACTGGTGTATCGTTGACAGCAACTTTAATTTGGATCGACTTTGACTCGTTGTTTGTAGATAGGGTGAACGTTAATTCATCCGAGTCACTGTTGTCGTTGCAAACGGTAGTCCTAGTTTGTTCAGAAGGGGAGCGGCAGACAGATGCGAAGTGATTCGGTTTTCCACAGTTGTTGCATGTCGTACCTCGAGCTGGGCAAGAAGATTGGCCTTTTGTGTGTGGCCATTGTTTTCCACAGTTAAAGCAGGATTTCTCGGAACTGTTGCCATCGTCTTTATTCGTTTGACTCGACTTTTGTTGTTGCTTGTCCGGCTGCTTAGGTGGTTTTTGTGAGAATCTGTTATGTTTCTTGATAAACTTTGGTTGGTCATTTGAGTGTTTGTTCATCTCTGGGTTGTTCTTGTCTTTTGACCTTACGAATGTCGCATTCACCTGTTGAGTTGCTGTATTTTGTTGGGTGATTTGTTCCTCTAAGAACGTAGCTCGTTGCTCTGTCATCTCTTGAAGTCTTCCTTCAGCCAAAAGGTCTTCTAGGCTAGCTTCTGCATGTCGTAATGCAAACCGACGCAGGCGTGGAGTCCAGTGTAGGATTAACTGACTTTTGATTTCACGGCCAATGTCGTGAAAGTTGCACGTGCCTGCTAGCTTTCTCAATGTAGAATGGAATTGATCGATTGACTCACCCTCTGATGGTCTGGCTTGTCTGAAGTGGTACAGTTCTATCTCAACATTAGCCTGAGGAGAGAACTTGGTTGAAAGTTTGCGTTTGGCCACTTCATAGGCATCTGGTTGTTCAGCTCCTGGAGCTAACACGATGACTGGCTAAGGCAGGGTGTCGAATATGTCGTGTATTTCTTCTCCAGCACAGGTTAAGAGGAGTGCTTTCTTTCTTGAAGGTGCCGTGATGTCCATGGCTTCAAGGTAGGTGTTGAAACGCGAGACCCATTTGCTCCAGAGCACACCGACGTTAGGTTGATTGTATCCTTGGAAAGGCGTACAATTTAGGCCTGGCATTGCCATTCTTTTATGTATTTGCTTTGATGCGAGTTATAACAGAACGAAATGCTTTTAGCGATAGCCTAGGCCTCGACCGGAGCACTCATAACCTATAAAAAACGTGGTCGGTGAACCTCCGTTTTTGCTTAAGAAAAAACCCGTTTTGAAGAAAACTTTTCTTGAAGGTGATGTGTGAGATCTAAACGGATGTTTACAGATCCCATTCTCGTCGCCAAATGTTGTGTGGAGAGGTGGAGTAGGTTGTATTACTTCAATTAAAACAGTACGATTGATAGTCGTAAGTAATGCCTGTTTAATGCTTTTTCTCCATACTTCCACTTCCGCTCGTCACTGCCCTGCATACCGAGCGTGCATGTACACAGGCGGTGGACGGGGGCGGGGCTACATTTGAAATGTAGGCGGTAAGCCTGGATATGACAGCGGTCAAACTCTTCGTTCAATTCAATAGGTTAAACCGTCTAAATAGAAAAATTTGATAAAGGAGTTGAAATTAAATTTATTGAGTTCAACTTTTGCTTCAACTTTTTCGCTCAGGACATGTTCTGTCTTTGCTTTAAGTTTAAAAAAAGGACCATTCAAAAGACATTAGACTACCCGGGAATATGTACCGGTAGTCAACATATGCTTCAACTTTTCATCCAACTTCTTGAATTCGTCTCAGATTCAACTTCTTGAACAGATAGTGTGACCATGTAAAACGGCTTTTACCTATGTCGCCTAATATTTTAAAACCATACCTACTCTATGTTGTATTACCAATGAAGTGATTTTAATATTGTTTAGGATTGTCAAGTTGTGATACGCGAGTCATAAGCCATACCTACTCTGTGTTGTATTACCAATGAAGTGATTGTAATATTGTTTAGGATTGTCAAGTTGTGATACGCGAGCCGTTCCGTGATGGCCACGAAAACACTTGGACGGGAACCGGCTTCATGCGAACGTTCGAAGGATCCGAACTGGAGTTCTCAATCAACGACATTCAGACTCCCATGGAGTACGATATCGTGGTGAGATACGAACCACAGCTGCCCGGCCAATGGGAGGACGTGAGAGTGATTGTGGAGAGACCGGAGCCAGTGGACCGAACAGGGCCGTGCGCCAATTCACAACCCCAGGACGATATCAAACACACCTCTTTGCCACAAGGTGTGTTAATACTTCATATATTGGTGTTAATAATTATTGACATTTTACTTTTAGACATTGTACAGAAAATAATTTTGAAAATTCATTTTTTCACAAATTTCGCACAAGGTTCTGAGTAATTTCCGTTAACAGTACAGTATGTCATTAAAATTATGTTTTTACGTTCTTTGTATGAGTGCTAATTATTTATGCTAATCTTTAGGAAATAAATGCTAGAGAACATTAAAATTATTTCTAATTGTGTACTATATTGTTTGCTAAGGTCAAAGGAGTGTAGCCGTGTACCCACCAGTCTGCTTGGAGGAAGGAAAGCCATTCAAGATTAAGTTGCAGTTCAAGCAGTACCGTGGCCAGGATGATACTCCATCAGCCTCGGTTCTTGTCGACTCTGTAAGTTATTTGAAATTTATTATTATTTAATATTGTGTACATCTGTATGGATAAGATTTAATAAGGTTTAATTCACCGCAGTTGGACATCTCTAATTAACTGCCAAACAGCTAAACTGCTAACTATAGGTTTACAGACACCTACATAATTAGTGCAACAATTTTTTGAACCTCCTATTGCTATGATAATTGAAACACAGGTGTGGCATAGATAGTATTTTACTTTCAATACAGGACAGACTGATTAGTGTGTTTGGGTTATTCCATTAGGTCTGCAGCAACTTTAATGTTTTCAGATTGCTTTAGTGCCAAGGATCGACAGTATACCTTTCTTCCGAGACTCGACAGCGAACTCACTCAAGCGCCAAGAGTACGAGCGATACAAGTGTGGACAAGCGTTCTATTCGGTGATCAAGGGCAATATCCCAGAAGTGTGCAAGAAATACCACTACAGCGTTGGTTTCTACGTCAATGCGGGAGCTTACTGTAAGATCAAACATTGAAAATAGAATTGTATTGATTTTCAAATGTTTATACACTAGTTTACTTATACCCTTAATTATGAATTTATTTAATACATTTTATCACTTGAATATAGCTATATTCAGCAAAACTATTGCCTTACCTCAATATCTTAATACTTATTTTTAATATCCACTTTCTACTATCTAGATTAATGTCACTTGTGGAGATTCGAGACTGCCTTACAAGTACATCTGTTCAATGTTCACAGCTTGTGAGTGTGATCCTACCGGCTCTACGAGTGCATTGTGTAACACGCTGGGTGGTTTGTGTCAGTGCAAGCCGAACGTAGTCGGACGTCGTTGCGATGGCTGTGCTCCGGGAACATTCGGCTTCGGACCGGAAGGGTGTAGAGGTAAGACATTCAAGTATGGTTTCTGTTCGATGACAGTTTTATTAGTACTTGACTTTTTCAGACCGAATTCTTTTGTTAACTGTTTGGAATTAGTAGAAA
Organism: Isoperla grammatica; assembly: GCA_945910005.1. Lineage (NCBI taxonomy): Eukaryota > Metazoa > Arthropoda > Insecta > Plecoptera > Perlodidae > Isoperla > Isoperla grammatica. The sequence goes on from OX246745.1 coordinate 28,897,640, forward strand.
CTACAGCTCATAAAAAGCCCATTGAAAAAAAAAATGTACATAAACACAATTTTTTTTTTCCAAAATTTAAAATGCTACTCACTGCAGAACTGTTCATATAAAATGATAATTTTTGCTCTTAGTTGCTTTTTGACTTTGCAGATTTTCATTGTACCAAATAGCTTTGAAATGCTAAAAAAATCTCTTAAATCAATAACCACGAGAACACTTAGCATCCATGATAATTTGGTAACTCTGGTGTAAGACATAATTATTATGAATGAGTTTGGACAGTTTGTGTGATAAGGAACTCATCTTTCAGCTTGTGACTGCAATTCGATCGGGGCGTTGGACAACTTCTGTGACCCGATGACCGGTCAGTGTAAGTGCCGACCGCACACCTACGGACGAGAGTGTGACCAGTGTCAGCCCGGCTTCTGGAACTTCCCCAACTGTCAGCGTTGCGAGTGTCATGGTCACGCCGACATATGTGACTCCAGGACGGGAGCGTGCATTCAGTGTCGGGACTACACACTAAGTCACAACTGTGACAGGTCAGTTGCGTCAGTTCGGTCGGTTGAATTTGAGTTCGAGTTTGTAAATATCAAAGTTCGTCTTTGAAATTCGAACTTCCCGCGCGACAATGAAACTCGACTATCGGCCGCCATGTGCGCTCTAAGCGCTGTCGACCTATCGATATATCACCGACTCAAGGTCGAACTTGAACGAGAGCAGTGCAGTGCAGCCAACGTCGTTTATGTAGACCCACTTTTTGCATTAGCATTCAACTGCATTCTTATGCAAGATTTAGTTGTATTACATCAAAATCAACGTGGAAACACGTCCACGTGCGTAATGTGGCTCAATTAAAAAAAATGTGGTAAAACTGCTTTTATTAACGAACTTTGTGCTCAAAAATAATTGTCCGTAACTTTTCGTTAAGTTGGCACTTTCGTATCAGTAAACCCTGAGTAAACCAACGAGCGACGACATTTCTAACCATGCCATTTGCTCTGAACTTTCCGTTCGCGTTTCCTTTGTGGTTTCCGGTTTAAATCGTAAATATGGATTTTGGAGAAGATGCCGATGATCCCGGGCCGTCCATCGCAAAATCTCGACCCTTCGCATGTCGAAGAACTAACGTTTTTGCACGACTGTATCCATATATTCTTAGGTTAGATAGGTTACTTACTTAGGCCATGTTCTTTGTTGTGGCCTAGACCTTACTAAATATAAGAACATTTTAGTTTTATGTATAAAATATAAACCTACTGCAGGGACTTGATTTGATCCAGGTCTGGTCACGTAGATAAAGGTGCACTTGATAAATTAGAAAGCTTTCTTTTCTTGTAGTTTCTCTAAACCCAATTTATAAGTTTGGTTCGAGTTCGACTCGGGTTCGGTTCGAAATTTTTTGCAAGTTTGAAGTTCGACGGACGCTCACCTTGAAAGTTCGAGTTCGGTTCGAAATAAAAAAAAAACAGGTTACACAACCCTATTGGTTACATTACGTTTATTTTAACATTTACACTAACTTTTTTGCACTTTGAAAAGGATACTCCCACTGCCCTTTTTCTTGTTTTAAATATCCATAAAAAAAGACTTGTAAAAAGTGAATCTTAAAAGGGTCTTTACAATGTTCAAAATTAAGGAAATTTGTTTGGACAATCCATACCTGCAATATAAAGTTATGTACTGTTTATATAAGTTAGGCCTAAGGCTAGAACAGAAACTTACTTGTGCTGTAAATATTTTAAACTGCTTTCATAAAATTATATGTATACAGTCAAACTTTGTTATGACGTTTACTGTTAGGACGTTTTCACGGTTAACACGTCGAATTATGAGTTGTCACGCTCAAGTTGCATAAGACTAATGTTATTTCTTATTCGTTATGACGTTCTCCAATAGCACGTTTTCACGCTTAGGACGCAATAATTTCTTTGTCCCATGCCGACTTTATTTGCGTTTACCACGTTTTCGAGGAGCCGTGGTCTTTTAAAAATGACAGCTCGTTGTCTACGAGGTCTAGCTGAGACCCTTTTCCCCTCGACGGCGACCGCCCAACGTCAGTGGCAGCACAAACCCTGAAGATATCCCCCCCCCCCCCCCTCCTCGCCAGGCGCCGACTAACAACAATACAGCGGCCCGCGGCGGTCTACTGTGCTCGCTATAAATAGACTACAGTATGCTGACCCACCCCAACCCTCCCGCTACCTGATCTTCGCACGTGCAGTCTGGCCCGAGTTTTGTTCAGACAGCCTTCAATGTTCCTTGTGTTATTCTACAAGCAGGTCCGTCATTATGGCTAAACGAAAACCCACTCAGTTTTCTCTAAAACTGGAAATTATTGACATTGTTGATCGCAACCCCAATAAGACGCGAACCGAATTGTCAAAAACATTAGAAAAATAGAGTAAAGATTCAAGAGAGTTCCGCGGAACCAACATGAAAGCGAGATGGCCTTCAAACCTGGCTAAAATGGTACTTTATTTTTACGTGATAATCTTGTCAAAATTATCTCTTTCTCTTTTCTCGGGGCCTCTTGGGCGCTCTCGCTCTCATTTCAAGGTCCTTCCCCTAACCCCCCCCCCCCGGCCATCTACAGTGAGCGTAGCAAGGCCGTGACACAGGCCATTGAGATAAAATATAACCCTCTTGACAGGTTTTTTGGTTTGTCAGTCCACGGTCAGTGTAGAGGGGAGCGGGCGGGTGACTGTCTGGTGTGGTTGAGTACAGCCAGACTGACTGACGGCAACGCGCGGGCGCTTTCGTTGTTATTCAGAAGCGCGCGACGAGTGATTTAAATATTTTAATTACAGTAGTATGTACTTTATTATTTACAGTAGCCAGCTTCACAATATAGGCCTGTAAAATATTAATAACTTTTGATATTGAAGTATTTTTTCAAGCTAAAACATCGATGTATTTCAAATTAAAGAATATTCAATTCTGACATGTTTTTATTTATTTTCGTTATGACGTTTTCACGTTTACGACGTTTTTTTTTTCCTGGCCCTTCAGAAACGTCCTAACGAAGTTTGACTGTATACCAGGTTCTGTTCAGCAAACCAAAATTATCTACTTGCAAATAACATTGCAAGTATATAGCCTATCACATATGGCGGAAGTCAGTTTGAAACCAGATTTCCACCGCTTTTTGCCATGCAGTGCTTAGTTTAAATGCATAGTAAGCAGAAGATCATGGCTTGTTTACAGGTGTATCGAAGGTTTTTACGGTGATCCCCGTATCGGTATCGATATTCCCTGCCGCCCTTGCCCGTGCCCTGGAACTCTGGATTCCGGACACTCGTATGCTGACAGGTGTACACTAGATGCTAGGACCCAAGACGTCGTTTGCGAGTGTGGTATCGGATATGCCGGTAAGTAAAGAATGTATTTATTAGCATCCTGCAGTCTTTTGTACAACAGTGTAGGATTTTTCAGTAAAATACAATATATCACAGATTTAAAAAGTTGAAAATATATTTACAGTGCAATAATACATTTAAGTGAATGCCTATTAAAGTAATGATGCACCTACAATCAATCATACAGTGTGTATGTTTATGTGGTACAATCAGTAATGTGCAGTCACTTTTTATTAGTTGAATTCAGTTCATATTTATGTTAAGTAGGATATAAAATATATGTTTGTTATAGTAATTGTTATTCAATGTTATTCTGTACAGTTACCGCACACATAATTTGTCAGTGGCCCTATGGATACGTAATATTTAATTGGTTTCTTCTGGGGAAAGTTACGGAAATAAATTAACACGCGTTTATTTTAGGTAAAATTGATAGAGCAAATTGTGTGGGTAACGGAGCGAGGATAATTTAAATAAAAAAAACGATGTTTGTCTTTAGGATCGCGCTGTGACGTGTGTGCCGACAACTACTTCGGTAACCCCGAGACTCCCGGTGGCTCGTGTAGGGCTTGCAACTGTAGCAACAACATGGACGTGTCCCGGCCCGGTAACTGTGACCTTCACACTGGCAAGTGCCTCAGCTGTCTGTTCAACACGGAGGGATTCAACTGTCACGTGTGCAAGGCCGGCTACTTTGGAGACGCGCTCAACCAGAACTGCATACGTAAGCTACCGCCATCTATTGCACCATCTTATATTGATTAATGGTGTTGAGCACAATTTATTGATTTGTGTTTTTCTTGGCCGTCGGTCAGGACCAGAGGCAAGGATTTGTTAAAAACGAAAATTCAATGTTTAATAATGAAAATTTGTTAATGAAATCACCAATTTGGGACTACGAACGATATTTTTAATAATTTTTACTACAAATGTCTGTTTCTAAACCTCAAAATACATTTTTATTGTAACCTGCAAGTACACAGCAAGATACACGTATCAAAATCTCCTAAAATAATTCAAGGAAAGAAAATCTACTGCTAAAAATTGAATTTTGAACTATTTTCACCACCCATTCACCGCTTTTGTCAATAACAATAATGAAAATGAAAATTGTCATTTATTTTCACCACAAATACCTGCCTTTGGTTTGTACTCTTATGGAAATTGGAAAAATTAATTACTGATTAATTCTGGGTAAAATGTAGACCTACTGTGTTTCTTGGACTGTTGGACCAACTTGCTACCGTTTGTCTGTCAGCGTGTACGTGCAATGTGCTGGGTGTGGATGCGAAGGCAGGAGCTTGTGATCGTCTGTCTGGGCAGTGTCAGTGCCTTCCCAACGTTATCGGGCGGGACTGTGACCAGTGCGCAGAGAACCATTGGAAGATTGCGAGCGGCCTTGGTTGTGAATCTTGCGATTGCGATGCCGTCGGCTCCAAGGCCGATCAGTGCAACTTGGTGAGCTATACTGATTATTCTGGCTAATTCAAACGTGTCTTTTAAGGCTAGTGAAATTATTTTCTTATTTTCAATCTTTTTAAAATGTATTCCTTTTTTCTTGAGATAGTATAAGTCGTGTTAGGATGAGTGGATTGCTTTGAACATTCTGTTTGTACTATGTCAGCATTTACTAGCCAGCCCTATGTGTTTCTATATAACGTGTCGGGATTTTCGTTCGCCATTAAGCGCTTCTGGTATTGTGAATGGTGACAGCCAAAATCACATTAATAAGCTGCGAATAAACTAGGGATGCACACGATAATCGATATTATCGATCAATATTCGATAATCAATATAATTTCGATAATCGATAAAGAAAATATTATCGAATTATTTATTCGATAATCAATGCAGCGCCGATAATCGATAATAGAAATATTATCGATATTTTTCATTTATCATGCGCTGGCACGGCTCGACGGAACCTCAGCCGCCTCGATCGTAGACTTGTTGCCGCCAACAGCCGGGGTTGCTGGCCAGTGAGTCAAGCAGTGAGAGAGCGCGCAAATGTCTATGAGACGGTGCTATGTTTTGTAGCCACGGCAAGCCACCCGCTGTGTTTTCCTTTTAGTCATTTCAATTCATTCGTGGTAAGTGGCAGAAAAAAAGATTGCATAGACAAGTAAAAAGTTGTTTCGTGTTCCGTTTTGGTATTGGTGCTTGGTGCTATTAATTGATAATTAGTGAACATTAAACGCCAAATGGCCGTACCGTTTAATTTCCTGCCCGTGGTATCCAATTTCATCGAATGTTTGTTGTATCAGCAATCAACAAACTGCCGAGACTCTTGTCCTCGGCTCACAGCTGGGATTTACGTGAGTGAGATAGCGCGCCTCGTAAGCATCAGTCGGACCAGCAGCGGCCGAGCGGTGAGAGAGCGCGTAAATGGGTATGAGCGTAAGAGCGAGTGAGATAGCGCGCCTCAGCCTCGGGGCTAGCAGCCGTGCAGTTTGCACTCGCCACTCGGGATCAACTCTCCGTCAAGAATTGCGTCTGTTCTGCCAACATTATTGTTCGATATTATCGATCGATAATGCAGTCACCTTTTCGATTATCGATAATTTTAATTTTATCGATGTGCATCCCTAGAATAAACTGATACCTTGGTGACACAACGGTTCATATCTGGATAGAAGCTTTTGTGACTGACATTTAAACATCAAACTTTAATCATCAATGCAGTATGACCATGTAGTATTTTTCCTACTCTGTATGTATATTGGGCTGTACTAATTCTTAAAACAGGTTATGGTATGCTTTTTAAGAGATCAGTGATGTTTATGACATTTGAAACCTGAATATTTATGTGGCAAACTATTTGACCGAGATCTCGGTAACGCAACGGTTCTTCGTATGTGGACAGGAAGCTTAATGTATGACTACCCTACTGTGTATGTATTTTGGCCAACCTTATATCAATACACAATGTATGGGAGGCTATGCAGGAGATCAATGATGTTTATGACATTTGAAACCTGAATATTTGTGTGGCAAACTATTTGACTGAGATCTCGGTAACGCAATAGGTCGTGTGAGTGACTGATCATCTTGTGTAACTAGCTAGGTTCAGGAACATTCTGACTCAATTAATATATTGTAAATATCTCAAATTGTGATGTGATACCAAATAATAAAGGACTACTATTTCTATGTATATTGGCCTGTGCAGAGGCGGACTGGGGGGGTAAGGGCTCCGTACGGAAAAGGATCTTAGGGGCCCCGGAACTTGGCGAAGCTTTAAGGGGTCTGGGGCAAAGCCCCAGCCGCCGTAGGTAAAACTTTTTCACCCTATTATTTTGTTTAGAACGCATATAAACACGTTTAAAAATCGATAAATGGTGATAGTTATGTTGAACAACGTGTTGAATTGTGAACACTACTTTAAAAAACAAAATTGAAGAATAAGCTTTCCCAACACTGGCAGTTGTATATTTCAAACTATATCGTTTTCCAACCATCTACAAATACCGACTACTAGGTTGTCCACTCGCATCGTGTAATTTGTTCTCTCAACGAGAGAGCGGGATGTAGCTGGGGTCTGGGGCATACCCCTGCCGCCGAAGGCAATGTCGCCGAAGGCGAAACAATTTTCGGTCCTGCATGATGCTTAGTGGTCTAAAACACGTTTTGAGGTGAAATCTTCATGAAAAACAATTAAACTAGAGTCAATATTGCATTGATAATTCTTTACCTCATAGGTCTAGGATAGGAGTTCGATCCCGTCATTTGAGAAGTAATCAAATGGCTAGTGCTGCGCTGGATCGGATTTCAGTACGCGCCGATAAATATATTTTTGCCACAAAATTTGCTTTATTAAATTTTGAACCAGTCCATGGACTGGTCGTAAAGGTCTTCGCTGACGACTTCATACTAGTCTTCTCTGGAAAATGCCCTGCAAACATGGAGTTGAAAATGAGTTTCACACTAAGAATAGCGAGCATGTGGCTCAAAGTGCACGGCTTTAAGATCAACAGCCAGAAAACCATCTGCACCTACTTCACCATGGGACACAATCCTTACAACTTTGTAATCCCAGTGGAAGGAGAAGCAATCAAGCAGGCTGACCACATGAAGTACCTTGGCGTGACCCTCGACACAAAAATGACTGGAAAACTTCACTTCGAAGAAGCTGCTAAAAAAGGAAAAAAGCGGCTAAAGCTACTACAAAGAGCTGCTGGCAGCTCCTGGGGAGCAAACATGGACACCCTGGCCCTCACGTACAAAGCCTACATAAGACCAGCTATGGAGTACGGCACAGAGATCTTCCCGATGGCAGCTGCCCTTCACAGAAGTCAAGTCGACAAAGTCCAAAATCATGCCTTAAGACTCATCACAGGAGCCATAAAAACAACACCAATCGATGCCATGGAATGGTATAGCCAAATTGAGCCACTCCAACTAAGAAGGGAACAAAGAGCAATTCAACTGCATGAAAAGCTCTCCAGACTCGACCCTGACACCTGGCTCAACTACCAGAACTCCAGAAAAGCCGCCCATGCAAACTTTGCCGAAACTGCCACCCAGCTAAAGCAGAAGTTTTGCCCTGAGCTCCTGATATGATGATGGAGCGCCAACCATTCATCCACTTGGCGCCCGCCAACCTACCTGACCAGTCCAACCAAATTGAACCAATCACTGTTATTGGAGGAATTGAGAGGAAAGGTGACCTGGACCTGAATACGCTTCGCAGACTCACTGAAACCCACCTGAAGGAAAACTACCCTACTGCAGCATGGCTTCATGTCTTCACTGACGGCTCCCTCAACCCACTCACTGGCAGCCCAGGATATGGCACCTACTGTCTACTATTCGAAGAAGCGATAACAATGAGTGAAGGGGCCACTCACTTCGATGCAGAAGTAGCAGCAATCGCCACAGCTACCAAGAGGGTTGCAGACCTAAACAACTTGACAAAGCAGAATGTAGTAATCCTCAGCGACAGCGTCGCAGCAATTCAGTTTGTCACCAAACCAAACAACCTCCACAAAAATGCTCTCCTCTTCAAAGCCTCAATCTCCAGACTTCGAAGAAAAAACAAAGAAGTGGAGATTCAATGGATACCAAGTCATTGCGGTATCCTAGGCAACGAGAAAGCTGACTACCTGGCCAAGATGGCAACAAAAAGACCTCCTCCACCAGCAGAACCACTCTCGTACGACAGAGTAAAGACAAAAGTGAAATATGCCCTCAAAAGGCTCAATAAGACGGCTAAAGAAGAAGCTTGTAAGCTCAAATCGTGGTGGACGGAGATTAAAAAAGGCCCAGACAAGACCTGGAGCAGAAAAACTGCCACTGCTCAATTCCGGCTAGCAACTGGCCACGACGTACTCCAGCACCATCTCAACAGATTTAACATCACAAAAGACTCGGCCACATGTAAATTATGTCAATTTGAACATCAAGACAGGGCGCACCTTTTCAGATGTGCCGCCATGAAGAGTGATATCGACTCCCTGCCTGACAACCAGAGCAGGCCAGATCAAGAAGCTAATTTGTATTGGATAGCGAGAAAAATGAATGGCTGAAAGGTCATCATTGCATAAGAGGAAAAAAAAAAAAATTTTGAACGCTTATAGAAACGCGATCAGCCTGATTTGTCAGTCAGCTATTTTATGGAAAGTGGTTTTGTAATGACATACGACTTTAAAACTGTTTCATTTTTACTGAGCCTATATCTATTATAAATGGGCAAAATGGTACTTGCAGACAAAACAAAGTTTACTCGCAAACTATCAAAAGTCACTCTCAAGTAGCAAACTAGCAACCTTTTTATTCTTCTGAGATCTTGAGATCTTGAGGGTTCTCGTTTCTTATTAATTTGTTTAGAACGCATATAAACAAGTGTAAAAATCGATAAATGATGATAGGTGTGTCGAACAACATGTTGAACTGTAAACACCGCACTGTTAAAACCAAATAAATGAAAGAACTCTCCCAACACTGGCAGTTGGATATTTTAAACTATATTGTTTCCTATAATTTGCTTAAAACGCATATAAACACGTTTAAAAGTCGATAAACGACGATAAGTATGTGGAACAACATGTTGAACTGTAAACACCACTTTAAAAATTAAACTAAAGAAATTTCCAGCACTGGCATGTTTTATATTTCAAACTGAATTATTAAAAAGTAAGCTCTGAGGAGGAAGGCGGACATCTTTGTAGCACTTCTAGATGGTCTATACTATATGCCCCTTTTCACTTACATGAGATACACATTATGGTCGTCTTACTATTGTTTCATAATCTATATAGCGTAAGCTATTTTCAGGGGGTTGGGAGGTGACCCCCAACCGGGGGGGCCCCATACGGGTTTCCGTAGTTCCGTACCTGCCAGTCCGCCCCTGGGCCTGTGTATTTATTGTGCATCGTAATTCCAAAAATCAAGAGACAATTGACCTACTTTATTAAAGAACATACAGGAGGCTATTTAAGAGATTAATGATGTTTATGACATTTGAAACCTGAATATTTGTGTGGCAAACTATTTTACTGAGATCTCGGTATTGCAATTGCCATTTTGTGGAAGCTTCTGTTTTGTTGTGCTTTGATATCAGTTTTGTCATTTCTAGTTCATGACTGACTTTCCATTTTCTCATGAGATCAATAGCTGAACCGATTTTATTTGTATTTTATATCTTGTTTCTAGTATGATGGACAGTGCGAGTGCAACCCAGGATTCGGAGGACGTCAATGCAACCAGTGCCAGGCTAACCACTGGGGAAATCCAACAATACAATGCCATTGTGAGTAATGTTCTACTATCAGCTGCATATGTTTGTGTTTTATTTTTCAAATGTGAATAAGTGATTTTATTATTGAAGGTTGTACTTACATCCCAATAAATATGCATTGAAAAAATATGTTGAAAATATAATGTTTCCAGTTTTCTACGGCAGCTAACATAATCGGTATGTTTCAGCTTGCAACTGTAACCCCGAGGGTTCCGCCACTCACCAATGTCATCGTGAGAACGGCAGTTGCGTCTGCATGATGGGTATCGGCGGTGACAAGTGCGACTCCTGTGCTCGAGGTTTCTTGGGCTTGGCTCCCCACTGCAGTCCGTGCGGAGAGTGCTTTGACAACTGGGATAGAATACTTAACCTGCTCAAACGTAAGCATTTGTGTTAACTGCCTTGACTGCATGACAGAAATATTGCATCGTGAATGTCCCACAGTCATAGGTAGAGCTTCTGCATATTTTTTTAAATTTTTGATTTGTAGTGAAATATTCTGTTTGTTTGCAATTTTTATTGGTATCTAGGGCATATACACCGTCATGACAATGAAACATACCGTAATACGTTTTACAAATGTCCCCAGTGAAAACCAGTTTTTGTAACTATGTGGGTCGACTATAAATACAGATTTATTTCATTTATTTTATTTAATGGTTTTTACCTTCAACCCCCATATCTCCTTTACATCTAGTTGTAATATGTTTGCAGAGGACACCGAACAAATGATTCAGGCCGCCTCTGAGATCAAGCAAACGGGAACTACCGGTGCGTACACACACGAGTTTGAGATGATGGAGAAGAGACTGGGTGAAGTGAAACAGCTGTTAGACAACACGACAGTCAGTTCACATGACCTGGAGGGACTTGAAACATTGGTTGAGCAGTTGAGGTAAAAATAAACTACCCTACTACTAGAGATGTGCGTTTTTAGCTTCGCCCCTACTTGCACATAAATAAATCGGTAGAAACGTTCATGTTCATACCAATTTTGACTTGGTTCTTGTTTTTGATAGGGAGATAGATTTAAAAGTAAACGTTATCCTGATTGTGCTTTCAGAAAAAATCTGATGGTCTCCACTGAATCCTTAGATGGAGTTGAAGCTACCCTAGACAAAACAAGCGAAGGCATTCGCCTCGCTAACTTGTCGCTAGCTAACCTGCGCAGTAAAGCGAGGAACCTCAAATCAAAGGAGTCTGGACTGAAAGAAAACGCCACTAAACTGCAGGAAGCGAACGTAGAAGGAGCTTTGAACCTCACGAGGGAGGCTCGGGAGCGTTCCAGAAAAGCGCAAGGCCAGACCGACGCAACGCGTGACATCATAACAGACTCGGAACGCCAGTGTAAGAGAGCAGAGGCAATCGTAAACAGAACGGCAAGTCAGTTCGGCGAGGGTCAGGAAGACAACGAGAACGCTCTGGTACTTTTGGCAAAAAGACTCAAAGAGCTAGAGACTGAAATCCCAGATCTCAACGAAATGGTTTGTAATATTAATTTTTTTAAAGTTAAAGTACACACACTTTGTAAGCTCTAGACTTAAATTACACTACTTGAAAGTTTATAAACTAGGAATGTCAAACGATATGAAATTCCATATCGATAATCGCAACAACAATAAAAAATTATCGCGATATATGGTGATAATATCGGCGCAAAAAAAATCATCTCGATATTGAATTTTCAATTTTATTGCGATATATCGCCGCGATATTATGAAATAAGCACTTATACTACTTTTTAATATTGCGTCATATGTGGGGGGGGGGGGGAGGGTAGTGGCGAATAGTTTTCTTGCGGATACATCGAAGGAGGGCACTCGGCTGCTGGTCGGTGGTCACTCGGCTTACGTTGAGCAGGCGCCAAATTCAAATATGAAATCAAGTCGCCGCGAATATCGGGATATCTATTTAATATCGTACGATTATCGCGATATGGCTAGCCATATCGCGATAATATCGATATACGATATTTATCGATATGCGATTATCGTTGACATGTCTATTATAAACGCATTGTTTACCTGATTCAAAATCAAATTATCAGTAGGAATCACTTATTAAATATCTTGAAGTGTTCTCAAGATATTAATAAAAAAAAAACTGATCATTTTTTTTCATTCAGTCCCCGTTACCCTGAAGATGTTTATTATGTGTGTTGTGTGCATAGGTGTGTGACAAGAGAGGGGATCCCTGTGACTCAGTGTGCGGTGGTGCCGGCTGTGGAAAGTGCGGAGGACTCTCTTGTGGGAATGGGGCAAGCACGAAGGCCGACCGAGCACTTGGATATGCCAAGGACGCGGAGAAGGCGGTGAGGGATAAGGAAGTCAAGGCTGAAGAACTCCTACGAGGGGTAAGTTCTTCCACTCCCATTCTGACGTCATGTGACCTAGTTGTCACATATGTCGTTTAACACCGTATATACACTCCAGTCAAAATATCCTCCTCTTTTGAGGTTGCTCATAGTCAGAGGCAGGTATCTGTGGTAAAAACGAAAATTTAAAACTTTTAACAACAAATATGTACCTCTCAATGCACAAGTTACATTTTGGTATTTAATTGCTATGGAACTGTTTTATACATGTTACATAAAAATTAAGCCAATTAAGAGCGCCCTAATGTTTGGGGCATCTACGCTAGAGGTCTGCACGGGCCTAAATATAGAAGTCCGGCCCGGGCCTGCCTGAAGTGTAAATTGGCCTGTAAAAGCCCATTAGCAAGTTGATTTCTACAGTATTTGGCAAGGAATACGAACGACAGGGTGGGAACAAAAAGGAGATTAGATGAAACGAAATTAGTAACTATTGCCAGTAGGGGTGTGCGAGCCTACAATTTTTAAGCCGAGCCGAGCCGAGTATGAGAAAAAAGCTTGATTTTCGAGCCGAGCAGAGCTTTTGAAATAGCGTTAATTGTAAATTTACGGCTGCATTTTATTTCAGTTGATGCAATGCGATAGGAAGCGTATGTATACCAAAATTTCGGTACATCTACGATCAAGTACATCTTTGTTTATTACATATGTAAGTTACATAATTATATATTATTATAGGGTCTCATAATGTAACCCTATACAACCCTGTTATTGTTGCGCGGTAGGTTGGTAAAACAGTTTAGTTGGACTGTTTTACCGACCTTGGGTTGCGCTAGCGATGGCCATTTAGTTCACAGTACCGATCATAGATCGCACGGTCGTTGCATTATTAGAGAGCTTAGAGAGTGTATGAATACAGTAACAGCAACTTTTCAACTTCTCGACTTGTTTTTTAAAATGCATTTGTAATTCAGTAGAATATTAGGAGACATACTTAAGTAAACTAAATTCCGTGTGAAATATTGATTTTATTGCAACTGAAGCTACAAACAGATAGAAATTCCATATCACAATGTCGGATATAAATAACGTTATAATACAGTTGGGGTTACTTTGTACTCAGTGGACGGTTGCAGTCCCCTTACCATTGCTCAATGTTTGTCTCCAAAACAGTGGAACAAAGTTTGGCTAGAACTTTCGTGAAAATTAGAGCTAGATGTTTGTTGTTTACTGTGAAAAGCAGAAAGCAACACTCGCAGAATAACGAAACATCGTGCTGCATCTAGAGATTTAACATTTTATTCTCACGAGATCGGGGCCTAGGGAGCCCAGCTAGGCCTAGGCCTAGGCCAGGTACCCAGAAAAGTATAGGCCTAGGCCTATACGTTCTCTTAAGTCTATGCTGGGCCTAAAACCTCGAAATTTTTCTAACTTCATCGTACTTGCAGACACCTAAATATTCGTTTCTACCTTTTGGATTCTTCAGTCTACGTTTATAGAAGTATATAATTAAAACAACGCGACGACCGACATTTTTAGGCCTAGATCTTGGCCGAGACAGCTCGGCTCGAGAATATCGAGCCGAAAATGAAGCTCGGCTCGGTATCGAGCTTTAAAAAAAGCTCGAAAAAGCTCGTAAATTCGAGTACTCGCACACCCCTAATTGCCAGTGAAAGTATGTAACGCAAAGAATTACAACACAAATATTGTGACCGGAAGTTTATACTATTTCGGGTTTGTTTTAAGTTTCTAAAATGTTGGTAAAATAACATTACTTTTCTTTCATTGCAATTAAAAAAAAATTAAAAATGCCCGAAAAATCCCTCCTCGTTCAGTGATATGTAGGCCCAGGCCCGGCCCGGGCCCGTCTTAATAAACATATCAAGGCTCGCGGGCCAAGCCCTTACCCGTGCAGACCTCTAATCCACGCATCCAGGTCGTATTGCATTGATTTTATTTATACATAATATTAATAGTGTGAACTATTTTCATTTCAGATATCTCAGGCACAACAAGAGACCGTTGTTGCTCAAACGATGGCGAAAGAAGCCCATGACAGTGCGCTGATGGCTTTCAACCAATCCAACGACATGACCCAGGAGAGAGCTGACGTGTCTAATCAGATGGAAGAGTTCTTCCAGACTGCCGGGGCCACACCCACGGAGATCAGAGAACGAGCTACTGCAGTACGTACACACTATAGTATAATTTTGCACGTGCATAATATAGTAAACCCTCGGTAAAACGAACTCGGTTAGTGCGAATTCTCAGATAATACGAATAGTAAGCAAGACCCTGCCCGCGTAAATAGGACACTCAATGTTAAATAAAACGGATATAACGAATTACGCATAATACGTAATAGGAACTAATTATTTATCCCCTAGGTGGTACTAATGCATAATGTTCGTGGTTTAATACGAACTAATAATTTTGAACACGCTCAAACAAAATAATGTGTCCGAGAGTTCAACTCGCAGAGTAGGCGTGGGTATCAAGATTTTTGTCCGCCGAGCGTACGTCGTCGCAGGCAGCTATACTTGTTTGGTTGGTGCTTGGTTTTCCCTTCCCCCTCCGCCGCCCGCAGGCGCGATCGGATGCGCGCGCCAGCCCTTACAGCTGTTGAGGGGCATGGCTTGCTCACTGCAACGTGCCCGCTTAGTCCGCCTACTATGCGCGCACAAAACATCATACCCGCGCGCTACTATCCATTGGAAAACATTGATTGTTTGTAGATACGTTTATTTTGGCTGGTACTATTGAATTTTGACGTTTTTGCGATATTGCGAATTTTTATATTACAAACTGACGATTTTTGGGTCCCTTGATGTTCGTATTAACGAGGGTTTACTGTATGTTCTACAGTGAGTTGCGTTTTAAATTTTGAAAATAAAAAAATGTTGCATTTAAAAAAAAAATGTATGAATTTTCACCTGGTGCCAGCCTACATAATTCAATCCAAAATTGACTTATTATGTCATTGTTTCCACTGATTTTAAATAATTAACAAAAGAATGATACCTGAAAGGGTTAAACAAATAAAATCAACATAATAAATGTGACACAGTGATTGATGTGGAATAAATAAACTTTGCAGTAAGTAGTTGTTTATTAGTTCTCTTAGTCTTAATACAATACAAGATTATGTTTCTCTCCCATGCAGACACTTGCCAAGGACATTCAACTGCAGCCAGAACAAATAACAGACTTGGCAAAAGCAATCTACGACACGATCTCTTCCCTGAAGGATATCGATACCATCTTGGACGATACTTCCAACGACCTTGCTTTGGCTAACCGGCTAAAAGAGCAAGCCGACAGAGCAAAGTAAGTAATCCGAACTGTCGGAAGTTTCCGTGTACTTACCGTCTTGGTAGCTCGGACTCGGAACGGTAACGAACGTCCCCTGTTTGTAGGAATGATGCGGAAGGCATCTTGGATACGGCAAAGCGAGTGGTTTCGGCTCTGGACGAGGCGCAAGAAGCACAGGACAAAGCAGACGAAGCGATCGGCAAAGCTAAGAACGACATTGCATCTGCCGAGAAAGATCTAACCCAAGTGAGTCAATTTGTCTCCATACGGACAACTTTATCCGTGTACGTATTTAAATGTTTGGTTTGTGAGTAGTAACATAGTACATATTCCAGGTTTGATAACTGTCAATAGTAAGGTTTGCATAATATTGTCTTCTGTGGAGCCGCAGATGTAGTGGCCCGGCTTGACCACAGATATCAGATATCAATGCGAAGATGTTCACTCGCTCTATCCAAAGTGCCAACTCTTCTTGTCGACCGGCTTACGATTTAGTGGCCATCTATCGGCAGATTCCCGTATTAATCTAGTACGGTATTTGTCGACACCCGACCCCGGTTCCAGATCGCGAGCGAGACGAACGAAGCTCAGCAGAAGGCCAACGAGACGGTGAGCAAAGTGGACTCCCTTCAAGGTCGTCTGAAGCTGCTCAAGACTAAGTTCCTGATGAACGGGCGTGATGCTAAGGAGGTTGGGGAGGAGGCTCAGAAGGTCGGAGATGTGGCCACTCGGGCCCAAGACCATGCTGCACAGCTGCTAGATACGTACCAGAGGGCTTCCGACATGCTGGTGGACCGAGCCAAACAGTCGAGCCAGGCTAGAGGCAAGGCGCAGACGCTACTCGAACGAGCCAGTAAATTGTTTGTCGGTACCAACGACAAATTGAAGGAGTTAGAAGGTACTGCATACTCGCCATTAAAATATTTTATTTTTATCCGGCAGAAAATCACCACTCATTAAATTCTCCATTGATAGGTAAAAATTCATTCTGGGGAAGATTTGTAGGTAAACTAAAGAAGTTTAAAAAAAATGTATATGTGGACCATACTATTATGTAGTTTGTTTCTGTATTAAAAGATAGCAACGCGACACCATTGTAAAGTTTCTCAAAATCCTTCAAATGTTGGCCAAAATAAGGTAGATTTTTAAAAATATATGCCCCCTTGTTGGGTGGAGGCGGAAAATGAATTCCGGACAATGCCTACCCAAAAATAGCTGTGGCGAGTGGAGTTTATTTCTTAAAACTGAAATTTTTAGCTGTTGTTTTGTGATGCTAATATTCACTTCTGTTCTTCGTTTCAGGCATGGAGAGTGATTACGACAGCCATGAAATGGTACTAAATGATTTATCCAAGATGATCGATGACTTGAACAGTAGAATGGTGGTATCTCTAGGAGGCATCAGTTCAAGATCGGAATACTACCGCACATGTGTTTCTTAGTTGGATACATGAAGCAAAGTTGTACTTGTGCCAAAAACATTTTAGATTATTACATTATTACCAGATGCTGCATTTTTCATTATTTAAAACAATTGTCCATAGTGGATAGTGTATGTGAGAAAATAAGTGTGTAGTTTAATAGTAGTTTAATGCTTAGTGTTTTTTTTTGTAATATTGTTGTCTGACCCTTCTTACTGCCAAGTCTTGTATGTAATTTCTCGTCATAGAAATAATTGTGTTCTACAGATGCTCAAGGTGGAAATGAGAGTGGTAGGATGGTATAGTGCTAACTGCTATTTTTGATAGGCTGTTGAGGCCATGTCTAAAGCCAAGTTGGTGCAAATATCAATAAGTTTTAGAATTTGTAATATGGCTATCACTAAAACTTACTTGTCAGAAACTTCAATATTGAGTATTCTTTTATAGGTCCTGCTCTATTTATTAAATATCAGTATTTACACATTGGCATCAAATTTGGAGAAGCCATTTATGTAGGAACTATTTGAAAATGCGTTGAAAGATGAGAATATAAGTGAGAATTGGATCTATTAAGGAATATTGCCTAACAAGCTCTTAAGGGTGTGGGGAATACTCAAAATTGGTTGTAACATTATTCAGTTGGCATTATTGCTGTGGTGAAGGGGAAGCAGGATTAACATAATATATCAGTTTGCTTGATAAAGTAAAATATGTGCGAGTTGATCCAGCGATGGTAAATGCACTCTGTACTTGGCCCACCCTATCTTGAGCACTCTATACCACTTTGATTACTAGTACTGTCTTATATTAATTTAATACGTATTTTTATACATAATTATGCCAAATTCTGTTTTTTTTTTGTTTTTTCTTATCTACCTCTAATAAAAGTGCTAGTAGATTGCGTATTTACTTTATACTGTAAGTGTAATGATTTAAATATAATGATTTTAATAATTTTATATAATAATATTTCCTTAGCATAGTGGCTCATAGCCTTCTCTTGTTCCAGGCATGCTCTTCCTGAGTTGGTAACTGATTTACTGTGGCAAACAGAGGTACCTAACTAAAATTGAAAACATTCATGAATATTCATGGGATGATATTACTTATGCAATGCAATTAAAACTATCCTATTTTGATACATCAAACTTATAACTAGCTAATGCACCAACCAGTTTCAAATGTACCAGTAAATATATGAGAGAAAGGTTACTTTCGTTAGTTAAATGCTGATATCCCATGTAGGTAAAATATTTAATTTTGTAAGCCTACAAAAGTGACCAAAAACAATTAGAAATGTTCTCATTACATACTGGTATATTTTCAAGCTACGAATATGTACATGTGAAATTATCTCTTAAAAGCGAATTTGTAAAATACCATGTATTTTGTTACAAAATAAAATTGGTGTCATAAAATACATGTATCTAATTTACGAAGCTTCAAGTGTGGCTCTCTATATATATCCCGTTTCTGCAATGACAATAAATTGGATTCGACAAATTACTGTCTGGATCATCGGCAGTCACAATAGAGATCTCATGACTAATCCGTAATTAATATGCATTAATGCACTTTGTCTTGACTTTTTCATACTGAATTAATCTATGAGTGATATTTATTTATTTATTTATTCTTTATTTATTTATTTATTTATTTATTTATTTATTTATTTATTTATTTATTTATTTATTTATTTATTTATTTAAATATGTTAGTGCTAATCAACCTTTCTCCACCTCAAGCCCTTTATCTATAGCATTACAAACATTTAGTATTTACAAATATTTGGGATGACGGATGGGAACAAAGTATTCAAAAAATACAAGACAACATATTTCACTATCACATTTTTATATTTTGATCGAAATAGTACAAACTACTAATGACGAGGTATATTTCTATATCTGTTCTTCCGGACAGATTTATGACACCCCAACATCTAGGGATGAATAGCATATGAGGTATTTGCCAATACTGCACTTATCGTGCGAGTAGTGCTTGCTATTTTATGAACACGCAAGTCGTTTCATCGAGCTTGGTCACAGGATTGTGATGTTTAATCTAACCACACGGAAGGTAAATTTCATTCAATTTAGACCAAACGTCATCGTACCGATGCAAATGTCTACTAAAATGATCCTTACTTCCAGTCAACTGTTTTCTCGCAGTCATATGAGATCGATATTAAAATAAAAGGTAAAAACCAGTATCACTTCTGTAGCCTTTTGAAATAAGAGGATTTCTTATAAGTTACTTACATCGTGTTTAAAGTCATTCAGTCATGAATACAGAAAGCCCAAACTCGCAGAACTTTCTGTAATTGCTCAGTGAACCTTACACGATTGCACATTACCCTAACAGTATGAAAACATTTAGTAAACTACCACTTGGAATGAATTCTCATAACGACAAGCAAGACTACTCAACATTTTTCTGTTTTGATAATTCGTCTGGTTGGTTGTCCTTTGTTAAAAATATAGAAAACAATGACCAAGGCTCTGGTATCGTCACCAGATACATTTTCAAAATAACTCCCATCAGTATTAGAACAATGACTCCAAACAAAGCTGCAATTACTGTTAAGACTGTTACTGGGTTCGGGCCTGGTGTGGGTTTAGGAGGAAGTGACATATAAGGAACATCAGTGGGCAATACTAATTCTTCTTTGATATCATCAAGCCAGCTGATCCAAGTATCATTCCAGAAAACCGGGTTAGCGTTTGGATCTCCGGGCGTGTTTCTTGGTTTCACCATCGTCCTCCTCATAGTTTCTAAACTTTCTTCAAGAGTTTGTACTATCTGAGGGTGAACGGAAGCCAGATTCATAGTTTCACATGGATCGTTGTGGATGTTGAATAAGCAAGGAGAGACTGCTGGATTGCAATCTGTGTTATTTGAGACTATCTCCAGTTTTGTGGAACCCTCGTAAGCAGTCATGTTGATAACCATTGGATCTTTAGGATTTAACGTCAGCTTGGATGAACACGACAACTGTGCGCGCTGTCTAATAGATAGAATCATGGAATTTGAGAGGAGTCTTCTATAGGTCGTGACCTTCTTCAGAGAATCGCTTTTACCTAAAGAGAAGAAATGTTCAAATCAGATGGATACCTTACATTCTATGGCTAAAAAACAATATTAATCTGGACCAGGATTAATCATACGTTAACTCAAAGCAGGACACAGCCCAGTAAACAGTCTAAAAAATAATTAAGTTTCCCAATCTCTTTGGCCAACCTTGCCATCGGATTCTCGAGATACGAAGTAGACAGCTCAAAAGAAAAGTATCCCTGAATGATTTTTACTCGAAATAATAAAATTCCATATAGTGTAGTTAGTAATCGTGTTTTAATTTGAGAAAAATTAAGTAATTATTTAAAAAAAAAGCTGTTTTAATTAATTGTTTTAACTGCCTTGGAACATTTCGGTGCCACCTTTTTCGTTACAAAGCAAGAAAAACGGTTCTAAACGAGAACCACAAGCATTGCAATCTAAACTAATCAATTACTGTCTATCCCCTTAATGCCTAAGGTGAATTGCAACAATATCAATAAGCACATGATGCATGATTTAGAACGCTAGTTTGATGCATTGCTTTTAACTTACTGCTTTCGTTTTCCTTTATTTTTGCGAATCTCTCCTCTTTTTCTCTCAGCTGGAGTTTAGTGACAAGTCCAATGATGGCTGCTCCCGCCTTGCTTCGAAGCACCGCTGTGGTATCGTAGGCAGGGCTGCCATCATCCACTCCCGACTCCCCATACCATTTGTCAGCACGCCCTCCTTGCGTCGTTCCTGATAAACACAATTGAAGACACGCATTAGTTTTAAAAATTGTTGCTGGGATATAGGTAATCCTTCGTAATAGCGTTGAGAGCCCTGGCACTGATCTTGAGCTTTTATGCTTAAATTGAGGAAATGTTAAAGAAGTCTGTAATAGGAATCATTACCTGTGATGTATTTCCAGTCCCCACTCCTTATGGCGGCATAGTTCTCAATCTCGTCTATATTATGCAGTACCTCGGTTCTGGGGGAAGGTAAGTTGTCTGACAGGGCTCTCCACATGTCAATGCCATCAATGTCGCCAAGATCTGCTACATTAAGCCCTGAAAATAATCAAATTCACTTTAAATTTCGTGCATACCAATGACATTTACAGCAAACCCATACAAATTATTGTTTATTTTCTTTCTGACAAAGTGATGCTCAATATGTATGTAGGCCTACACACCTGAAAAAGTATAATCTAATATTTTTGTTTCCAAAACTTATTTGCAATTTAAAAAAACTGTGTTTTTTAGTGTCGCTCAGGTGCCTTCACGCGGGGTAGCCCTCGGGGGGCACCTAAGCGACCTCCTCGTCCCTTGAAAAAGCAAAATACTAACTTGAAGCTCTCCAACATACATTGTATTATTGTTATACCTGCTGCAGAGTAGAATGTGGGTAACCAGTCGCTCATGTGTATCAGCTGGTTTGAGACCCTCTGTGTGTTGTTGAGAAGAGGGCTCCAGATGGCCGCCACACCTCGCAGACCCCCCTCCATGGCAGTGTGCTTCATCTGCAAACAAGAGATCATCATCATCATCATCATCATCATCATCATCATCATCATCATCATCATCATCACAATGACAATTCATATAATTTATTTTATATTGTAATTTTACCACCGATGTTCCTGCAATGAAACACACACAAGGCCCATTTTAGCATCATCATATTATTCAATTGCGTAATTACATTAAAACATAAGTTAACAATAGGGTACACGCGTATGAAAATTGTAATCGATTTTTAAGTACCTTGTCTCTCATTAAAAAATGTTGTGCCTTTGAATTTTGAAAAACGGATCAGTCTATGGTTTAGTAACGATAAATAAAAGGGCGCGAAAAACGAGCCGCCGCCATGTTGATGGGATTTGACGTCATGGTTTGTGTCTGTGTACGCTCACCGCCTCAGCGATTGGTCTGTTACGCCAAATCTACTGAATCATGACGTCACAGCCACCTGTTCGCGTTTCAGATCCCCGAGTTGAAACTTCAATAAATGCGACCACATTAAACCTAATTAAAAATTTATTTTTTACTAAGGACTTGCATTAATATACTTTTTGTATCTCTGGTTTAACAAAAAAATCGTACGCGTGTTGCCTATTATGTATGGCGATTCCACCCGCGGTTTACGTTTTCTAAAGTATGGCCATAAAATGGACCTTGTTGGTTGCTGTAATATTGTGGATTCTGTAGTCATTATTGAATAAAATATGAATAAGTTAGATCGATATTCAGTAGGTATTCTTTACAAATAATCAGTTGGAAGTACAGTTGATATATCACAAACCCATCTAAAACAAAATAGTGCTGTAACTTCAATAAAGTGAATTGTGTTCATTTGATTGTTGATCTATCTATTTATCATTTGAGTATTACTATTCTACCTTCAGAATCAGCAGAAATGTCTAGCACAAACTACTTCAAATTCATATTTAATAGATTCTTAGTTCTTATATTTTATAACTTGTGTCCGAATTCACCAAAGTTGTCTCCGATTTAATAATCTTTGATTGGTAACCATGGTTACAAAAAAAAAAACATACAAAATGCATGACGTCTTCTGCAAGTCGCCATGTTTGTTTGAAAGAAATCTAATCTCGGGACTAAACGTTTGGTGCAACCGGTCCTTGCGTGAGTGAAATACGTTAAGAATATTACTCACCCCTCTGAGTGGCCAGTTGGAGCCTCGGTTTGAGTGGATACCGTGAGTAGGAGCTCCGTTATCAGACATGAAGACAATGATGCTGTTATCTAACATTCCCTTCGTTCTCAACGCCGACACGACTTCTCCGACTGACTGGTCGACCTTGGAAACCATAGCTAAAAGAAAATATAGGTAATTATTATCTTTCTGATATTATACACTTTCATGAGCACTCTAGACTAGACTATAATGTATACATTTATATGTCGTTATTAATATCTTGGAGATGCAGTTGGGCGATAATTTTCTGGTCAAGCGTGATTTCTAAAGCTTCAAATGTTCTGCAGCCCGTCTGGGCCCGAGGAAGAATAGGCCCAGAGTGACTCTGCTAGTCGTAAGAGGCGACAAAAGGAGACCTCCCCCCCCCCCCCCCCCCCACTGTCCCACTGAATATTTCTCCGCCAACGTGGCCCTGCCCTCCCTTGCTGGACTCCCGTACCCACGCGACGTACAATGGATCTGATTCGGATGTGTCTTTTTTCTTCATTATCATCTTCCTCATCTTCATCATCACCCGCTCATCAGTTCGATTGTTGCACACATATGAGACGTTTAAGCCCCATTTATCAATCATCATTTATCAATCAAATGTTCTGCATTGCTCAAAATTGTTGCAAGGATATAAAAATGTTTTCATTACCTAGAGAATAGAGAATGCTCCTTAACTTTTGGTTTATGATAGTTTTAACAATAGTAGTATGCAAAGCTGCCCTGCAAAAGATTTTTTATTATTAAGTACATTTTAACTACTTTTCCGAAGGTTTGCAAAATGTATGTTTGTATTCCGCGCCTAAACAGCTCACCGCCTGTCCCGGCGGCTGTGACGTCATGGTTCGCTAGAGCTGTGTGACCTTGCGGTCGTTCCGCTGGTGTATTGTGCCCGTAACTATCGAACGGGACACTTGTAATTAAAGTGGGGCATATCAAAAGCTTCGCAATTTAAGAAAGAAAGAATTAAAAAACAACATTTGAGCGTGCTGGGTCAAAAACCGCAAAACGCGGTCGAAACAATTCCACACAATGCGAAATGTATCACATCAGGGCGATAAGAGGGGGTGGTAAAAAAAAAAGTGTCAAAACGTAGCCAAAAGGAGAGCGCCGGATACTGCAGCGACGAAAAGTGAAAAAAAAGTCATTATAGTGTGGGCGTGATGGCGTTCGGAAAAAATGTGAAAATCGGAAAAATCCACACATTTGTCGCTTCCACCCGAAAAGTCTCGGGGAAAAAGTCGGAAAATGGAAAATCCAAAAATACCATCGGAAAGCTGGGAATATTTCGGTCATGGACATTGTCCAGTAAAAGTGAATTTTCTACTATGGAAGGTCCAAAATGGGCAAAGTGCGGGGAAATCTATTAGACAACCCCGAAAACCCCATCAAAATGCAACAGCTGCTGTCACAGAACGTAAACACAATAGCCGCTAGCGAACTATGACGTCACGCGCCGTAGTAGCCAATCACAGAGCGTTTTCGTTCGAGCTCCACATAGCCAAAGTTAAAACCGTGTTAAATACACCAAAGAATACTTATATTTATGAAATAAATATATTTTTGGAACAAACTCTTACTATTTGATGTAAGTAACAATTGTGTCGTATTATTAAATTACGGAGCATTCCCTATTGTAATGCTCTATTTTTTAGACGTTTCCATCTTTCAAAAATGATTGTATTTTAATATTTTTTAAATTTTGATAGTGGTTTCACAAGCACATTACAAAAGTTATATCAGTCACTTTAAAAAACAAAAATTGTTGTTGAAACTTAGCAACCTTTATAAAATAGAGCATTATATTCCCTAGGCAATGACAATGATTTCATTTTTATTTAGGTGGACGTGGGTTCAAACCCCGTATAAGGCATGGGTTTTATGTAATTGTCCTTCATCTTAGTCTATAAACCGTCATCGTCTCGAATAGCATTATTGCAATAATAGAGGCGTAAAGTAACAAGAATCATCGAAGCGTAAACCGTATGCATAAAGTGTGCATAGTTCTAGCCATAAGTTAAAACATTACATGGTCGAATGATCAACTTTGATATTATATATTTTAATCGTCCTTCGTCCTGCCCAAGGGTCAGGGGCAACTCGTGCCCCTTTTCAGGTGACTAATTAACAAATTGCGGTATTTGGAATAAGTTAGAGCGTTCGTCCGAGGGATGTTAGTATGGCACAATCCCAGCAACACAATCCCGAAACACTTTTGGAAAAGTCCGGATTGCCAGTTTTAGCTGGTGGGTATCGAACCGGCGTTATCTTGAATTAGAGCCTCGTGTGAAGAGATAAAATGGTTAAAATGGTTAGTTCACTTCAAGTAAGGTTTAAAAAATGGAAATTTTTACGCTGTAATGAATGGTACTTCTTTCCCTTACTTGTGTGTTATGCCAATCATTAATTAAGAACACATTTTTCAAGGGATTTGAATAATACTACTACTGACTCCTGTCGTACAGACAAATGCAGTTTATGTTTATTGTTTAGTGAACTAATTAGACTATGATGCTCCCCTTTACAAAATGTTCTTTACACCACTGTTTGAAATGCTAGTATATATTTCAGTGTTTGCATTCTCAAACTTAGTATACAATACAATACAATACAATACAATACAATACCACGTATTATTCCGATATACCTTTCCCCTCATGAGAAACGTGCAGGAGAATTGCCGATGGCATTGAATTGACATTGAGTAAACATGAGGTGAATGGCTCAGCTGCAATGATGGAAAAATATACTTCAATCACGACCTTGTATGAGACTGGAAAAACTGTTTACGGATATAGCCTACGAAGTAACTAATTGTAATCATACATTACGAATAAATACATTTATAACGAATTTATATAATATTGGTTTGAAATAGGGCTGCCGCGTTTTTCATCGACCTTTCCATTCGATGCCGTCATCGTGGACATTTCTCGACTTCGATTGGATTTGATACATAAAATTAAAAAATATATCGACTCGAACACAGGATTATTTTCATTACAGCCCGTCTGGTCCCGGGGAAGAATAGGCCCAGAGTGACTCTGCTAGTCGTAAGAGGTGACGAAAGGAGACCCTGAGACCCTGTCCCTTACCCCCCCCCCCTGTCGCACTGAAGATTTCTTCTCCCACTTGGCCTTGCATTCCCTTGCTTGACTCCCCTAATGACGACTCCCACGATGTAGATGGACCTGATTCGGAACACGTCACATGACCTAAGCTGTCGACTCCACCAATAATAATAATAAAATGTTCATTTTAAAAATGGCGGGATAGGAATTTGAAACTCGTGATGACAATAGTTCCACTGTGGAGGTGGAGCCCTATAAACGTAAAGAACAATTCGCACCCTGGGGACATACGTCGGTATAGTAGTTACCTGCATACACCCTCCTCTCCGGATCCTCGATGTGCCCGAACTTAGCAATCTCGTCGTCGGGAGCCTGGAAGGGATCCTCCTGGTTCCCCGTGTGAGGAGCCAGATGAGCTAGGTACATGAAGAGAGGACCCTGTTGGACGTTGTGACTGTTGATGGTTCGGACAGCTTCGTTCGTGAAGAGATCGGTGGAGTAAATTCCTTTCGCGTCCCAGTCCACGCTCATGTTTCGCCGCATGTCGTACCCCTTGTAAGGGGCGTACTAGAAGGAAGAGAAAATACAGCTTGTAATATGCTTAAATAAGATGTAATTAGGATTAATAAGAAAAGATCAAATTAAATGAATATACTCAGATTCTCTTACAAATCGCTACTGTGACATTACGTAATTTTCGAATGGCATGCGTCAAACTTCTGTAATTATCTCAAAATCTGTGGTATGTCACGTAGGTTTGTTTATATATGCTTAAAACAGATGTAACTGAGATTAATTAGAAGGAATCAAATTAAATGAATATACTCAGGTACTCTTGCAAATCAATACTTTGTTTGAAATTATGTAATTTCCGAATGACAGCCCCTGAAACTTAGGTAATTATCTAAACATCTGGGGTATATCACACAGGTATGTTCATATATGCTTAAATAAGATGTATTTGTGATTAATAAATCGAATGGTATTAACACGAATGAATGTACTCAGGTTCTCTTTGAAGTCGCTACTATGTGTTACATTACGTAATTTATAATGAAAGCCCTTCAAACTTACTAATTATCTCAAAATCCGTGGTATGTCACTCAGGAATGTTCATATATGCTTAAAGAAGGTGTATTTGAAATTAATTATAAGGAATCAAATTCAATGAATATACTCAGGTTCTCTTAGAAATCGCTGCTATGTGTGACATTACGTAATTTATAATGAAAGCCCTTCAAACTTCCGTAATTATCTCAAAATCTGTGGTATGTCACGAAGGTTTGTTTATATATGCTTAAATCAAATGTAATTGAGATTAATTAAAAGGAATCAAATTAAATTAATATACTCAGGAACTCTTGCAAATCGATACTTTGTTTGAAATTATGTAATTTCCGAATTACAGCCCTTGAAACTTACGTAATTATCTCAAAATCCGTGGTATGTCACTCAGGAATGTTCTTATATGCTTAAAGAAGGTGTATTTGGAATTAATTATAAGGAATCAAATTCAATGAATATACTCAGTTTCTCTTAGAAATCGCTGCTGTGTGACATTACGTAATTTATAATGACAGCTTGTAAAATTTCCGTAATTATCTCAAAATCTGTGGTTTGTCACGCAGGTTTGTTTATATATACTTAAAACAGATGTAATTTAGATTAATTGGAAGGGATCAAATGAAATGGATATTCTCTGGTTCTCATACAAATCGATGCTTTGTTTGAAATAAGGTACTTTCCTAATGAAAGCCCCTGAAACTTACGTAATTATCTCAAAATCTGTTTTATGTCACGCAGGCATGTTCATACGTGCTTAAAACAGGTGTCATTTAAAATTATTGAAAGGAATCAAATTCATTGAATATACTCAGGTTCTCTTAAAAATCGCTACTATGTGTGACATTACGTAATTTTCGAATGGCATGCGTCAAACTTCCGTAAATATCTCAAAATCTGTGGTATGTCACGCAGGTTTGTTTATTTTTACTTGAAACAGATGTAATTGAGATTAATTGGGGGGAATCAAATTAAACTTTCACGTTCTCTTACAAATCGATACCTCGTTTGAAATTAAAAATTCCCGAATGACAGTCCTTGAAACTTACGTAATTATCCCAAAATCTGTGGTATGTCAGGCAAGTATGTTTATATTAACCGTTCAAATTTTTTACGAATGAATATAAATCACTAGTTTTGTTTCATTGTGTGTTCGTATTTTTAGCGGCTGTTGAAAGAAGTGTTCGAGCATGCAACTGTTAATATTTTTCGGTCAGATCTGATTCTCCAACTATACTTTTCAGATAACTTATTTTAATTATAAAATTATATCTTACTTCATTTGATTTGTATATAAATGCTATTTATTGACAAAATGTGCTTAATACTAACATTTTACCGTGTTCGTATTTTTCGACACGAGTAGTAAGCTCCTCTATCAGGAGTTTCGTTATTTTCTGCTGTATCTTTATCATTCGTGAAACATTCGAGTACCCTACGAGTCGTCTACGTATAAACAGACCACAAAAATTAATCACCCCATTAGCAACCAGTTAAGAAGTAGAATTATATAATACACGTCAAATTAGCGCATGCTTAGATCGGATCTGATATTAATGTAAATGTTCTGACTTTTAGTTCACTTTTTGTCTGGCCTTGTCCTTGACCAAGACATTGAATGGATCAGAGCAACCTCGTCAATGACGTCAGAAGCCAGTCTATATTCGGGTGCTTAAAATGGAACTAATCTCGACAGGTTGGCATTCCCGCTCCTCAGCCTGTCTTTTGGGGGGCTTATACATTTTTTTGAATTTTCGTTCCTCTATTAGTCCTCCGGCCCTGCAAAGAAGAAACGGATGCAGGGATCCGTTCCAGGTTGAAATAGGGGCACTCGGCCCTTGTTTCATATGGCTCCCCCTCGCCTCTACTAAGCACGCACTCTCCCTGCTTACCTATGCCTCAACCATACTGTGGATTGCCGTTGCTCACTAATTTGTTTCTCAACGGCAAGAGTCGAGGGTTAGTCACAAACAATAATAGTTCTAAGTGGGCCAGTATTCTATTGCAAAGCATGTTGTTTGCACACTCAAGGACTGGTCTTCCCTGAAGATGAATTATAGTGCAAACTCAACTCAGACGTTTTAATTTTCAAGAAGAGCAAATGTTTTGATTAAATAAACCACGGAGTAATTTATTTAAAGGGGTACGCTGATTGACCACCATACGGAACAACTCCAACACGGAATAACTCCCATATGGAACAACCCCCACATGGAACAAGGCCCTTATTTTCATTCCCGAAGGTAGCCGAGCAGTGCTGCGTTGCCAACTGTTTATATTCATTTTGTCCAAACGACTATCAATATTAAACATTTGTCAACGCAGCACTGTTCGGTACAAAATGTGGGAGTTATTCCGTGTGAGAGTTGTTCCGTGTGGGAGCAATTCCACGCCCCCATTGAAAAGACTCGACTCAGAACTCGCCCCATGCACACTGCAAGGACTATGCAAAAATACTCACTGTAGCTTTGACTGTGTGATCGTAGTAGTCTTGGAAGCCATTGTAGTAACCGTAGTGGGAGTCAAACCCTCTGAATAGTGGGGTGTATTCCTTCTTGAAGAAGCCAAGATGCCACTTGCCAATGGCGTGGGTACTGTACCCAGCAGCCTGAAGGTGCTCAGGCATGAGGCGCTCTGACAGAGGCAAACCCCAGGGTTCGGGCTCTAGGATCACTAGATGCTGCATGCCTGTAAAACAGAAACCAAATTAACAAACAATAAAGCTGTTTTTGTTAGATTCACTCACAGTCTTACTTAGCCTTGATAATGAATGGAAACGAACTTATCCTTTCTCTAGGTCATCCAGTCTTATCCCACTCAAATTAATGATCCGAGATGTGTGTTATAGTCTCCGTCATAAACGTGTCTTAATTGGTATCAGTTGGAAAACTAAAAAACAATATAATAAGTAATTCTTACATCTTGTTATGCCATAACAAAAGAAGGATACGACAGTCATGTATGTTGTATGTTGTATGTTCACTAAGTTTTCTACACAAATCAAAAGTAATTACGCCTGTGCCGTTGGCTTCTTTTGGTTGGAATAAACACAATCCGTATATTATCCTCTATTATCTTGACGTTGGGACAGCAAAAATGAGACTGGGCTCAATGACTTGTCTCAAGACCAAGGTTAAGGGTTCATGTGCTCAAAAACAACTACTTTGTTTATGTAATTATACAAATCAGAATTATAGAACACATATAGGATTGTGACATCATTTCGAAATCATCATGATGCATACGGTATGAAATTGTCTGAAAGTATATATATCAAATACCCCCGGTATCGCTATTATTATCAGTGAATAAGTTCCGTAATTAGAATCATCTAAAGTTGCAAAGAACGATTTTTTTTATCGCGATTTTAGTAGACCACTAGTGTGGATTTACGTGTAGGGTATTGGGGTATCAAGTGATCGTAGGTGCAGATCAAAATATCTGGCAGTTGGCTACAACGTTTCTTGACCAAAAGACAACACAAGTACAAACAAACGTGTTTTTCCCAAAGCGATTTTTTTTTTCTACCTGGTGATTAAAATAGACTATGAAGATAATTCTCTGGCTGTGTGCAAATTTTGCAAGTGTGGCGTTTTGTGCAAGTGCAAAAAAAGCCAACGCCAGAAAAATGAACACTTCAATTTTGAAATTTTTGAAATTATAAAGAAAATACCTATCCTTTGAATGGAAACGGCCAAAAATATCATAGATGTCCTACAAAGTTCAAAAGATACGAGATGGCATAAACAATATTTCAAAAATATTTTGTTTACCTTTCTTTTCCAAGGGGGCCAATGTATACTTTTTTAATTTTGTATTTCATCTTGTGATCACTGTATAATCACAATCAAAATAATTTATATCTATTACCTCTTTAAAATTGTATTGGACACAAAATAAAGATAAAATAAAATTATAGTTCGGAGCCATTTCCACTATAGTCACAGAATTATGAATTAATTATTCAAGATAGGACAATCTTGAGTGTACATAACGCTCTTTACAGATTATGTTATTACATAGATGGTACAATTATGTATTATGTTTGTGTATTTCATCAATAATCAAATTAATTATTGAAATTTTAAAAAAAAATTCAATTTAAAAGCTTGGCATTAGAGTAACATGAAAGCAGTGTTTGGACTCACCAGTACTGGTGGGGTATTTGCCGGTGAGCAGCGAAGACCTGGACGGGGTGCAAAGTGCTGGAACATAGTGGCTGTTCAAGATGATGCCGTTGTAAGCCAACGCGTCGATGTTGGGAGTGGGGATCTGGTTAGACCCGTGGAAACTTACATCGTTCCAGCCCTGGAAAAAGTAAACGTTTAGTTGCATTAAGATTACAATATTATGGACAATGTCTAGATACCTGTATATATCCGCATGACAAGACGGGTTGCGGGTTTAAAATATACGTTTTAAGTTGTGGTTGCGGGTCGGGTGTGGGTGGGGTTGATGAAAATCGGAATTGATCACAACTTTAAAAAATGTTCAATATTTTTGTTATTCAGTTTTTTTATGTTGGATGTAGAAAACCGTATGCTACTTGTAAATGGCATTTACCTCAAGTAAATCAGGTTTCCATATTTGTTACCAAAAATGAGGTTGCGGGTATACAGATTGAGTTTAAACATGGCGATTGCGGGTCGGTTGCGGATAACATAATATTTCCGACCCGCGCAGGTCGCTAATGATGTCCTTTGAAAACAAATCTAGGCTCCAGCTAATTGTTTCCTTCCAAATTACGTCGCTATAAGTATTTCAACCATTTAAAGCACGTGGCGATTAAAGTATTGTACACACTTATTATGCGCCATAAAGTAATCATTTGTAATAAATTTCAATGTTCAATTTTTTCGTTCGCCAAAACAAAAACAATTTTACGGAATCGTGCTGGCGAACGGAAAAAGTGTGAACAAAACGTTAATGAATAATACATTGAAAACGGTTTTATGGAACACAATTATGTGTATTTTGGAGATTGTTGCACTTAAAACAACATATTTTAGGCGTTGTTAAAAGATACCATTACCAAATAGTTAATTAGTTCCGTTTATGACCACCAAGGTTATGGAATCTAGCGCTATGTGTCGCGCTAACTACGTAAGATGTGACATGACATCCACTATAGCAGGTCCTACCTGCTCCCCGTAGGACCTGCTACAGTGGATGTCCAATGACAAAGTGTGAGACACTCGAGAAGGGATCTGAAGCGTGTTCAGTAGGTGCGAGGAGGAGCCGTCTCAGTCTAGGGCTGAACCATCCAGGACCCAGGACCCCACTTTAGACTGGGGCACCTCTTCATGGTATGGCGGGGAAGGCAATTATAGAGAGACCTTTGGGAACCCTCAAGGGACGAGCAGAGGGTCACTTAAGCGCTCTCCTTGGATGAACAGAGGGTATTGCGTAGGTTACACTATACCTATCTTCAGAGCCAGCTCGAAGACTGAGAGCCAGAACCTTTTCAATGCGACTCTGGGTCGCGGCGATACCCAAAAGCCAAGATTGATTCAGATACCGTTCTTCCGATTTCAACAAATGCATAGTCCTACCTTTTATCCGTCACAAAAATATACTGATCATAAAAATTGATCTTTATAATAAAGTATATTATCTGTTCGTTAGTATTACAAGTTTAATAAGTTAGACCATAAAGCCGTACTTACCAAATCATCTGCCAGTATGACCACGATATTGGGCCTCTCGTATAGGTGAGTGGATGTAGCTACCTCCAACGTCAGCAACGCGACCACAATCAGTTGGCTTGCGTACATCTGAAAAAGAAGGGCTCTTTTAGAACTCGATTTTGGAAACGTCAAGTTAACAAATGTAAGCTACAAAATTCTCAGAAGAAAAGGTCGCTCCACGCGGTATATTTCAACGGAATTTGCCGCAGGGTTTCCCGGTATCTGCTTGTTATTGTCTAGTCCATGGAGTGCACCAGTCTCGCATGGAATGTGCCTAGACAACGCCTGCCAACAGATATGAACGAGATGCAACTAGATTTAGGTTGGTTGTTGTTACATACGTCTCTTCACTATTACACCACCTTGGAAGTTAACGCGACGGAACTATAATTATATTGTCCTTGTAAACCTTAATATCGCTACTGCACCAAGGCATAACATCTACTATAGCTATGTGCTGCCCCCCCCCCCCCCCCTATTTTCTTGCGACCCTGAGTTGTATGTATACAGTAAACAGTAAACACCCATAATGATTAAAGAAAACATTCGATCAAAAGATGATCCGTAATGAGAAATTATCAGTGTGTCGATTATATTATGAACATAATTATGGATTGTAAACATTACAATAAGGCACAGTTATAATTATCTATAACTATTATACTTGGCAGCATGTCTGTACTTCGCTGCAGTTCTTTCAATTTAGAAAGTAATGTGTGAACTATACCCTCCAAGCAATTCAATTTCGGTTGAGTATCTGTGGACTTCTACTAAGCTTGTGTACTGTAGGAACCATATTGGTGCATGGCTGTTTGGATAATTTATTACATTTTTTCCGCGTGCAAACAAATTATTTCATAGTGGCTGCGTTGTAAAAGAATACACACATTGCTAATAATATCTAACTTGATTAAAACCTCATGAATATTTAATTTATTTCGAAGCACCGAGATTAAAACATGCATGTAGACTGTAGAGTACATACCTATGTATCCTCTCACATGTCGCAATTGAAACTCGCCTCGTTTCTAATGCGCGATCGCGCTTGTGTACTCATGTTCACTTTTTCGACATTATCGAATCGCAGTTTACGTCAGAGCAATAACTGGTTTGGTTTCTAGTCCAAAGTATGAAAGGCCATTCTTGTGTTAACATAAAATTGCTCGCCATGAAAACATCATTCACGAGAAGTAAGATTTTCTTGCAGTAGGTTCTCAAAAATAATATTACTAATTTCAAATGATTTTCAGTACTTTTTTCTTAATCGTTTACACAATTAATCTTGAGCTCAATCAGCTTCGGAAAGACGCGCAATAGAATCCGGATTTATAAATAATTAACGACAATAACTGAGTAAATCCCATGCATAATGAATTTACTTTTGCAATCTTTCTTAGCTCTCGGCAATCATCACTATAGTTAAACGTCGAGTATCATTACTACATTGTCTTAATAGATACACAAAACCACAATGAATCAATCTCGAATAGCCTGATTGCATCGACATGAAGTAATAAGCGCACCGTTCAACAAGTATCAATCAGCAACTGATCGTCGCAGCTGTCACACAGGGGTCCCATGTTGAATACTCGGCCCCCTTCTGAGCTTAATTGCCTGCACATTTTATGTATGTATTTATATGCCTATTTTGTTTTATCACACCATTCTAGAGCTCAGGAACAGGTTTTACTTGCTTACAAAATTTCCTTTTACTCAACAAAATAAAATGTAGGCTATTGTAAATTGAAATTTTTAGTTTTCCTTACCACAGTCTAGACGATTTTATACCACTGTTTAGCAGTCGTGGCATGCTCTCTTTTAATTGAGGGAGGTGGCTCTGGAAGCAAATGGCTTTTGTATTAGTTATCAATCAACTCAAATATCTTGAAAATAATGAACTAGATGACTGTTAGCAAATCGGCTTCTTGAATAGTCTAGAATCTCTTATCGCAAACAAGAAATTAAATAAAAATCCGGGGCCGTGTGCCCCCAGCCCCACATTACGCGACGATCTACCTCTCTCCCAGACCCCCAAAATATTATATATTTAAAGAATCATGTCTCTAACGCGTCGAGGGGAGTCACTAAGAACATTGGCACAGAGTGGCAAATTATTTTATACCGGTCCTGATCCTACTTCAAGTTATAAAACATTAATTACAAGGGAGGACCATAAATCGAAGTGTACAAATTATAAGAAAAATAAGAATAGAAAAATCACCAACCAAGTGTTACATAACAATTACTACAAAAATACTGCATCGCGTAACAAGATTTTTAGCGGCACTGATCCGGCATTATTTATGAAAACAAAAACCGAACACAACACTGAGATATAATTGTCGTACTCGCCCAAGCACAGAAGTTGGTGCGCACTGCGTCTACAGTCCACGGTACTCGTGCAGTTGAGGCGTGTTCGAAACCCACATAACCCCTCGAGTACCAAGATAGATACCAATAACGAAGCCGTAAAGCCTACCTTAACCCCGTCCAATGGTCAATGCCGAACCGCGTACCAAGCGCTGCGTACTGACATTGACGCCTGGCACCACTCTTGTACGGAGAACCCTCCTAGGTGCTCGCGAGACACAGCGTCACGCCTTTATACGCTCACTTGTCCTTCACGTTCATGTGTCAATCGTTCGGGAACTACACATCCAAGTGATACTCGTAGTAATAATAATAATTTTTCTTAGGAATACCTGTTATAGGGTACACACACAAGCTTTACCTGATGTGGCCCTCTTATCTATAGGTATGTTAGGGTATTTGGATAGTGGGGAGGAATGTCCTAGAGCCGATAGTATGTCTCAATCCCAGCATTCTCCTAGTGACTGAGGAAAATCTCGGAAAAAACCCTCATTTAGGATTTCCGGTGGCCGGAATCGAACCGGCGACCTCCCGAATTAGATCTTGCGTGTTACCGCTGAGCCACCTCTATCGCTACACTGATAGTGAAAAGTGATACGTATCAACAAATAAAATAGTTCTGTTTTTTACATATCAGCGTTTGTTGGGGGGTCTTATAGTGGGTTTATTCCTGCTTTCACTGCTGAATGTCCAGGGTTTGATTCCCGGTGGAGCTAGAGAATACCCGAAAATAGTGTCATAAGCACTAAAATGATGAATGTTTGTATAATCCACTAGGATGTGAATTAAATTGAGAAGCTAAACACGTTAAGCACGTTAAGTACGTAGTTTTAGACTACGTAATTCTTTATCAGTTGGAAATAACTATGTGAAGGTGATATGTGATGTAATGTGTGTGTTAGGTATACTGTTTACTTCCGCCTTTTAACTCAGTTAATGATGCTTTTTATCTGCACCCGTTGAGGAGTATGGTTAAGTTTTGTTAGTGATCGCTCACTGAAAATAATGTGTTGAGTTGTACCGAGTAAAGGGGGTAATGTGAACACGAAGTTAATATGGATATCTACATTTTATTTGTAACTTTCAATAATATTAGAGTTTTCAAAATGTACTTTCGTTATTTTGTTTTCCTTTTTTGTAATAATCCAATGGAAACAGCCTGGCATTTATTACTACTGCCTATTAATTTCCGTTTCTTCAAAGTAGCTATATACATAAATTTACAATGTAAGAATGCCGGTAAAATGACTAAAAAACACTATTGTTCCTGTCGTTTCTAGACAACAATGTTCCCCGCGGTCTCAGTTCTATCGATATTTATGTTGAATACTATAACATTGGAATTGTGTCGGAAATAACTATTTTTAATAAATACCCCCATAAAAATAAAAATAATGTTAATATAATGTTACGTAAGATCATGAATCCATGGAGTACGAAAATATAAATGGAGCGCCAATGCGCTGTCGTTCATCAGCTTATGGAAATTTGATTGCCACAGCGAAGTCTAAATTCATCCAAGTTTACATTCACACAGCGTGAAGCTCGAGCCTGACAAGGAAATGAAACCATCGTCTCGATTCATCTCGTTGTACGAATGTCAATCAATCTCGGCCCTTTACAGAGGTCAATGATTGGTGCAGGTGATGTGATGGAGTCGATTACAAGAATTAATTTCTAAACTAGTTTTGCCTGGTCAGGTTTATTATGATGTTTGTATCGCGTTATGAAATAAAAGTACGTTTTTTTTACCTGAGTATTAACTTTAGTTTAATTACTTCAGTATATTCTTACATTATATTATTATAAAGAATATAGCAGGTAGTAGTTCTTGTCATAATGTTGATTGTAAACTGGAAAATCGTGATATTATGATTAGTCCCATTAACCATATTGGTAGCAACCCTATATTCATTGTTGAAATCGAGAGTTAACTAAACCAGATATGACTGTGCTATATGCAAGATATATGATACGATCTACCAACAAACTATAACCTGCATGTATCCTACTAAACGACAGTATTTTACATCACCTTCCGTATAATACTACTTACATACTCTGGAGTACAATAGTTCAGCTTTGAACGTTGCTGGCCTCTCTTCCGGGCTAGGCCCTTTAGAGCAGATGAAGGAATACAGGATAAATCACCCAATAGTTAAGCGAGCGAAGCGAGCGTCTCCACTTGACTCTTATGGCACTTCATTCTGTTTTTGTTTTGTTTTTTTTTGTTTTTTTTATGTCTGTCGATAGCGGTCGAACGGCAAGTCCGATCAACTTGAAATTTGGACCATCCACAAGCCTCGATGTGGATTGAAGGTGTATAGTTTTGAGGCAAAATCGTTAGAAAAGTTACAAAGTTACACCATAGTTACTGCAAAATATTTTTCTGAAACAAATGGCAAAACGGCAAAATGTGAGATAGCCATATTTTTTTAAACTTTTTTCCGGTCACGAATATGTTCATTTTATGGCGATACGATAAATATTGGCAAAGTTACACAAAAGTTACTCGAAAATATTTTTCTGAAACTCAGTAACAGAAAAATGTGAGGTGGCTATCTTATAGTAAATTTTTGTCCGGTCACGAATATACTAATTTAAACGCGATCAGATACGTTTTCGAGGTAGAAATTACATTTCTATTGCTGTCAATAACTGTTAGTAACGGTGGCGGACCGCGCCGAAAACAAGACACCGAAAATTCTTAGCAACGCACACTGCACGACGTCCAACAATGTCGGGAAGTATAATAGCTATGGAAATAAAAAAAAATTTGCAATGCGCATCCTTGAATTGATGTTAATTGTTGTTTTTATTATCTTTGAGATCTTTTAGCCAGAACGTTCGTAGATATGGACGCGCTCGCTTATCAACGCGTCAAACAGAGCGTTTTCCTAGTATACATAATGCAGTGGCGGTAGAAATTTGAACTCCCAGAACGCTTAGTATGACCCTTATAAGCCTCACAAACCCGATGACCGGAATCCGTAAAGAAGTAAAATTTACTTACATTAATTAATAGTGAAGTAAACATGACAGCCCTTTAGGCAGAACCGTTTGTAATTAAAGAAATTATCACCGGTACCGAATCATTTTGTTATTTAATTTACTAATTTTATTTATAAGATTTGTCAACATATCGTACATTGACTAAGGTTATAAGGCACGTAACGCCTGGAGGTACAAGCTTTGTCAACACATCGTACACTGACTAAGGTTATAAGGCACGTAACGCCTGGAGGTACAAGCTTTGTCAACACATCGTACATTGACTAAGGTTATAAGGCACGTAACGCCTGGAGGTACAAGCTTTGTCAACACATCGTACATT
Source organism: Isoperla grammatica (assembly GCA_945910005.1). NCBI lineage: Eukaryota > Metazoa > Arthropoda > Insecta > Plecoptera > Perlodidae > Isoperla > Isoperla grammatica. The sequence continues at coordinate 28,936,039 of OX246745.1, forward strand.
GACTAAGGTTATAAGGCACGTAACGCCTGGAGGTACAAGCTTTGTCAATACATCGTACATTGACTAAGGTTATAAGGCACGTAACGCCTGGAGGTACAAGCTTTGTCAACACATCGTACATTGACTAAGGTTATAAGGCACGTAACGCCTGGAGGTACAAGCTTTGTCAACACATCGTACATTGACTAAGGTTATAAGGCACGTAACGCCTGGAGGTACAAGCTTTGTCAACACATCGTACATTGACTAAGGTTATAAGGCACGTAACGCCTGGAGGTACAAGCTTTGTCAACACATCGTACATTGACTAAGGTTTTAAGACACGTAACGCCTGGAGGTACAAGCTTTGTCAACACATCGTACATTGACTAAGGTTATAAGGCACGTAACGCCTGGAGGTACAAGCTTTGTCAACACATCGTACATTGACTAAGGTTATAAGGCACGTATAACGCCTGGAGGTACAAGCTTTGTCAACACATCGTACATTGACTCAGGTTATAAGGCACGTAACGCCTGGAGGTACAAGCTTTGTCAACACATCGTACATTGACTAAGGTTATAAGGCACGTAACGCCTGGAGGTACAAGCTTTGTCAACACATCGTACATTGACTCAGTTTATAAGGCACGTAACGCCTGGAGGTACAAGCTTTGTCAACACATCGTACATTGACTAAGGTTATAAGGCACGTAACGCCTGGAGGTACAAGCTTTGTCAACACATCGTACATTGACTAAGGTTATAAGGCACGTAACGCCTGGAGGTACAAGCTTTGTCAACACATCGTACATTGACTAAGGTTATAAGGCACGTAACGCCTGGAGGTACAAGCTTTGTCAACACATCGTACATTGACTAAGGTTATAAGGCACGTAACGCCTGGAGGTACAAGCTTTGTCAACACATCGTACATTGACTCAGGTTAAAAGGCACGTAACGCCTGGAGGTACAAGCTTTGTCAACACATCGTACATTGACTAAGGTTATAAGGCACGTAACGCCTGGAGGTACAAGCTTTGTCAACACATCGTACATTGACTCAGGTTATAAGGCACGTAACGCCTGGAGGTACAAGCTTTGTCAACACATCGTACATTGACTAAGGTTATAAGGCACGTAACGCCTGGAGGTACAAGCTTTGTCAACACATCGTACATTGACTAAGGTTATAAGGCACGTAACGCCTGGAGGTACAAGCTTTGTCAACACATCGTACATTGACTCAGGTTATAAGGCACGTAACGCCTGGAGGTACAAGCTTTGTCAACACATCGTACATTGACTAAGGTTATAAGGCACGTAACGCCTGGAGGTACAAGCTTTGTCAACACATCGTACATTGACTAAGGTTATAAGGCACGTAACGCCTGGAGGTACAAGCTTTGTCAACACATCGTACATTGACTAAGATTATAAGGCACGTAACGCCTGGAGGTACAAGCTTTGTCAACACATCGTACATTGACTAAGGTTATAAGGCACGTAACGCCTGGAGGTACAAGCTTTGTCAACACATCGTACATTGACTCAGGTTATAAGGCACGTAACGCCTGGAGGTACAAGCTTTGTCAACACATCGTACATTGACTAAGGTTATAAGGCACGTAACGCCTGGAGGTACAAGCTTTGTCAACACATCGTACATTGACTAAGGTTATAAGGCACGTAACGCCTGGAGGTACAAGCTTTGTCAACACATCGTACATTGACTAAGGTTATAAGGCACGTAACGCCTGGAGGTACAAGCTTTGTCAACACATCGTACATTGACTAAGGTTATAAGGCACGTAACGCCTGGAGGTACACTCTCACGCTTAAGCAACACTGACAACCACAACAACAGCAACAACAACATTCTTAGTCGGTAAACGTATGGCTCCTAGGGACGTGGGTTCGAATACCGCATAAGCCATGGTGTTATTGTGACTGTCCTTCATCTTCGTCTATCACCCCTTATCGTCTCGAATAGCGACGTAAATAAACAATAATCATTATAATCATCATCATCATCATCATCATCATCATTGTCGTGGTCGTTGGTGTGAGAGACAATATAACAATAATCATGCCTGATCATGAAGATGCATACCCAGTAAAATAAAGATTATCTAGCTTCACACTAATTGAATCTTATTGAATGTGTATTGTGACCTGGTGATTGTGATTTCAGAATAGTTTCTTATGTCAAATAAGGGAAATAACATTTTTGTTCGTTGTAACAATACCGGATCAATAAAAATTTATTCGTGAAATCCAGTTTTTTGCTCATTATGAGTAAGTTATTAAGCGAGCGAAGCGAGCGTTTCCACTTGACTCTTATGGCACTTCATTCTGTTTTTTTTTTTGTTTGTTTGTTTTTTTTTTTGTTTTTTTTTTTGTTTTTATGTCCGTCGATAGCGGTCGAACGGAAAGTCCGATCAACTTGAAATTTGGACCATCCACAAGCCTCGATGTGGATTGAAGGTGTATAGTTTTGAGGCAAAATCGTTCGAAAAGTTACAAAGTTACACCATAGTTACTGCAAAATATTTTTCTGAAACAAAATGGCGGCAAAATGTGAGATAGCCAGATTTTTCTACAGATTTTTCCGGTCACGAATATGTTAATGTAATGGCGATCTGATAAGTATTGGCAAAGTTACACGAAAGTTACTCGAAAATATTTTTCTAAAACGCAGTAACGGCAAAATGTGAGGTGGCTATCTTATAGTAAAGTTTTGTCCGGTCACGAATATACTAATGTAAACGCGATCCGATACGTATTAGAGGCAGAAATTACATTTCTATTGCTGTCAATAAGTGTTAGTAACGGTGGCGGACCGTGTTGAAAACATGACCACGAAAATTCTTAGCAACGTACATTGCACTGCATACAACAATGTCGGAAAGAATAATAGCCATGGAAATAAGAACAATTTTTGCAATGCGCATTCTTGAATTGTTGTTAATTGTTGTTTGTATTGGCATTGAAAACTTTTCGCCAGAAAGTTCGTAGATATTGACGCGCTCGCTTATCAACGCGTCAAACAGAGCGTTTTCCTAGTCATACCAATCTTATGGGAGGAGAAGGAGGGGGGGCGGGGGGGGGGCTATTTGAAACCAGAACCTCCAGCACTAAGTGCCAACTTACCTATGACGTAGACCGGATATCTGTGCTCGAACTCAACGGGAGCAAACTTTCATAATATTTGTTATGACGTCACAAGATAATGTAACCTTGTCAAACGTAAACCCGAACTAGTGAATGAATAACAATGTCAAGAATAACATAATGTGATGATGCCATTCGTGTAATTGTACGAACTATTTGATTAGATGGAAAACAAACATTGCTTGAATGTGGTTGCATGGGGGGGGGGACTTTAAATGATAACAAATTATAGTTAAGTCTGGAAAGATATCGTTTTTAGTTGCTCAAATAATTGTTTCTCAGATGTCCGCTCAACACTAGTGCCATATTGCGTCAGGTGATGGGATTCGAACCCGGGCACGAGGTTGGACTCTTGTCAATCAACTACACAAGACTGTAGAGTAGATAAGGTTGACATTCAACTTACTTTCGAGTCATGCTTAGATCATAAACAATTCACAGGTAACCAACGTACTGGATGTTTACAAAGTATCCTTCGTTTAGGCACATACTAACTTTCTAAACCAGTAATCTTGCGAGTTGCAATTAAAGGTAATAGTGCATAGTATAGCTGTTATTATTGATCAGCTAATTATATATTAGAATTTCTTTTGTTCCGTTGGCAGTAACCTTCAAAACGAAACATTTCTTAAAAACAAAGACCCGCCATTTGTTGTATAAGACATCTTTATTTTCAAATGTAGATTATTTATGTGCTTTGATAATATTCCTGATCCAACTCATTACATGATTTATGTTCTTTATCTTACTATGAAAATGTGTATAAATGTCCAATATTGTAAAGATATTACAAATTTTAAACAGACAATTTCTAAGTAATGTTTTTCATTAGTTGATAAGGTCTCTTTGAAATCGTGCTTTATTTAGCAACAGGGTGACAATCAATGACTATGTCAAGGAGTCAGGTATATTGCCCATATGATACATGGCAGCCTTGAGAGGACCTTTAGTCACGGTTAATGATGGTGACATCGAGAGTGTATCCTTCGTGTTATATCATGTGTTACACATTAGCATTGTACATGAACTGCATAAGTTATATCGTGATATAGGATATTCTAAGTATGTAGCAGCGACAGAGATAGCTCCATGGTTAAAGTGGGGCGGTATGAGCCGGTATGCATACCGTTACTAAAAATACTGACGGTATACCATACCGGCACTAATTTGTATCGATTGTAAACATATTGACTAATTATGTAGAACATTTTGCTGTAGGTACTTCGTATTTATATTTTCTTATCCAATGATTTTATCAATTTTAATTTTTCAACATAAATGTACGTCAGGTCAAAACAAGAGACTCATCTCCTAAGTAATTTAAACTTGTTCGAGAAAAAACACCCTCGAAAAATCTCTGCGTGGCTAAACTGGGGGGCACAGCCCCCAGACCCCCCGATATACCCGCTTTGTCTGCTTTACACAGCATTAGTGCATACCGTCACTTCTTCGAGTCCACTTTAACCACTATAGCCAGCTCGGAAGTTATGCTCGACTTCGGGAGGTCACTTCAGCAATCATGACTGAATGGTTTTCCTCAGTCACAAGGCGAATACTGGGATTTAGTACTAAAAAGGGTTTCCAAATTTTAAAATATTGCAATCAGTATACGGTTATTTAGGCCTATTTTATTAAAAACGTGTTTAATTAAAAATTAAATGTTATATTTTTCAAATTTAAAAAACATATTATTGGGTTAAGTTCTTATTTAATTTCACTTTCATTTAATTTAATGTTCTAAATTACCTGGATTGAATAAATTATTTTAAAAATAACAATTGGAATTATTTCAATGTTGCTCTTTAAATTTGTTTTCAGTTCTTGTAAACTACATCCAAGCTATCTGTTATCACTAAACAATAATTACTTCGTACGGTTTTATTTAACATCATCAATTAAAAATATCAAAACACCATCCACACCACCACCATCCATTAAAAATATCAAAAAGATCTATTATTTGCAACCAGTGTGACGCATACACATTATTCTTCCCAATATATCATTTTCTCCACAAGAATCTAAAAAAACACGTATGCACGTATTTCCCCAGCCAATTTTGTGCGACTCTTATAAAAAATTCCACCGCCTACTAAAGTGTAACAACCTAGGTAATAAACACAAATCCCATCCCAGCCAGACCGCTAATCAAAGATTGGGAAGTCCCTACCGCAACTTATGCTGACTCAGCGACCGTCAACACCAAACGGGTTTTCGAACGAGAGCGGTCTTCAATCAAACGGTTGCCTTGCAGGTTGATGGGGATTTCTCGGATGACGCTGGTTGACCCGACCGTGAAGCTACACAGTTTACAAACAAACGCCCAACAAGTGGGAGGATCGACTCCTTTGCTAGCGGTGAGCATTTATTTTTAGCCGATATATTATTACAAAAGAGAAAGTTAGTGTACGTGGAAAATATGTTTTAACAATTTTGTTAATGAAAATTCCAACTAGGAGACTAATTTGCCTTTTTTCGGGAGGTCGTTGATTCGACACCCGCCACTGGCAATTTCCTCAGTCACAAGGCAAATGCTGGGATTGAGGCATACTAACCGCTCTTGTACGATAGTCTTAGTCGCCTGAAGGGGTAGTACATGAATGGTCTTCCACGACCACGACAAATTGTTATTATTTTTTATTGCATCACTACACAGCATAGTAATTTACCTTTCGAATTAGACATGTTGGTTCTTAATATATACTATGTAAATACAGCAGTTTACCCTACGAATGCAACGATTTGAACGGTAAATTGAACTGTGGAATACAGGCTGTAGAATGTTGGCTAGTTCTAATGAAGAAATATGGCAACTAAACTGCATTAAAATATTCATTTCTAAACTATGCATCACCTGGGTGTTTCTTGGATGGAGTGGAGTGGGCCATGATTAATAAATAAATATAAAATATTATAAAAATATCCACACTATGTAGGTATAAGCTTATTTTGCAAGAGAATATTTGACAAAATAATATGTCTACGAAATCAATACTGTAGTTTTCAGTGGGGAAAATATTTCAATTTATTATTCCCGAAGCCACCTGTTATACGTAAGTAGTTTTATCGTACTGAATATTAATATAAATACCTGAATTGAGCTCAGGGCCTTCTGCAATGGAACTAAGAACATCCCACAAGACTTCAGAGTCACAAGAGCCAAGTAGATCATAATATAGTTAGTTATTGCAGTCAATTTAAATAAATATTGTAGAGCAACATTTGGGTCTGCCTCGTATATGACATAATGTTACATATTACTGGTATGGCGTCATACTTTTGGGGGACTCCCGGGTTCATACATTTTTGAACAAAGATAAGACCGATTCAGACTGGGCCTAAATTTTAGTCTCAAGTGTTTGTTATTTACTAAGGTTTCTTAGCGACGTCGAGTCGAGGCTATGTGCAGGTCCGTATCAGCCAATGGCGTAGTCACAGATAACTAATTAACTGTGGCGTAGTGGTCCTAAAGTTAGGCCAGGCCTAAGTCAAGAAGTTTTGTGAATCCGGGCCCAGGTGTTTAAATGTTCAATAAATTGGAAGCGTAGAGCTATTAAGGTGCTTTTTGAATTTCGATCCAAGAATGTACCTGTTTTGTATTAATATAATATCTGGATAGATGTTGAGTACTGAATGACTGACTAGTGCATAGTAATATAATACATTAGAATGAGATACAGACATCAAGTTTTATCTGGATAATGCCAGACAGAGATCTCGTAATGCATAATAATTTTGTTTATGATTGTTACCTATACATAAAATATTTTAATGCGCTGTTGTAAGTACGGTTGTGTCATCGAATTTATTGTCTCTGTCTTTAATTCTACTGACAATATAACAATATACTATGTAGCACCCCTCCACACCACCTGTTCTTCTGACGTATATATACGTGTGAGTTGTGAGTATATATTGAAGGATGAAATAAAATACAAATTTAATTGTATAATTATTAAAGATGGATTCTAAATGTAAACAAATATAATTATTTAAATTATATCTCTATCATATATTTAACAACTAGGCTATGTGTCATCCTAAGAGCACTGTAAATCTTATACAAAGGCTTGCGGAATATGAATAACTATCGTACCACAAAGAATGTCGATTGAACCATAACCACGTCCTTGACTTTCATTTTTGAAGCAATTATAGTCTGGCATTCTAATAAAGCCATTGAGCAAAAAATAAAATTAATATTGTACATAATAAAATAGCTTATTGGGTGGTTGATAGTTGTTACGATTAGTGTTTAATCTACTGATAGGTGGTGAACAATCACCGCTCGTTGAAATATGCGGACTTCCGTCTTGGAAAACCAATCAGACCTTGAGAATTGAACTCGCTATAGCTTCTGTTCAATCCCACGTGTTTCTATAGCTATCTAGCTGGGAAAATCCTCGTATTTTGTTAATCACTCCTTACGATTGTTAAAGATCGACAAAGAAGCTTATTAAACCAGTTTTGGTAGACTGAAAAACTAATATTAAACGACCGTATTAACAGTTGGCATAACTTAAACTTGATCTTGAAATCGTGGTTAACCTTCCTTGCAGATGCAGGTATCACGTAACAGGTTCAAGGGTTGGCGTTAGGTTTTAACGATAGTAACATCTGTATTAGCTATATTTATGTTGGTTAAATAATTTCAAGATCTAGATAAACATCGACGGCCTTAAAAAGTATTCCGCTATGTTTGTTTTAACAACATCCGAAAACTTTCGACAAAAGCAAAGTCGTGATTGTATAAATGCGGCCAATTACACAAGGATAATTATATAGACATCAGCACTATATGTTTTTTAAGAGCTTGTAAACACTTATACTGATCCTACTCTCGCCCTAGAACAAATAACTTACGTGTTTCACGTTACTTCTTTTGTTGAAATAGGAACAAGATGACGAAAACAATGGTTGTTCAAATCCAGCATTTATCAGTGTTGTTATTTATTTTCGGATTCAAATTTTCTCTTCTTTTGAAGAAGAGAAATGTTTTTTATCGTATCCACTGAGTTTTCATACTTTTTACTATGTTAAGTAAATATTCACAGGTATGTGAGCATACATTTTATGGCCCAAGCTGTCCTATGAATACAGATGGGCTATGATGGGCTAACTGTCAAATTATTAACATATTTTTAACTACACACCATATTAGAAAGTTATACAAAATTATGCAAGCTGGGTCAAGAAAAATGACCCTCTTTTCTGTCCCCTTTTGTGATGATAACGGGCAGAGAAGAACCACGGAACGGATTTGCTGCGCTTCACGTTTGCTTTGGGGTAAATTTGCATCAAACCTCCTACCAGCTCCTACTTATTTAATCCGGACCACACTCTATAAAACCCACTGACAGTCCGTTCCAAGTCAAGTCCGTTCTTAGTCATTTCCAAGGTACCGATATAGAGAGGAGCGAGTAATTATTAACTTCTGTCATAAACCTCACTCCACAGTATCAAGATGTGGATGAAATTATTCCAGTAGATGGGCATTATCTTCCTTAGATTCGAACTTCAGTTAATTAGTTTTTACAAGTATGAATTGTTTCTAGTCCAGTTTCAGTATTTGCTAAAACGATCTGTTAATTATCGTACTGTTGTTGGTAACCTTGACTGGGCTATTTAAAGTTTATGATAAATTATATTCTGATTTCAACAACCTGTGTAAACTTCCATAATTAATAATTAGCTACACTACACGTCAACGCACACGCTCACGCATATATACACGCACTGGTTATACTTCAGTTTGAAAGGGCGACGTGGAACAACTCCCACACGGAATAACTCCCGTATGGAACAACCCCTACACGGAACAACGCCCACATTTTGCAGTCCGGAATTGGTGCTACGTTCCCACAATGTTTAGTATTGAGTTTGATGGTCGTTATACACACCTAATGTGCGTACAATGACCAAAATCACTATTAAACATTTGGTAACGCAGCGTTGCTTGGATATCTTCAGGACTGCAAAATGTGGGGGTTGTTCCGTGTGGGGCTATTTCCGTGCATCTCTTGAAAGATGTTGGCTACTGAGACTCATTGTAGCTTCATCGTCTCTTTGCTAAAATACGAGGGCAACGTCTAGAAGGCAGTGACCTGCGATGCATTCAACTATGCAGGACATTGAATTCAATCAAAGGCGAATGACTGGCTATCTTTGGTATTTCACTCTTCTCCCTCTTATTCTATAATAACTACAAAAGACTCTTACATTTATTTTCAAACTTCGCGACAAAAACACTTGAGAAGGTGGATGAGTCATTGAGATTTTCACAGTGGGGGGGGGGGGGGGGGGGGACTTTGGGGCCGTGCTGAAATTATGTCGAAAATGGTAGAGGGGAGCCTCTACCATTTTTTAATTTGGTTGCGTTCTCAGGAAAATGTACGCATATTGTTTTTTTCTTATTTTATTGGTATTTCGAAAAAACTGCCGTGTTTCAAAGTTAGGAATTTAAAATGACAATTGGTGTTATACTCTGATAAGGTAGAATTATAAATATAATTCAATTTGTGTTATGTCATACCATTGCTAACCCCCACCCCCCCTCTCCCCTACCCACACACTACACAAGGGAGTCGTAATTTATGAACGTTCTTTTACAGCATAGACAATAATTAAAGAAAAAATATATTATTATGGATATACATCTGCGCAGTTGAATTAACATCGGATATATTTAACGCAAACCAGGATGAAAGTAGGAATTGCGTAATTAATGTTGTTTTAAAGTATGATCACGAATACTGATTTGTCAATAGTTTCCTCACTCGTATAATGAATGAATTTGATCATTATTCTAAACCACAGAATGGAATATCCGATATGACACAAAACTATGACAGTTGCGCGAGCTTTTTTATATACGGGGACTCCCAGGCCTACGTCAGTGACGAACACGGATAGTAAACAACTTAAAATATTACTAAATCAGTAGGTGTTCCGACTCCATTCAACCAACTAATAGGTGTTCCGACTCCATTCAACCACATAATAGGTGTTCCGACTCCATTCAACCAACTAATAGGTGTTCTGACTCCATTCAACCACCTAACCTCCTATTCAATTTACCATCAGCAACACAAAATCAAGTTCGCATGTACAAATCAAACTTGCATAAATTTGACATGCTCTTATAATTCTCATGAATGCATCTTTATCTAAACACCAATGGCATAAGTGAATGCTAGCCACACCTAAGACAATGCTATCGTTACTTAATCGTTACTTAATCGTTATATACTAGTAAGTTCCCCTTGGCATTGCTTCAGTGGCCTTGGTAAGTGACCAGCTGCCGTGTACTATTTTATTGTAGAGAATGGTCACGCTTACAGTGCAACTTGATTCTATTAATTTTTGTATATTTTGCAGAATACAAAATTTACATATTGTTTACTGACATAATATTACGAAAAAAAGGTTAAATGTAATAATTATTGAAAAAAACAAAAGTGCAGTTATAAGCATCTTTGATATTTATTTATTTATACAGCCGTGAATGGATAAGTGTGCGATTTAAAAACTGAATAGAATAGTCTAGTTTTGCATAATTATATTTGCATATTACATAATAACAATATTTTGCAGTAAACCTTGTCTAGGGACAACTCTCGATCTCATGTTGACTGATAAGTATAGGGTGTGCAAATAGTTGGGGGTGAATGCATAGGACTGGCATGACTTATAAGACTATCCCATGCAATCGTCCTATGGCTGAGGAAACCATTGGGGAAAGCTTCAGTCAAGATTGCCGGAGGCAGATATCGAACCAGCGACCTCTCAAATTATCGTCTCTCGTCTTAAGTGCGGAGGAAGAAAGAGAAAAGAGTATTCTATACAAATCAGGTATTGGTTTCTGTGTCTCAATAATTCACGTACTGTTCAATTCGTTTTCATTATTTTATTTATATTTTATTTCGGTTCTTACTTGTAATTTTTATTTTGTATTTTTTGTGTGTTTATTTATTTATAACTATTTATAATTTTTGTATTTTTTTTTAAAGTTGTAATTGTTTATTTTTATTTATTCATTTTTATATATTGTGTTGCATTTATTGTTTTAAACTTAAGCAATTGAAGATAATTGTATTTGCACAAACGTGTGCAGACCGCAGAGAAATATGTTTCCAATCTTTTATCAGCTAGTGGAGAAGTGTGTTATCTGCGCTTCGTGCTTTGTGTATTAACACTCAATCAGCACAAATCATTGCCGTATTTCAAGAATTTCTCGTGATAAAGTAAACAGAAAAAACAACCAATTATTCTGGTTCTCTCTCTCTCTCTCTCTCTCTCTCTCTCTCTCTCTCTCTCTCTCTCTCTCTCTCTCTCTCTCTCTCTCTAGAGTCTAGAGAGACAGATATATATATACCCTACTACAAGACGCATTAATAAATTAATAAATAAAGTAAATATAAAATAAATAAATAAATAGTCAATAAATCAATCAACCAAGAAATACAATTAGGCAAATACTACCCCTGGACCATGAACCATAGGAAGATTCAAAACGATTTCCCGCACAGTTGTAGCACTGACAAAGATCTTAAAAACAAAGCCAACTAATTCATGTTAATTACGAAAACCGAAGCGCGAGAGATCGCCTGCGTCAAACGTCAAACGGGTTATGGCGTAAGGAACAGAGCAGCGTTAAGAGTGGTGCAGGTGCTCTGTAATCCGAAAGGTCTTCGGTTCATAGGTCGAATGTTTACTTCATTTTATTGTACTTCATTTGGGAATATTAATTATGTATGACCCAAAGAATACTTGGTAACGTGCTTGTTTATACAGAAATCTATGTAAGAGTGTAACTGAAGGTCGCGAGATGCAGACCTCGCATTAGACTAATGGTCCAATTGACCAAATTAATGGACAAACACATAATATATTATTGTTCAACTATATTTAGATGTATTTAGTTTTCATAATCCTCACACCATTAGATTAACAAATAATACTTACAATAAACCTGTGATTGTGAAGATATATGTATAAAGTGTATCTTATTCCGCATGTTAATTTAATTTATCCTGCCAAATATTGTTTTAGTTATTTATTGACATTGGTGTCGAACGCAATTGTAAGTAGTATCCAAAGAACGCTTTTGAGTATAGGAAGAATTATAATAAAGCATAACATTATACAAAAGAAACAACATTATTGTATCTGCAAGGAAAAGCTAAAGTTACTTGTAATATACATATTAAAATTGATGTGAGAAATATATATTTTATTTCTGAATGTTAAGATTGTTTTGTTGGGTGTTTAGACAACAGAAATTTCGTTTTGGAACACGTATTATTATGAACATCGTTTAAAGGCTGCAAGCATAGTGAAAATAACTGCAAATCACGTTTATCAACCACATTTTAGTTGGTGATTATGATTGTTGTTGTTATATAACGTATGTTATTTTAGTTGCCTCGTACAACAGGCAGAGCTAGTTGAACCTACTCTACCCCGAGACCAGACGGCGAATAAAATAAAAGTACCCTTTCATTCTGTGATATGTTAAAAGATATATTATGTTCGTTTAATCTATGCTGTCTGCAACACGAATAGGCACATTTTACCTGATGCACCAATTTAAGATTACGTAACGGAGTTGTGGCCGTGAATTTTGGAGGCGATGTCTTTGAGATTTGAACTTGATTTCTTCAAAGTCAAACCAGACCAGCTTAAACCCCAACTTTCGGAAATAACCGCAAACAAAATGTTTGTATCAGAGCGCGTGATACAAATATAAAAAAATAAGTACAAAAAATATCGTCATTTTGCCACTCGACAGTAAAACACACAAACACGATTTTTATTTAAGATGACCCAAATTTAATCGACAATATAATATATCTGTCCTACAATTGAACACAATTTTTTTTTTTAAAACTATGAAAATTTTTCCATACCGGTTTAAAAAACAATTGGTCTGAGAGCTCGTGTTGGTAATTAGCTATATACCCAATTATTAGCTGATACCTTGGTCAGTGTTCTAGTGCAAGGTCGGTTGAAGGCGAGACTTACCTTCAGTTAGAACAGTAGTCCTCACGAGCAAACGAAGAAGTTCGCATAGTGGATGTTGGATCTGTGTTTTAATACCTTAACGCGATTGAGGGGCGGCAGCTACAGATCAGGGATTACCACACGCGCAGAAGGTGACACATCACTTGGAGGGGGGGGGGGGGGGGGGGGGGGCGTATCCCGTGACCCCCCTCCTCCTCCCAATTAACCGTTATGACATAATTAGTATATTTACGTCGACTATCGATAAACTCGAAATTTAAAAACTCAAACTATTTTCGAGATGAAATTGCATTTATATCTGGATAATGTTACACGCGAATAATTTTTTTCTCGAGAGTTGGCACATTTTTATTTATTATGTAACAATTTTGTTTGCAGTATGTTACACAAAAAGTGGAAATATGGTAAATAAATACACATAATATATTATGTAGACGCAAGAGCCTGAGGATTTGGGATTGATCCCCCATCGAAGCGAACTTTTATTGCAATGCCTACGTCTCCGTACGTTAAAATAAGTCTCTGGATTTTGTTTTACTGCTATATTTGTATGAAGTACACAGTACACACGTCGGGGATACATTTTATGCAAATAAGCAAGACACACCCTATTAGAAAGGTGATTTCTTTTTATAGAAAATAATGAACAGAGATAAGCATTCCAGTGAACCAAGTTATACCTGGCTTGCTGAAAAACGAACAAAAAATACTGTAAGTAGTTTGACTATAATGACTTTTTTATTATACAATTTAATCCACTTATAAATCTGTGCTGTCATTTCGTGTAATATTCTTTGTTACTAAACATCTCGTTAATAATAAGTTTGCGATAGTAGCAAACCATCCTAACTTTTAATGGTGAATAAATGTGGTAACGATAAAAAATAATTTAAACATTATACATTTTATGGGACTTTTACACTAAAATAGAACATTACTTCAGCTTAACTGTTTGTAAATTTTAATTAGACAAAAACGTTTTAAATAATATTAATAAATATAAATCTGAAACTCTCCTACACCGAAAACTGAACGGTGAAATAAAATAATGTGACACTTTTGGAGTCATTTAATTGAATATAACATTGGCCAGCATTATCACTCGACTTGACTACTCCTCGACTGAAGTACAGCTTCAGACTGAGTGTGCTCGTGGTCGTGGCTTAGACTTATTCCTCAGCCAATCTTCCAAGCAGTCCCTAAGGTTTCATCAGTCTCTGATCAATGCTGAGACCTGACGGTGAGCTATAAACACATCTTCTACATTCTTTCCCAGCTACAATAATGGGTTGTGTGTTAGAGGGATTTTAGTAAGAATCAACCCCTGATTTTCTCTATGACTGCAGAAACCTCGAAACTCCTTCCATCAGGATTACCGTTAGTGGGTATTTGAACTGGATACCTCCCGAATTAGTCTCATTTGCTATAGCACTTAGCGAGCTTTATCGTTGTCTCACCTACACCCAATAACATAATAAACCTATATAGATAATATATTCAGGACGAAAAATTATTGCTAGTAACAAATACCCCTATTATCCCGTTCTCAAACGATAGTGCATTTTCCTGATAACTCACGTAGTTAACTCGAAACGTCAAGAAACTTACTTGGCTAACAAGTGCCTCATTTTAATTCCATTAACCTAGATGATAATGAATTAATAACACTCTTACCTATGAACAAAATAATGACAAACGACTTACGTACCTCTGCAAACTAGCTGTGGCAGCTGCGTAATGCTTTTGACTTTTACCGTCAATACAATAAGTTATAGGGCTACCTCTGGTTTCCGTTCAGCTCTTTCCTATTTCATAGGTATTTTGAAAGTACATAAACGGATTATGAGGAAGTTTAATTGTCATTTTAAAAATGTCGAATTTTCTAATTTACTGATAATTACTCTCCTTGGAACCATACAATTTTTTGTTTCCAAAGTTTGCCTCAGTCAAAAAAATCTATTCTAAAACAGCGCTCGAACATAAGATCCAAACTTGTCATGACACCATATTACTCTAATAATATATACGTATATTTGGAGATAGTAAGTATGTGTAACTACGGTAAAAATTATTTTATTTTAGCCTAACCAAGTTGAACACTCATTCCCAGTTCCTAGTTTGATTCGATTCGTGACTTGAACTTGATTTTTCAATGTTTGTTCCTTTTGCAACGAACGAATAATGTACATGAATGATATAAAATGCATCGAAAGAAATCCGAGGATTGAATAAATTATCGTTGGAGGTGCCGCGTTTCAAAGTTGAATGAATGTTGAAATGTAGGAGGGGGGTCAGGAGAAAGGGGGGGAGATACGTCACACCGCCCCACCGCGCGGCGTGCTTGTGCCCCAGGTTAGTAATTCTTTTCATTGCCACTAGTCGGTCAGGGTTGACGTCACAGTAGTACGCACATGTACACTTTTTCTGCAATCATCAAGTAACTATTTTTAGAAGACGATTAAATCAATTATCGAGTTTGTATTTTATTTTCAGCCGTGGTGTCATGGGCAGCAGACACATACTTTCTTTTAAAGTGCGATTATCTTGAAGAGTACTTGTGTTATTTTAAAATAACACATCAGCCACACTTTTTGACGACTGCCACCCAGCGGAGGAAGATTTTTAACCTAAATTGAGGATTTCAAGGTATTATTATTTTATGTATATATCACAAGTTGTCCTGTATAGCAAGAAACATTAAAGAACTCTCCTAAATGTTGGATCAACCAATAGAGTTAGCACTGCGGTAAGACGCGCTACTCTACTTCGGTAGGTCGCCGGTTCGATACCGGCCACCGGCAGCCTTGGCCTTGAAGGTTTTTCTGAGTTTTTCTTCAGTCATAATTGGCGAGTGCCAGGATTAAGTCATATTATCAGCCCTCAGACATTCCTTCCCAACTATGCCAAATAACGCAATACCTTCTTTGTCCCCTGAATAGGGACATAGATGGTCCATGAGCAGAGCAGTTTCCTACGAAAATAAGTAGGTAAACCCATTTTATAGAATTAAGAAACGTTTCAAAGACGCGAGAAAGAAGCTAAATACACATACTTATTTTATTTACAGTGTTGTATACTGTATATTGTATAATTGTATGATGGTTATGTATTTATTTATTTAGTGTCAATCATATTTAAAACTTATTAACAAACAGGACAATAATAATACACACATCTAAGCCAGGAGGTATTTTCTAATAAAATAAGGTCTTAGGTATACCAAAATTCCAATTATGTAGACAAATTCCAAAGCACTGAAAAACCATTGTGCATCCTGCGAGGAATCCGCGAGCGACGCTAGAAAATTTACACTGCTTGGTTATCAAGAAACCTACGCGGCTCAAGTTCTATTCTAGTCACCGGATTGGTCAACATTCAACACTCAACATGATGAAAAGCGTGTGAACTGCAGCTTTATACTAAGTTCAACATATCGCCATGTTCGGTTCACGCATTTACGGTTACCCCCAATTTGAACCATGCACACAACTTGATCTCTCCTATATTGTTGCTAATGTTATTTTGTTCATAACTTCAATTGTTTTGATTCCATCTTAAGAGATACCTCAGTAGAACTACATGAGGCTCTAAGTATTTGGGAGGTCGCCGGTTCGATACCCGCTACCAGCAATTATCCTGACTTGAAATTTTTTTGGAGGTTTTCTACGGTCACGAGGTGAATGTTTGGATTGAGTTATACTAACACTTCTCGGACATTCCTTCCCTATTATTCCTATTACCGATTTACCTTAGTCACCTAAAGAGGGGCATTAATTATTCCTGGGCAGGTTTCTTACGACAAATTATTAGTATTCCAAAGTATTATACGAAGTATATATGCGATGTGAATGTGACAAACATCTAGGTAAACAGAGAGATACACGTTGTTCTCACAACACCTTTTGTAAGTGTCTATAAATACTTTAATGTTGTTGCCAAACAAAAATAATTGCATTATTATGAAAGAAATGCTCATGAAGTGTGTAAGGTGGTCATGTGAATTTGTTTCTTCTTCCAATGCAGATGGTTCCGGCTTCGATTCCCGGTTTGGCTTGGGAGTTTTAACTTCCGAAATTGATTGTAATCTATCGACAGTCGATATGATCCTGGTTATGTAAACGGAGACTTTGGTAATCTATAAACTTTAATTTTACAGACTCTCCTGTAGCCCTTTGGGTGGGATGTTTGAAGGGAAACACGGTTTTTCTGGGCGACTGTTATAGCTTATCACGGTGAAATAAAATTGGGTTTGACCACTTGCGTTTTCACTTAACACTTTTCACTGGGGAGTATTTAGATAATAGAGCCATTCGTTATTTTTGGATACTACTTTTTGTCATTATCCCTTTACAAAAGCGTTAATCTTGTCTTTTTCTGTAATACTGGGAAAAATACGTGGAAGTGGGCAAAAAGATATAAAGCTCGGGTGGAATAAATTACAATAGGCTTCAAACGAGATTCAGCTCCTGAGAACAAACAGGTTGTGCTTCAGCAGGTAGATCAGTGAGTCTATAATATCTCTCCTCGTAGGTTTAACTCTAATTGAATAATTTAAGATTTAATTAGTCAGCTTTAGAGAATATGTATACATTTATAGGGTCCGTTCGTTGGGCGCACATTGTGGTTGATTTACAGTTTACACACTTGTCTAATATTCTACCGATAGAGATGGCTCAGTGGTTGGCACACGAGGTCGCCGGTTCGATACCTGTTGCCAACAATCCTGACTGAAGGCTTTTTACGAGGTTCTTCTCGGTCACAAGGCGAGTGCTGGAGTTGAGTCATACTAACAGTCCTCGGACATTCCTTCCCAACCATTCCAAACCACAATACCTATATAGTTAGCCACCTGAAGATGAGTATGAATTGTTCCTGGACAGGTTCCCAAAAATAAAAATGTATTTTATTTATTAATATTTTGATCTTAGTCATGACTTTTTCTAACCGTTTGACTGTATCGCTCTCATTGACTGGATATATATTCATAGAACGCGATGCAAAACTGAGTGATGGGGGTGGCTTGCGGTAAGACCAACGAAGAACCCTAAAATAATGGGATACCTCCTCATTAATAGGTGCACAAGAAGTAATCAAACATGATTGTCGTACAGAAAGTGCAGATCGGGCAATCAAAAACGCCTCGAGACAGCTCTAACGTTCTTCATGGTTCGTTCTTACCACAAGAGTTTTGCGTGGGTCAAACGTGTTTTCAAACATATGGGCGTTGTATATTAAATTGTTGTTGTAGTTAATTCCAAGAGGTACCATAATAATATCGCGTATCTGCATTACTGGTACTTCTGAATGATCTTACACCGCCGCAAATTCTGCGGACAGAGGAAATTATAGAGGAGATGATTTTCAATCGCTTTTGAGGGCGTTTATTCTTTACACATCATTGATCGTATAGTTATGATTACAAAAATGCAACTGTAATATACACTTGTTCTGTTAGTATATTCCTGCGCCATCCATTGGAACGTTCCCTCACACATGAGGGCGGCGAAACTACTGCCCAGGACTCATACACCCCCTTCCCTCAAACCTCTCAAACTATAGTGATAACCGAGTTCTCGCAACAATTTCACTCCTTCAGAAGAGTCTATGCACGTTATGAAATCATAAGCATGTGCAAAAGACAACTGCATATTGCAACCATCCGAAGATCCGAAGAAGATCAAGTTTAATAATTGAAGATTTAGGAAAACTACATCTTAGTATTGCTTGACCCTAAATACAGTATACGCTTATATGAGAGATGTCAGAACATTCGTTGTTTAGGGTATATTTGGGACATTCGCTCAGAGTGTGGACGATCCTTGACAATGAGACATTGCAAGGTGGACAGTGGACACTGGACATCCTTGAATGCGAAGAGTCAGGAATGAGTTTCCTCCGCAATGCAACAGTTGCACTCCTTCAGTAAGTAAGGTATGAACAAATATGTATAAGCAAAGCAAAAGATTGCAATCGTCCCAAGACCCGAAGAGTCACGAAAAGCTCTGAACTGTTTGTTACTCCTCCACTGTATAGATTTTTATTTTATTAAGATTTGAATTAAAGATTACAGTTTGGTTTATGAGTGTTGCCCTATTAGTCTTTCTATTCTCATTGAGGGAACATGTTAATAGGGTCCATAAACGTTTCATGGGTAATGCAAATATTTAATAATGCCAGTAATGGTGAAAAACATCAGAATACAAGGGCAACCATAATTGCTTCTGCTTGCTGTGCATCTGTAGTCTACATTCTTCTGAACAATAGAACATCCAATTACTTTTAAAATATTAAAATTGAAATAGGTAGAACCAAAATGTTTGAAAATTAAAAAAAAAAATATAGTAATCTGCTGACATTGAATGATCGTGTGAAGTGGTGACAGTCTGGTTTCATTGTGGCGTCGTCATATCATGCATGTCTGTCTGGCTGGACATTAACAATTTAGCCACGCTCAACAGAAACAGATTACTTCCAGGAACAAGGCCAGCATGATTCTGACAAAATTGAATCGCCGTCCCTTACAATGTTCAAATAATGCTGCATGGTAAGTATGGAATAATCAAATGAAATGGACACTAATAATGGGTAAACAATCGTTATTTCTATACAATAAATTTACTCCCCTTATCTACCCGTCGTACTATGGCTGATCTTAAATTTGTCCATACTGTAGTTAACGGTTATCTGCGCCCTGCCTTCTCTAACCTCTTCTCACTTCATGTGCCATCCCGTCCAACTAGATCGACTCAACTCTTTCACTTAGGTACCTCTCCTCGTCTCGAAATTATTAAACGCTCCCTCTTTTACCGATTACCTGTCACATAATAACACCATTGCTACACCCACTCTTGATATTTTCTCATCCCGCCTTGATTTCATTCGTCATGCTAAACCTCTTGCCACCATTGATAATGTCCTAGGCCCTACTGCTGCATCTAATTCTATTAACACACATTTTTTTCTCTATGTTTTTCTCTTTATTTGTTCTCTGTGCCTATTTTAGAATTAGTTATTTCTTACCTAAGATTGATAGCTAGTATTAGTTACATAATTAGTTAGCTAATCAATTATCTAATTAGTTGGTTATTAATTTAAAATGTTGATACTTGTTTAGGTTTCGATACACACAATGTAAAATGGTCTATGGCTGTATTTGTGTTGCTAATAAATAAATTAATAAATACATATCGATATTTGGTTAGATTATCGAAACCTTTGGTCTAACGTTCTTAACTTTAAAAAGTATTTCAGATTATTGACTTCCTTCCAATTTTCTATTTCCACTGTGATAATTGAGTTTCGACAACATCGCATTATCGCTGTTGTCGAAATGTTTGCGTTGTCATTTACGAATATATACGTCACAGCTCATCCCTACTGGAAAGCAAACTTACGTACGTTGAGATGATGGGCACCTTTTGTTCCCTTTCATCGTGATTGTTAAAACCACCATTGATTGACTGGGTTTCGGAATATTGTAAATTGTAATATGTTTAAATTTGGATCAAAATAAAAAATAAAATACTATTAAACGGGATGATGGGAGATTCCTGATTTCTGATGACTGAACTGAGTCTAAATACATTGTTAATAATTAACAAACTCGAATGCGTCTGTGTATTTTAAGATGCCTACATGAGACCCCCACTAATTGATATAACAAGGCCGAATAGCACTTTGATCTATTCAGAAAGACCAATTCTTTATCTATGATACAGTTTATTTTTCATCATCCCATTTTAACATAATTACCGAGATAAGTCAGCTTTTTATTTCTATAAGATCCCACTAAAAGTTTGTTGTAATTATTTTTATTTAGTTGTTGAATGGTTTATGTTCTGTGGTGTTATACGATCAAGGTCGCGCTAGCCCGCATCCTCTTGTAATAGGATTATGCAATCTCCAAGCACCGTAGTTCGATGTTTCGCTCCGTACAACTTCATCTGTCTGCAAATTATCTCCTCTTGCGGATGCTCAAATCATTTACCTAATTGATACAAACATTCAACACCACCAATGTTAATATTAATTGTAAGAGTCACGTAAAAATTTGCTCCTTATTAAAAATGTAATATCCATGATAGAGGGAAGAATCGGTCCCAGTTTTTGACATAGGGGTGTTCCATAAGATGTCTACTACGAGGGAAATTGAAGGGAAGTACTAGTTTGCATTTATATTCACATAAATAATAGTTTTATTTAGTTTTAAGTGGTTGTTCCGAGATAGTCGGGACTCCTTTTTGTTTAACATAAGAACAAATGAAGGTAATTATTTCATCTTTTTGATTTTGGCAGACACAAATTAGGTCAATATAGGCGTAGATTTAGTTCACTTATTCTTTACTCATAATTTACCAAGATTAATAAAGTTAAGTGTATTAGCACTTGTACGTAAGCACTTTTCGATCTTTTCAGAATTGAGAGGACTTTACGTCTTTGAAATCTGAGAAGTAATCATTGGAAATTTACGAGAGGCAGTCCACTAAATTGCCGCTAACAGCGCGCGCGGTTCTGGAGTTCGACGAGACCCCACCAGGGAAATCGCGAGAGGACTCGTATCAATAACATTAAAAGGAAATACTATGATACATGGATAATTTTTGAAGTGGACTTTCAATCAAACTGGGAGGTGTATCGACTGAGTGCATTGTCTTTTCGAAACAACAAAACGAAATTTGACAGCTGTTGTAGGAAAAAATTTTGACAGAACATGACGTGAACATTAACATAGCGAAGAACATTTAGAACTAGTTTAAACTTATGAGAGTGAATCCTTCGAGACAACATCTATCCTGACATGGTGATCGTCGTTTTCCATAGTCCATACAGTAGAATTACTAGGATGGCATCGAGAAATCGGCCACGACCGTACACACAGTAACACGACGCAAAGAAGACACACACGAAGACAACGCAAATAAGATCATATCATTATGCAGTGTATACTATGAACAAGTACTAATAAGACAGTAACGACTGAAGTTGAACAAGGTACCTCATGGAAATACTTGACATTACATCTGTATTGCCCGTATAACATGTAAACACCGGCTTTGACCGAGATTGATGACTGTTTAAACTAGTGACCTGGGTATTTGGGGAATGAATGTGACTTTGTTTTTTTCAACGAAATTTAACAAAAATCACTTTTTCATGTTACCTGTTACTGTATCTTTCCAATTATGTAAGGCGCATGCTTCAAATAGTACGTATTTATGTTTTAAATCAATTTAATTATGTTGAATTGGCTAGAGCCTATGTCTATGCACGCCATTCACCATTAGCAACATGCACACAGCCTACTACAATCAGCTGTTCTACGTTGATTCAGTAGCCAACGTATGAAATGAAACCGAATATCGCCCGCAAACTTGAAGAAGGGGTAATTTATTTTTTGGGTTTAAATTTACTTTAAAATAATAACCCCTTCTTCAAATTACCCCTTCTTCAAATTTGAAGAAGGGGTAATTTATCGAAAATACTGTGATTATTATACAGTAACTTATGTTTAAGTTGGTGCATCTGCTGATAACAAAGAACCAAAGCACTTATTTTGCTGCAGAGATATTTATCTTCATCCTAGTGTTGAACAATGGCGAATGGCGTGCATAGGCCTAGGCATAGGCTCTAGCTAATTCAACAGAATTAAATTGATTTAAAACATAAATACGTACTATTTGAAGCATGCGCCTTACATAATTGGAAAGATACAGTAACAGGTAACATATAAAAGTGATTTTTGTTAAATTTCGTTGAAAAAAACCAAGTCACATTCATTCCCCAAATACCGTGACCTGTGATTAGTGAAGTTAAATAAGGTAGACACATGGAAATACTTGACATTACGTCCGTATAACATGTTAACGCCGATTTTGACCGAGATTGCATGATTGTGATACATTCAAAAAAATAATAATAATAATAATAGTAATAATAATAATAATAATAATAATAATAATAATAATAATGATAATAATAATAATAATAATAATAATAATAATAATAATAATAATAATAATAATAATAATAATAATAATAATAATAATAATAATAATAATAATAATAGTAATAATAATAATAATAATAATAGTAATAATAATAAGCAGGAGGCGAGTTTGTACCTAGACGAGTCAGCGAGTACGTCACCGCGACCACAGATAAGGGATTGTCCGCGACGTAACAATGTTGCACTTACCTCGAGTTGACCTTGGAGTGGAGGTAACTATTTCCTTGCACCTGACCTTGAGAAAAGTTCCCTTACATCCAAAGGCGTACCACATCCATCACACATTCGTATACACTTCCACTAAGAAACTAAATCTATTATTGGTTTCTTGTAACTTAGTGAAAGTGGAAAAACTCCTTTCAGTTTCAAATATAACAACACACACTTCTGGGTTAGCTATGGAGGTAGTAACGAGCCATAAGCGATGATTGACATGAAGTATGGACACCATATAGTGGTCTCATGACGTATTCAACACTTAACAAGTGAAAGTGGCGGTTCTGCGTCGGAGCATCACCATGAATGACGTCACTGATATGTAAGCGATGCAAGTGAGTAATAATTCCCCCCTTGTTATAAGTGATTTCGTCACAATGATGACGTCCGTACCTTGTTGCCTGGGGTCGTGGGCGTAAAGGGTCATGCAGAATACATCTGCAGGTATCTTTCAGTTCATTATGGATTGCCTTAATATCTTATGGTATAGTAAAATTCTATATAAAATATCGAGTTTTCCTAACTTCATCGCACAAAGAAAGTATGAACCTTTACACTTCCATCTTGCAGCGAGAAAGTAATGTGAAATGTAATATTGAGGGTATGCGTTGTCCAAAATGTGAAGTTGTTTTATTTTTTGACTCTGAATAAGGACAAGGTTCAAGGTTCACTCTTTACAAGTATCATTTTATGCATATCTTACAAAACACCAAAGTAGATGAAACAGCGTAAAACACGATTTCGAAATGAGGTATTCAGGAAGGGTAATTTCATTCAGGGGCGTCGGCACATGGGGCAAGGGGGGCACTTGACCTCACCCCCTGGAATTTTAATATAGGAATTAAATTTACTCAACTTCTTAGCGGCAAGTAGACAAGAGACGATTGTTCTCTGTTCCTAATAGCTGAAAGTTGGATCTAATTTCAATAGGTAGCGCTCGATGGTGTAGAACTCAATGATATTCAACAGCCATAGTAGCTATAGCTGTTGAATATCATTGGTAGAACTTATGTCAATGCAGGTGTAGGGGGGCTGAGCCCAAGAAGTTATAGAATTAAATCAAAGTACGGTAGTCATTTTTGGATTCAAAGAGATTAGAGAATTTATTTTTCAATATTCAGGAGACAAAGAAGTAAGCGACTTGAATTAGTCATTTATCAAGTAAAAGACGTTACAGAATGTAATTTGTCATTTTTCAGGAGACAAAGAAGTTAGAAAATTTAATTAGTCACGTTTACATGGAGAACTGAGTCCAGTACCGTAGGGCAACGAAATCTTGGGTCAAAGTAACTTCTGAATTTACGTTTACATGACGAGTACCGCACTGGAACTTTTGCCCTAGAAGACATTGGCAATGAAACCTTCATGGCCAAGTCTTCTATGGCAGAGGTTCTCAAACTGTGAAAAACCCCAAAACTCCTCGGGGGTTCATAGACATGCCAGACTGCGTCCGCGAAAATCGGTAAAAATTAATGAATGCAATAGAGTACATGTTTATTTATATAATGTTTTATTTTTTTAGGTTTACTCCATTTCACTTGCATTCTGGTACAAAACAAAAAGGAAATTAAATTGTGTAAGCAGGGGTTATTGGTTGGGGGTGATGGTGGGGGAGAGGGGATAAGGTGGATACGTGTAGGGGTCACCTCTATTTGTGGGAAAGTAAAAAGTGATGGTGGTCCACCGTTTTCAAAAGTTAGGGGAACTCTTCTGTAAGGGGTATCGAGAAGAGAAGTGTTACGCTGAGCGTGTGATCTCGCCTCGGGCATGATGGGATACTCCACGATCAGTCTAGTGACGTCAGAACCTGCGGGGAATGCTAGATTGAAACAGGTATATAGAAACCCACGCGTCTGTACGCACGTGTTGGGTTTCAGAATATGCTTTGGATGACGAGCTGCAGAAGCGCTCCAGTTTTCCATGCATAACTCGTTTCGTGTTTGGGCTTTTTGGATTCAACCAATATACATTTACAACTGAGATTAAAAAGACATCGCTGTTTAAAATGAAATGTTGAATATATAAATACAGTTAGTCTAATTAAATTTTTACCTCGTGAAAAGTCTAAATGCTTGTTTCATTACAATATTCATTATAGAGCGCTATATTCAGGCCAAAGCCTACTGCAAAAATACGTATTCGTATATCCGTGACAAATAACGATATTGGTATGTTTGGATCGTTGAGAAGGAATCTGACTCAATCCGAGCATTCGACTTGTGACTGAAGAAACTTGTTGAAACTTGTGATTGAAGAAACTCAGGATTGCCGGTGACGGTATCGAACTGGAGTCGTCTTGCGTGTTATCTCCGAGCCACCTCTACCGGCATTGTGTTGCTTCCTCTAAAGATCCAATTTCTTATTTCTTTACTCTTTCAGATAATTCACGACTGCGACAAAGTGTCAACAACAGGCTCAGTGTGTGATTTCACGTTTGAAGTTTTAAGAGGTGAGTTTTCAATCATGCTACGATAAACAAACAAACTTTGTCTAATCAACCCCCCAACAATCAGATATTTGAGAATACACATCACGGAGGATAATGGAAATTATTTTTTGTCGTAGCTTTGGTCGTAGTTCCAAAATGGCTCTAGTAAGGTTTTCAGTTTTGTAATAGGTGTTGTGAAGTTTTATCAAATTAATATAGACGTGCAGATTAAAATTAATTCATTTGTCCGTTATCTTAAAACGTTTATATTTTATGACTTGTTTTCTTATTAATCTCTCAGAACGGATATTCACAGGTTTTTTGTATGACTGGCATGTGCTATTATCATTAAAACTATAAAGTGGTGAATTCTTTTCAAGGTCCCGTAGATAATTAAAATGTTTTTGATGATCAACAAGCCAAAAAGCATTAGAATTGAGATGGCAACAAATTTATGAAATGGTAAGACGTGTGGGGTACTGCATGTCGGATGTGAAACTGGATTAAAAAGGGAAAATAATAGGTTAATTTTTCTAGATGTGGCGATACCGGAGAATGTTAAAGATCCCTTGTGTTTATACAGCGATAAAATGAAAGCTATTACTTGACTTTGTTAGATAGACTATGAACATATATATAAACACTTTTCTCAATTTCCCAATCAATCTAGTATTTTTCAAATCTCAGAATGACACGATGGTTTTACAAAAGACATCGGTTTTCGGTTGGTTAATCAATCTCGGAAAATCAAATTACCGAACCTGTTACACTTAGACTTATTCAATATCTTACGTAAATCCTCAAGGCCACTTCGAGATAAATCATCTTTGTTTAAGCTAATCAGTGTAGCGTGATCTTTAACTCATCAGTCCGCATCTGAAACCTTGGAATGTATTTTATTGTAACCACGATTATACTTATTTATCTTTGATTATTTTCATCCTAAAAGTCTCGAAGTTTTAAGAACAAGAAAAACAAAATTTTATATCGGTTTATTATCTACCAAAATTACCGCTGAAGTTTATATTACATTTAATTTGATTTTGCTCCATACACTTAAAGGCAAATATTCGTTACAATAATGGAAGATATTTTTAAATATCTTTATATTGCTTAGTTTTAAATCCATAGACAATGAAATACTACCATCTCCACCAACTACTTAGAGATATTCTGAAGAATGTTAGAGTGGAATTACGGAAGTTTGACGGGCTATCATTATAAATAACGCATTATTTTTATTAGTAGAGAATTTGATTCCTTATAATTAATCTCAAATACACCTACTCTAAGCATATATGAACATACCTGCGTGAAATGATACAGTTTAGAGATATTACGTACGTTCAGGGGCTGTCATTACGTAATGTCACACATAGTAGCGATTTGAAAGAGAACTTGAATATATTTATTTAATTTGATTCCTTCTTATTAATTTCAATTACATCTAATTTAAGTAAATATAAACAAACCTGCGTGACATACCACAGATTTTGAGATAATTACGGAATATGACAGGCTGTCATTATAAATTACGTAATGTCACACATAGTATAGCGATTTGTAAGAGAACCTGAGAATATTCAATCAATTTGATTCCTTCCAATTAATCTAAATTACACATACTTTGAGCATGTATGCACACCTTGTGACATACCACAGATTTTGAGATAATTACGTAAGTTTCAGAGGTTGTAATTCAGAAATCACGTAATTTTAAACATTGTATCGAATTGTAAAAGATCCTGAGTATTCATTTAATCTGATTTCTTTCCAATTAATCTCAATTACATGTGTTTTAAGTACATATAAACAAACCTGCGTGAATACCAGAGATGTTGTGATAATTACGGAAGTTTGACGGGGTCTCATTCGAAAATTACGTAATGAAACACATAGGTTAGCGATTTGTAAGACAACTGGAGTATATTCATTTAACTAGATTTAATTACATCTATTTTAAGTATATTAACAAACCTGCGTGACATACCACAGATTTTGAGATAATTACGGAGATTTGACGGGCTGTCATTATAAATTACGTAATGTCACACAAAGTAGCAATTTGTAAGAGAACCTGAGTAAATTCACTGTATTTGATTCATTTTAATTAATCTCTAATACACCTTCTTTAAGCATGTATGACATACCGTGACATACCACAGATTCAAGATAATTACGTAAGTTTCAGAGGCTGTCATTCGGAAATTACGTAATTTCAAACAAAGTGTCGATTTGGAAGAGGACCTGAGTATATTCATTTAATTTTGCTTTTGCTATTTTTTTTATTTTATTATTTGGCAGGTTGCTTGATATATTGTGCGGATTGTAGATATAATGGAGATACAAATGGAAGGTGTAACATTTAATGATCATTCTCAGGATCTGTCAATGCACGTGTACTTTGCTAGCGGATTTACTATTGATATGCGTATGTTGGCTACACCCGAGTACACTGTCAGCGGCCATTTTCGACTTCGAGATATCGTCAAAAATCGTCTCTATCTTCACGGTTCACGCAGGTTTGTCTGCCGCTTATGTGTCCATATTAGAATTTGCAGACGTGTTTTTCCAGATTGCATCAAAGGTAATTTAGGTAAACATGTCGTGTATATTTTTATATTCTATTTAGGCTTGTAGCCTAGTTATGTGGCTTGGTCTGGAACGTTGTTTAGAGGAATGGCAACGAAAGAAATACGTTTTCTAAAACCATAAGCCTAGGCTTAGGCCTACCTCTCGGGCACGCTCTCGTGGTAGGCCTAGCCTTAGGCCTAGTCTAGGCCTAGGCTTCCCTCCTAGCCTAAGGTCGATTTAAATCTTTCTTGTAACAGGTCTAGCATACAAGGTTCGGATGTAGGCCTAGCTTGTGTGTACATGTAGAGAACCTGTACAGTTATAACGTGAAATTAATGTTTAAGTGTTGGCCTAGGCGTGAGGGTGGTGGGTGGGTGCTAGGCCTATAGGGCCTTGTTGCATGTCAATAGGCAAAATTCATTTTTTAACATAGGCCTAGGCACACCTAACATGCAAGTTTCTGGAATGCAAGTTTCTGGAAGGCTTTGACCTACACTTATCCTGTACTTCAGGGTTATTTGAGTGTAGGATTAGGCCTAGGGCCCTAGTTTCAGGTAGGCCTATAGGCATAACTTCTGTTGTGTAGGCCTAGGCCTAAACCTAGCCTACGATTGGGTCCCCAGCGTGTTGCTTTAAAGGTCGATGCACAATAGCCCGGGAAGGAGCTCCGGTAACGGGAAAGTTCGCTATAATTTAACATTGCCCGGTAACGAGCTTCCCGGGCTATTCATAGTTCCCACGTGACGTCACAGCGGCCGTGATTGCGACACAATGTATGTAGACATATCCCAGATCATAGGCGAATATTATTGAAATTGGTATTTGGGGAATGAATGTGACTTTTTTTTCTACGAAATTTAACAAAAACCACTTTATTATGTTACCTGTTACTGTATCTTTCCAATTATGTAAGGCGCATGCTTCAAATAGTACGTATTTATGTTTTAAATCAATTTAATTCTGTTGAATTAGCTAGAGCCTATGCCTAGGCCTATGCACGCCATTTGCCATTGTTCAACACTAGGATGAAGAGAAATATCTCTGCAGCAAAATAAGTGCTTTGGTTCTTTGTTATCAGCAGATGCACCAACTTAAACATAAGTTACTGTATAATAATCACAGTATTTTCGATAAATTACCCCTTCTTCAAATTTGAAGAAGGGGTAATTTGAAGAAGGGGTTATTATTTTAAAGTAAATTTAAACCCAAAAAATAAATTACCCCTTCTTCAAGTTTGCGGGCGATATTCGGTTTCATTTCATACGTTGGCTACTGAATCAACGTAGAACAGCTGATTGTAGCATCCAGTAGGCTGTGTGCATGTTGCTAATGGTGAATGGCGTAGGCCTACATAGACATAGGCCTAGGCTCTAGCCAATTCAACATAATTAAATTGATTTAAAACATAAATATGTACTATTTTACGCATGCGCCTTACATAATTGGAAAGATACAGTAACAGGTAACATAAAAAAGTGATTTTTGTTAAATTTCGTTGAAAAAAAAGTCACATTTATTCCCCAAATACCTTGAAATTTATTAAATAAGCATAATTTAGAATTTAAAAAGTAAAAATAAGTAGGCCTAATAAAAATATCAGAAATTAGGCCTACCACACATACCAATTTTATTTGAAACAAGCAGAATTTGAAAGAACTAATGATTTATGTGTTGTAACTAGGGCTGCCCAACGATAAAAAATATCATATCGATATCGCGGGAAGAATTATCGATATCGTGTCGCGATATCGAACTTATCAAGAAACGTATCGATATCGGCGATATCGAAACTTTTCTTGTGTGTTTTTAGGATTTTCAGACCAGCCAGAGGCCACTTATTATAAACAACATTACCTTAATACGTTAATAAATGTTTAAACTTTAAAATGTCTTATAATATATATTATGTTCATTTGTGTGTATAGGCCTACTATCCAGAATTTAAAATATCCACAAAAAACAGTGATATTGAGGTTGGCGTGACGTGACGTAATCGTTTTCTTTCTAAACAATTAGCTTATTAGGCGCAAGTTCGATACCGCGATATGTACGATATAATAATTCTATATCGATATCGAATTATTTTTCCATTATCGATATCGAATCGAATTATCGATATCGTTGGGCAGCCCTAGTTGTAACACAACAGCCTTCAATTGTTTCTCCATGGCAACGTCAAAGTTTGATCACAAATGTGGCCGCCACGCGCACAGATGTGACGTACGTGCAACGTATGAATTGTGCACCGACCATTAGTAGGACAGTACCGATTTCAATATTGTGTCCTGCGATCCAACACACTTGGTGGCAGAATTCTCCTTTGTCCCGCATTTTGCAAAGTGTGCATTTTAGATATTTAACACGTCTAGCCTAAGTTTGCGATACCTTCTTATGCTTATATTTACCGTAGGTAGGTAGGCGGTAGGCCTACCAACAAATGGAAAGCTTCACTGTCGCCGAGAGCTCTAGAAGTCGTTTCAAATAGTGATGAGCCGAAGTGTGTAGTTCAATTATGTTATAACACGGATCAATTGACCAGTTTCATCAACAGCGCTGCGGCGAGTTTTGGAAGCTCGCATATGACATAGATAACATTGAAGGCATAGGCGAAAACCCACTTATCTCGCTCTAGCTACGAAAATAATTTTTTTAGCGGGAGACTTATTTGAAGGCGTTTATAGGAACTACAATTCTACGTATTTCGAAAGTATTACGAAAAATCTACATGCAGCAATGAGGGAGTTATTGATCGTAAATGATCTTCTTGCGTGTGGCTGCTGCGCGAATCTCGCCTCTAAGGCGTGACCTTCTGTCGTATACGCAGGCTGAGCCGTCGCTGGTGTGCGTAAGGTCGACTAGCGAGATTTGAGTGAGATGCACATTTCAAACGAACAAGCCGCGCCAAGAAACCGTTGTACAACTAGCAAATATGAAAATAGAACCTATCAACACGCTCATTGGATCTGATAGATCGGCGAATAGTGTACATCACCAAGCAAGTGTATTTTTTTCTTACGGTTGATTTCTTAATATGACAAACTGGTAATATAGCACTGAATTTAACATTCCGCCTCGATATGTTTATCACTTATTTGTATAATTCATTTTTTAACAAATGCTGTATACATAGCCTACCAAACGTTTGTGAGAAGTTTAAAAATAATAAATAATTACACTTCCTTTGTATATGATTTACGAATCCCGAACCTAATATTGCACATTTAAGTCAACTTGACGCGCCGATCTGTCAGATCCAATGAGCGTGGTTCTATTTTCATATTTGCTAGTTGTACAACGGTTTCTTGGCGCGGCTTGTTCGTTTGAAATGTGCATCTCACTCAAATCTCGCTAGTCGACCTTACGCACACCAGCGACGGCTCAGCCTGCGTATACGACAGAAGGTCACGCCTTAGAGGCGAGATTCGCGCAGCAGCCACACGCAAGAAGATCATTTACGATCAATAACTCCCTCATTGCTGCATGTAGATTTTTCGTAATACTTTCAAAATACGTAGAATTGTAATTCCCATAAACGCTTTCAAATAAGTCTCCCGCTAAAAAAATTATTTTCGTAGCTAGAGCGAGATAAGTGGTTTTTCGCCTATGTCTTCAATGTTAACTATGTCATAGGCCTATATGCGAGCTTCCAAAACTCGCCGCAGCGCTGTTAAGGAAACTGGTCAATTGTTGACTTGTTATGCATTTTTTTTTTTTTTTTTTTTACAGTGGTTTTAACCTGTATAATAATTTTATTGAGGCCGTGAAAAGGAATAGTGATAACAAAAACAATTAAAAGCGAGATGGTCGATTTTGTAAGACGCTTTGTGAAGGGATAATGTATTTATAGCATGATTGTATAGTAATCAGCTCCTTGATTGTAACACTGTATGTACGTATGCATGTATATATTACTTATGTTGGACAAATAGCAAAAGCTAAATAAAGATACATTATTATTATTATTACTACCGTATTATTATTATTATTATTATTATTACAATTATTTTATTGTTGCAATACATACAAACTCGGTCAAAACCGGCATAAACATGTTGTACGGACACAAATGTCAAGTATTTCCATGTGTTTACCTTATTAAAATCTACTTAGAGCTACTTAATATATCATTGTCCACATTATTTTTTCCCATCCGAACTGTGGATGCTATGTACGGTCGTGGCCGATTTTTACTCATCCCAGCATTCGCTCTTTGTATGGTGGAAACCACGAAAACCACCATCGGGATGGAGAACTTCTTGAAGTCTTCATTCTTCTTAGTTCAAAAGTTTTCGCACTATCCTACAAGTGTTCAAAATAATTGCTTTTTGCATCTCGATGTATATGTTCGGTTGGAGACCAATTAGTTTCATGCTGTCATGGAGTTTACGTGGAACAATGCCATTTGCTGATATAATTAACGGTATAACAGTTACATTATTCTGCTTATCATTATTATTATTATTATTATTATTATTTATTATTATATGCCCAAGTTATTCTTTAAACGTGGGTTTTGTCGTGAATATTTTGCTCTTAATATTGATGTTTTGAAATTGTAATCCAGCTGGGAGGTTTGCTATTACAGTCAGCCCTCTCATTATCAACTAGGCCTATTGTGCAGCCATACACACAGGAAGAGTAGCATAATGACATATTTGTCACATTGTGCCATTGAAGCAAAATGTTGCAGAAGTGAGAAAATTTTCCATTTTGGGCCAGGTCTCTGTAAAAGTAGGTTATAAAGAATACATCAGAATGTACTTGTAAGGAAAAACTCGATTGTCAATCTTTGTC
Source organism: Isoperla grammatica (assembly GCA_945910005.1). Taxonomy (NCBI): domain Eukaryota; kingdom Metazoa; phylum Arthropoda; class Insecta; order Plecoptera; family Perlodidae; genus Isoperla; species Isoperla grammatica. Next base: position 28,969,233 of record OX246745.1, read on the forward strand.
GTTTTTGTTTACTGTTTTTTACTTGGCTTAACAGGCCTAGTGTCTTATCAAAACAAGTGTTACCTGAAGTAACAATGGTGAACTTATTTAAATGATCTCCTATGCTTGCAGATTGACCTCGTGCTCAGAAACGTAGTCTATGATGAAACCGAACATAGCAAGCCTCATTGGAGTATTAGCCATTGCAACAGTTGCAGCTGTTGTGTCAACTGCCGAAGTTACAACTTCATCAATTGCTTCTGCCCCGTTTACTCCAACTACTGGCATTACAAGCTCACCCACTACGCCCTACGGGTATGCCAGTCTCATACAAAAATATTCCGACTCCTCCAAGTTTTTGACTGTTAATCAACTGCAGACATTGCTCGATAAAATCTACACATTTGTTAACATAACTAGTCCAGATTCAGAAGGTCACCTCAAATGTGAAAATGCACAAGAGGAGTGTATGGGCTCTATAACAAAGGTATGCCTAAAAAACAAATTTCTTTAACTCTGTTGTCAAAAGTTTTTATCTGTAGCCTACCTATGTTAAACTAGGCCTATTCTAGCCACTTTTTTGTTTGTTTTTAAGATATCCATAAAAAGAGATTTGTGCAAATTGAATTTTAAATTGTTTTATGCAATGCTTAAAAATACAACTTCAAACATAATATAGAATAGGCTTAACTAAACCTAATAGGCCTACCAGTAACTAAGTTATTGAATACCTACATTCAGATGTTAATTATTCAAATGCAATCAATTGTTTAGGCCTATTTGTGCTATTAATTTAGACATAACCATTTGTTTTTTCAGGGTTGCTTGAAAGCTAAAGATGTTTTTGAACAACTGAATATCCAAGATGGGGAATTTGATGTTGGCTCCTTTGAGGCAGCTTGTCCAATTATTTTGTCACAGATGGAAAACACTATCTGCAAAATTGAAGCGGCAAAACCCAAGAGCACCCAAGATGCGAGTGGAAAACCTACTTCTTTAGAAGGTAGTCCATGCCTGCATATGAAGTTTTACATTAACATTGAATGGCCCATTGATTCCAAATGTGTGTAGGTCTATAGGCATACATGCAGTGCTAGACATGTGATGTGAATATGCCCAGCTGGCTGTCGTCTGTAAGATCGACGCGTATCCAGAGAGTCACTTTCACAAATTGTCACAGCCCTCATTGGGGTAGGCCTACACGTTGTCAAACGATTTGACAATAAGGATAGTTAACAAAACCATTCTATCATTCTCATAAACATTTTGTGTTTCTTTTATTTTTTTAGCTGATGAGAGTTGTGTCTCTTGGAACTGAGTTCTCATTAGAGGTGAGCACGCGATAGTTTATGACTTCCCTTGGGTCACGCTACAAGAATATTGTATATTTTATTTTTCAATTGCACACTAATCCACAGCAATGTTCTTTAGCCACATGCCTACACTTGCAAGCCCTAATTACTTCTCAGTTACACTCTTGCATTGTTGCACTCTTGGCCGTCGACAAACAAATAATGTTACTCTGCGTAGAGAACATAGTTTGTATGGAAAAAGTTATGTTCTGTAGAAATGAAAAGTAGGCCTACTCGATTCTATTTGAGTTAAGTCAAGGAAGTACATAATTAGTACTCTACTCGACATAAACAAGTTTTCTACTTGACTCGAGAGCGACCCGGAATGCAGTCCGACAATTGCCTCTTTTATAAGACCTAGTAATTGGACTGTACACTGTTCCTTGTCAAGATAAAAAACAATTAAAACCGCAATATTTCGAACCCTTATCAGAGCTCTTCAACGGGCGAAAACACAGGGTGTAGAGTGTGTTTTCGTCCGTTGAAGAGCTCTGATAAGGGTTCGAAATATTGCGGCTTTAATTGTTTTTTATCTTGACAAGGAACAGTGTACAGTCCAATTACTAGGTCTTATAAACGTTTTACCTGTTCTACTATGTTTCTGTTTTAATTAATGGGTTCTTGTCGTGGTCTACGTCTTATAACGGTCTTGGTAACTTGTTGAATAAAACGCTATTCGTGTTGATTTGAGTCATACTCGCATATGCCATACTCATCATAACACATAGGCCTACATGAGCTCAAGTTCATAAAGGGTCATTCATGTCATATATTTTACTCTGATTCCGCAATCAAGCACCGAATGCTTAGTCGCTAGTCGTGCGCTAACCTCTTGTTCTCTGATCCAATCGTATTGTCTCGCTCATTTGTCATCTACATCATTCATCCACCATCATCTTGTCATTGGTCTTGTCATCATTTGTCTCTTGTGTCTTCTTCTTTAGAAGAGAAATGTTATTTTGTATTTAATTGATTTATAATATACTAGGCCCAAATTATAACTCGGAAGATGAATAATTTATATTTTGATGTAATTCATTGTTTCAGTTTGGGGTCTGGGGCTCCTCTTTGTCACCATCATCAGTCTCTGCTCATTGGTTGGCGTGAGTGTCTTGCCGCTGATGAAGAAGACATTCTACAAGCAGTTATTGACTGTCTTGATCGGCTTAGCAGTTGGTTCACTATCAGCAAGTTCTATCTTCCATCTGATTCCACAGGTTATTCTTCATGACAACGTTCTCAATTCATGCATGAATCGTTATTGATAACTGATAACTGATGAATAAGCAGTAATCAATTTTTTCCTGAGAGACTTTTGTCTAAAGGTGTATTGTTAATGGATAAATGAAGCAAAATTTTGGCTAGTAGCACTTTCAGGAAGTCGACAAATTATAAATTAAAGTGAATATTTAGCTCACTCCTATTTTTGGATAATTTGACAAATTTAGGATCATTACCGTAGGTGATATCTTTAGACTTCAGAGGCAGCTTAATACTATACCAGGCCTAAATGATTTGAATATAAGAACATACCGCATTTGCCCGAATAGAAGACGACCTCGAATTTAAGAAGAACCCCTATTTTCAAGAATTTTAAATTGGAAACAATCATTCATATTCATAATCTTAACATGCGAATTTAAGATGACCCCTGATATTTTACAACGCTTATATTAGCTTCATGTGTTTGTCTGTCTGTCCGGACGGAATCTTATAATCGATATTTCACTTACTTCTAAATGTCCGATCGAGCTGCAATTTTTCACACAGACGTATTCTTAATGACAATACACGCATCAATTGTCAAATGTATTTACTAAATAGTCAATTAATTCATCATAATTAATTAATTAATGTTTTATATGGAAATCGATGGTTCACCCACTTCCCAACGTTGAATCGAGTTGAAAGTTTTCACACAGACGTATTCGTAATGACAATACACGAATCAATTGTCATATTTACTAAATAATCAATTAATTCATCACAATTAATTAATTGATGTTTTATATGGGAATCGATATTTCACCCACTTCCGAACGTCCGATCTCGCTGAAAATTTTCACACAGTCGTATTTTCTAAATGACAATAAATGTATCAATTATCAGATTCACTTATTAATTAATTAATCCACCATAACTAATTAATGAAACAATTAGCTTCATATGGGACATTAGTCACAGCTAGTGAGGATGGGCCAACCACATGCAGGCATCAGAATTACCGCTGGTTGTTCGGGACTCAAATATCCGTGACGAAAGCATCGGATATGTTTCTATGCAGCAAGAATGTCATTGTTGGCCGATCGCTGGATCGTGCATGAACGGAACTGTCCGAAATTCAAGTTTGCAATGCGAGCACGCTAGTTTGCGAGTGAAATTAACAAGTACAAGTACACAAGTATGCAGTCTTCTAAATTCGGACACGTCCAGTGAGCATATGTTCGATTGCAAGATTCTTTAAGACTAAAAAGTATAAAATAATATTACATGAAAAAAATACTTTTTTTAAAAAACAACGCTTATATTTAAATGCACTAAAAAGTATAAAATAAATTTTTGCCCAACAAATTTTTGCCTCACTCGGAACATAAAAGCGTTGGGCGCTTTCGGTATTGACATAGATTGCAGTATTCTGCTGTTTATGCAGGGAAAGCGCCCAACGCTTTTATTTTCCGAGTGAGGCAAAAATTTGTTGGGCGAAAATTTATTTTTTACTTTTTAGTGCATTTAAATATAAGCGTTGTTTTAAAAAAAAATATATTTTTTCATGTAATATTTTAACTGTACAAAATGGAAATAATTATAGTCTTAGATTCAGGTAAATATGGTAGGCCATACCTATGTAGTGGAGCTAAGTTTACTTAAATAACATCATTACCCTGAAAGACACAAATTGCAACTACTAGTGACTGTCCCATGTGTATCAATATGATCTATTGAAAAAATGAAGTTTTTTAATTACATATTTATTAGGGGTGAGCGAATACCAATTTTCAAAGTCGAATACGAATATCGAATAATGAGACCAAAATATTTCCAATATCAAATTCAAATTCGAATATTTCGCACGTTATCGGCATTTTAATACATAAGGAATCAAGTTGTGTAAATGACATGAACGTAAATGTTTGATGAATAAAGAAATAATACCAAGTCAGTTATAATATGGATGGTTGAGGCCCTAACCTAATTAATCTGCCTACAGAAATAAGCATTGTTGTTTATTGAATTTCAAACACAATGTAGTGACCTACTAGGCCTAGGCCCAAGCCTAGACAGTATACACATATACTGTTTTTTGAACTTGGAGGATAGGGTTAGGAGTTAGGACATAATGTCTAGGCCTAGGGCCTAGTCTATCCCATCACAGTTTTGGATACAAAAAAATATACACCCCAATTTAGATCCAGTTTACCTTTCCTAGGCCTAGGCCTAGCCTATCCCATCACAGTTTATGGGATACAAAAAAATATACACCCCAATTTAGATCCAGTTTACCTTTCTTAGGCCTAGGCCTAGCCTATCCCATCACAGTTTATGGGATACAAAAAAATATACACCCCAATTTAGATCCAGTTTACCTTTCCTAGGCCTAGTCCTAAACCAGCAAGGAAGAACTCCCATACCATGCTTTTCTTTCTTGTATTACTCTGAGGCTCACCTGGGCCTTGGCCTAGGCCTCTGACATCTTCAGCTTCACTCATGGTGCACAATAAATGAAATTAAAATAACCCTGGAACCGGAAATGCTTCTGCAAATGTATTTCTACAGAAACACAGGAGGCCATAGTGAAAAATGCAAGTCAGTAGTCGGCGGAATGGTGGGAGGTTGCATTTCCGGTTTATCGAAAAGACGGGATATTCGAATTTTCGAATAGTTAGTATTCAAGTTTCGAATCGAATTATTTCCTGAACTATTCGTCGAACTATTCGAAAAATTCGAATCTTCGACCATCCCTAATATTTATAGTTTAAGGTAAATGTACCTTTCGAGGAATACTTGTGTGATTAACCAACTATTTTATTTTGTCTCTTTTGTTAGGCATTTAACCTTATGAAATTCCACGTACACCACAGCTACTTGGACACGTCTTTGATGGTGTGGTTTGGTATCTGGTTCTTCTTTATGACCGAGAGGCTTCTGAGAGTAGTGAGTGATTCACGTCAGGTAAGACAACTAGGCATAACACCACATTCTGTTTTCTGTTGTTTTATTAACCACTTGACAGTCACATACGGGGTATTACATGTAGCATTGTTGCACGTACCATGTCACACCCGGAATAATCCATTTTGGCACATTGCTCTTGTTTTAAATCTAAATACATTGAAAGCATATTTGTGTTCGATAATGTTGCGCTTGTAGAGAACGTCTACAATCCAATTATTCTTTCGACCTGTAAATAAAAGTAGAGGACTTTTAATAAATGCAAGTTGCTCGCTCGGGCACAAAGGTGACGTGTCAAACTCATGTTATTATAATTTCTGTTGTGTCCTTCATGTGCATAGCCCTATTCCAATAACCACATCTGTAATTCAAACTAAAGTTCAATCCCTCCCAATGCTTACTTTATTATAATGTTAAGCCTACACTTATAATTGGCAGCTAGAGTAATGCGTAGTGTCGGCATAGTGGAAAGAGTGCAACTCCAGTGAGTGCGGCAGTAGGAAGATAAGCCACGTAGGAGAGGGCCTCTCCTACGCACTGATAAAAATGTTTTACGTGCATTGTTATCTTGGTGTCCTGCTAATCTTGAAGCTTGAAGGCTGTCGTCGGGGACAAGTAACATGTCGGAAGCATTCAGTGATAGTACTGATTGGCTCTTCCTGGACAAGCAGGTTGTAATTCATTAGTCCCATGTAGCTAGTTGGTTGTATCTGGTGACCACTATTACTGCACCATTGGAGACGAGGCCTAGATTACTACAACCAACCACCTACATACAGTAGATAATTGCATGTTTCGTAGGCTACCTTGTGGCGTATTCTGAGTAGCATTATGGGCTTGCCAGCGTAGATGGCCGTGGTCGGTTGGACGTTGGTCTATGAATCTGCATGCCATAAGAAAAATAATTGTCAGGCAACTAGCCCAAAATATTTTGCTGCTAATGTTTGCAATTCTTGCTCTTGGGGCAGGAACTTTTTTACACTTCGTATTAGGGCCGGTCTTACAATCTCCTAATAAGAAAGTTATTTGTAGCAATTAATCTATTTGGAGGATTTCAAGGCTTTTGATTGGTGGTTGCCATGGAGAAAACAAGCTACTATTCGACAAATAAGTAGTTATTGGGACATTGTAGGACTGGACCTAAGTATTACTTTCATCATTATTTGTCATGTATGGGATACATATATATGATTTTTTTTATTGATTTTTTTTGGCCGAATACCCCTTTAAGTACAAACTGTAAAATTATTGCTTAAAGACAAAAAAAAAGAATATCTTCATGATTGAAAGACAACAACAAACGTGTAAATTTCAAGAATGTTTTTAAAATTGTTTTTCGATGTGTATATCACAAATAAGTGCGCTAATGTGTCACTGAACTTTTTTGTGTTGTGCTACAACATTTTGTGTGTTGACCAACGTTGCAGCAAATATTTTACCAATTTTATGCTTTATAATGAATGGAATCTTCTTTTTTTCCGAGGTTGATTACTGTTCCTCAGCGCTGCAAAACAAAGAGGCTGACGTCACACAACCTAGCAGTTGAGTACGTTGCTATTCGATGAATAGTAAATGGACGATTGTTAGGTAATCTACTTGTAATGTGCTTCTAGCGGAAGGAAGTAGCTGCCCGCCAGAGCACATCAGCACTTGAGTCAAAAGTGTGTAGTCCCACTGAGCTTCTGCCTCCCAAGTTGCCTGAGGAAGAGATGCTGCAGCAGCCTCATCAGCCTACGGAGGAAACCAATGCCAATGGATGTTCTAATCCCAGCCCTGTAGTGATTTATGATTACCAGCAGCAAGTAATCAAAGCTTCGTTTGGACATCAAGAGGTAAGGCTGTCTCACTAAGAGTTAGCCTATGTGGTATTTGTGTTATTTACCAGTAATCAATAGAGATACATGAAAATAGTAATTGCAATACCTATCAAATGGTTCATTTTTGTGTTTTCCCCCCCCCGTCATATATGTATTGAGCTTCAAAGTAAAATTTTCAGTGGAAAATTTGTAACTTGGTTCCACCTACCTATTAAGGCTAGAGTAATATGAGTCCACATGTATAAATTTACATTCCATTACAATCAGTGATGTCAACTTCATTATCAACCCTATGTGGATATTTGTGCTATATAGTTACTAGTTAGAAACACAGTTTGTGCTGTTATTAGTACAGTAAACCCTCGTTAATACGAACATCAAGGGACCCAGAAATCGTCAGTTCGTAATATAAAAATTCGTAATATCGCAAAAACGTCGAAATTCAATAGTACCAGCCAAAATAAACGTATCTGCAAACAATCAATGTTTTCCAATGGATAGTAGCACGCGGGTATGATATTTTGTGCGTGCATAGTTGGCGGACTAAGCGGGCACGTTGCAGTGAGCAAGCCATGCCCCTCAACAGCTGTAAGGGCTGGCGCGCGCATCCGATCGCGCCTGCGGGCGGCGGAGGGGGAAGGGAAAACCAAGCACCAACCAAACAAGTATAGCTGCCTGCGACGACGTACGCTCGGCGGACAAAAATCTTGATACCTACACCTACTCTGCGAGTTGAACTCTTGAACATATTATTTTGTTTGTGCGGGTTCCAAATTATTAGTTCGTATTAAACAACGAACTTTATGTATAAGTACCATCCAGGGGATAAATAATTAGTTCGTATTACGTATTATGCGAAATTCGTTATATCCGTTTTATTTAACATGGAGTGTCCTATTTACGCGGGCTGGGTCTTGCTTACTATTCGTATTATCTGAGAATTCGCACTAACCGAGTTCGTTTTACCGAGGGTTTACTGTATTACAATTCTTGATGGAAACATTTCCATTTCAGAAACCACACAACACTAAACATGCACATACTAGCAAGGACTTGCAGAAATTCAAACCAGGACAGGATAGTGCAATCGCTACTGTGGCGTGGATGGTCATCTTTGGGGATGGCCTGCACAATTTCATTGACGGCCTTTCCATTGGAGCTGCTTTCAGTGAAAGTTTGTTGACGGGCATTAGCATCTCCCTGGCAGTATTATGTGAGGAGTTCCCACATGAGCTGGGTAAGAGATTTTTACATTGTAGGAAACAAATTACCGTATTGACCTGAATATAATACGAGGTTTTTTCCCCTAAAAAAATAATCTAAAATCGTATTCGTATTATATTCGCGGTCTAAGGTTTCCGAAGCGTGAATTCAAATTTCCCGCACGCGTATAGGCCTACATGCGCACTATCGCCAATCGACGAATCACGACTCCATGGCGAGTGCTCAAACCTATCACACTCTACCGGAGACTTTATACACCACGCCAGCATAGACATTGTGCAGCGGAGTGCTGCACAATGTCTCTGCTAGAATGCGTTGTCGTGTTCTGTGCGAGACTGCTAGCTCAGAGTAATATGATAATGATATCGTTCCATGTGTGCTAGGCGGCCCCGATCGAGCGTTCGTAACAGGTTTACTGTGGCGCGGGGCTGCCTACCTCACGGGCGCTGGCCAGCTGGCTCACTCGCGACATCGTTCCATGCGTTCTAGACAGCCCCGATCGAGCGTTCGTAACAGGTTTACCATAGCACGGGGATGCCTACCTCACGGGCGCTGGCCAACTGGCTCGCTCTTGGAACAGTGCCGGCAAGGCGGCAGTAGCTGACGTGCTGTATTGTTGTTTATCCTGATCGTATTATATTCGAGATATATGATATTTTCCCCAATGGCTGCTCCAAAATCCACACTCGTATTCGAGTCCGTATTATGTTCGGGTCAATACGGTAGATGCATCCACTATGAATTGTAGCCTATAGTTCCGTCAAAGTTAGGTACTCCCTTGAAACTGTAGTGATGTGTAATATATATAGATATCCCTTCTTTATATGTATTTTTCTTTCAATAATCTGAACTCATCGTATTGTTCAGATAAATTATGAGAAAGGGCTCACTTTATTTTATATTGCAGGCTGCGTATTGATTAATTACCGTAGTTGGTAAAGGTGGGCAACAAAATTTGCTGTCATGCAAGTGTCTCAGCCATTTAGTCTAGATTTGGTTGCAAGGCCACTTTTAATTTGAGATATTTAAATAGTTTTGAACCCATATTGCACATATATTTAAATGCCAACAAGTAACTACAGAATAAATGATAAATTGTCCAAGATGTTTAGTTGGATTTAAAAGAAAGTTTGTTTCTAATTTGGTTTCCAGGAGATTTTGCTGTTCTGTTGAATGCTGGCATGTCCATGAAGCAAGCGCTCCTCTACAACTTTTTGTCTGCCTGTACCTGCTACATTGGGTTGGTCGTTGGAATCCTACTTGGCGAAATTGAATGTAGCAGTGCTATATTTGCTTTTGCAGCTGGAATGTTCCTATACATATCACTCGTGGACATGGTGAGTGGTTTTCTTACTGTCCATTGGAATATTGGGATATCTAAGAGCTTCATTTAGTATAGGTGTTACAATGTGTTTTGTAACAAGGCAAGTGAAGTAGTCTGAAATAGCAAAGTATAACCTTGGAGATTAAACTTCTTGTGACTCTGGCCCCAGGTATCCCATCAAGAGTGGCTTCTGGAAAACTTATTGATAATGTAATGTAAAATTACCTAACACTAATACTTTGCCATGTCTACAATATAATTCATTTTTTTTTTTTAGATCCAATTTTTGTCTACCCTGAGTCTGACAAATAAATATCGTTGTTGACGGTTTATATTAAGTAATTAGACATGGGCAAAACTATCAATCTTATTGATCAATTTTCGTTTGCCATTTTGATTATCCATGCCAAATGGCATAAACCAGGCCTGCCGTTTTAACGGATTTTATCCGTTTTCACGGATATTTGGGGTATAAAAGTGACTTCAGGATTTTTGGTATCATTCACGGATATTTGCTTATTCCCAAGTTTCGTGTACATTTTGAAAAATCTCACCGAAAATTGCATCAGCTTCCTTGAAAAGTATAAATTGGCAAGTCACAAAATTCTTCTTTACCAAGTTTGTCCACGCTCTCAGCAAACATCGTTGTTGAGTTATTCTGCGTTCTTTTGTAAGTGGGCTAGCTTACTATGGGGGACAGGCCGTCACGTGATTGTGCGCACACTCGATGCGCAGGGAAACGAAATTCCGTTCAATCCAACCCCCAAGCTCATCAGCCTCGCCTGTTCGAACTAGCGAGTGTTGTAGCGGTTGTATTCACGTGACGTCACGGACATGCCATTATCCCGTACACTGAATCATTGTTTTAGACGAAGTATTTGATTAATTTCTTGCTCCTACCTTGACTTTGGGTTCCTTGCCTATCTAGGCCCTTGAATGTAGCAAGATTCATCTGCCAACGTGTGCTAGCCAGGCTATTTGAGTGTTATATCATTTTTATTATTAAACTCGGGCTCTAGGCCTAGGCCTAGCCGGCGTCAACATATTTAGGCCACCCGACGTGTCAGGTTAACTATTTGAGTGCACGTATTATTACGCAATTGCTGGTTTCAAAATACAATGAACAAAAAATGCAAAGGTTAGCCCGATAGGTCGTTGTATCGACAAAAATACAAAAGTGAATGGGAAAGGGAAATTAAGTGGTTAAAGAAAGGAAAAAATGAATTTACTGCAATGTGTTGGACGTGTAATTCAGAATTCAACATAACAAAAGGTGGCCTAAAAGATCTAAAACGTCACGGCGATACAGAATACCACAAGAAAAATCAACGGGTGTAGAAGGGAGTTCTTCGATGGTTAGTTTTGTAACCCAACAAAGCAATGATGTTGTCGACGCTGAATTACGATGGGCGAATTTTGTTTGCGAAAATAACTTGCCAGTGAAACTTAGTGACAACTTCTGTAAGCTAGTGCCTCAGATGTTCCCCGACAGTCAAATAGCCAAGAATTTTCATTGTTCTCGAACGAAGACAAGCCAAATCATAGTGCAGGCCCTAGGATCATCTCATAAGGAAGCAATTGTTGCTACAATGAGACAGTCTCTTTTCACACTAATGATTGATGAATCAACTGATATCAGCGTGACCAGGCAAATGGTCATTATGGTAAGGTTTTTTGCATCAGATAAAGTTAAAACCCATTTATATAAAGTGGTGGGATTTGAGGGTCAAGCTACCAGCAAAAATCTCTATAATGTAGTAAGCAATTCTTTTGAAGAAGATGAAATTTCATGGGAGAATTGCATAAGCACGTCCTCTGATGGGGCTCGGGCAATGGTGGGAGAATTTAATTCTGTTTTGTCAAGAGAGAGGCAACAACAAAAAAGTGTGTGGTTTCTACACTGCACTTGCCATGTAGCACAACTAGCAGCATCTCATGCATGTAGTCAACTGCCAGGGGGGTGAGCAGTTGTCTCGAGATGTTTACACATTCTTTAAAACATCTGGCAAACGGCAAGAAAAATTTAAAGGAATTCAAGAGATGTTAGAGGTCGAGTGCCACAAAATTTTGCGTCCGTGTTTTACCAGGGCCTTGATTCTCTATGGTCAACGATAAGGTGATCACCGGTTTTGGTCGTTATGAGAAGGCTGTGACCCAATCACAGCCTTCCATTCGTCTTCCGTAACGACAGAAACCGGTGAGAAATATACCACAGAATTAGAGAATCGGGCTCCAGGTGGTTAGCCATGTTACAGTGTGTTGAACGTCTCCTAGAACAGTGGCCTGCATTGACAGTTTACTTTGATACCAAACTTGATGGAAAGGAAAACAACTTGGAGTCGGTTAAACGTATCAAGGCCACATTGCACTCAGCCTGTGCCAAATTGTATTTTCTTTAGGGATGTGCGAGTAGTGCTTTTTGACTTCGAGTCGAGTATCGAGTCGAGTTTTAAATACTCGCAAGTATCGAGTCGAGTCGAGTCGAGTCTCCATCCATCCATCCTTTTCATATTAGAAAATTAATTTGCAGACCTTCATTCTTACACAGTACTGCATAAATTAGACTGCAGCATGCCACCTACTTTGATCTACCCATAATAGGTAGCGTATATGAGTGAGGGGCTCTACTCTTCTATTAACTTCTACAATATTGGTTAACCAGTTAATTTTCATAACCGGTTAAATTAAAGTAACCGATTAAAAAAATAATGTTAAATGGGAACTTTCAACTATGCTTGCTTGCTGCTTGCTTAAATATTCGTCCACGACCGCTTTTAGTCCAAACTGACCCGTATCAAAGGATACCACACACTCTCAAGCCCCCCCCCAATATTTGCAGATCGCGCGTACTAAAGCGCGAGCCATCCCTTGGTTCAGGCCGGCACTCGGCAAGTGAGAACAGAACAGATGCGGCCGAACGAGAAAGAGCGAGAGAGCAATGGTCTGAGCGAGACGCAACCAAGTAGTTCGCCGTGTCGGCTGCTATCGGCCGCCGTGAGAGAGAAAGCGCTAGTCCCAGGACGCGCGAGTGGAAGCGAGATCGCGATAGACGCAGGCGAGTGCAATGGAAGCTGCCGCCTGTTGACAGTTCACTACGCAGCACGTAATCAAGAACGGATTCATGAAAAACGACTTGAATAAGCCTCTACATTCGGATATTGCGATGGTTACAGTCGTGTTTATGACGACAAAAATAAGCTGACCGGGCCCGCATGCTCATCACGTAGGCCTAGAAGGCCTAAAACATATCGATTTTACAACCGATTCTTGCGCGATTTGTTGGTAGCGCTACCTGTTGGCAGAAAGTTAAACCTTTCGGATTCGGCGGCTCCGTCGACAACAACTACTCGACTCGGCTCGACTTTCGTAAAAAATACTCGAACACTCGAGTCAAGTGGCAACTACTCGACTCGACTCGAATTTTCGAGTACTCGCACATCCCTAATTTTCTTTTTTTGCAAGCTGTTTTACCTCGTTTCACGAAGTTTAATGTGATGTTTCAGCAAGAAATACCATATGTTCACAAACTTCACTCGGCGAGTTGTTCACTAATTCGACAATTCATTGCCAGCTTCATCCTCTTCCGCATCATTCAAAAATGTGATATCACATCAATCGACTTCAAACCTGAAAATCAACTTCCAGATTCGTCAATCTTTATCGGATTTAAGACAAGAACGATTTTGGAAGAAGAAAACATTAGCTCCGTTGAAAAGAAAGCTTTCTTTGATCATGTCCGAGGTTTTTATGAGGTAGTGGCAAAAGAGCTGTACCGTCTCTTACCTTTACAGGATGAAGCTCTGAAGAATGTGGTAATTTTTGACCCACTTAAAAAATCATCAAGAGATGGCCAAAAAATTGAAGTTCTTGCCGAGAGATTTCCCAACATTATTGATGTCGATGATCGAGACTCGCTTAACACAGAGTTTATGGCCTATACTCTGTGGGAGCTACCCTCGTCACCCTCATCTCCCACCATATCTGATGATATCGACACATATTGACACAAAGTGTCAGAGTACAAAGAAAATGGAGAACCAAGCTTCCCAATACTTAGTAAATTAGCAAAAGCAATGTTAATTCTTCCACACAGCAATGCTGGTGTAGAGAGAGTTTTTAGCAACTTAACCCTTATTAAAACAGCTCACAGGTCTTCACTTGAATCACCCATGTTAAATGCATTGATGCATTGTTCATCAAGAAAAGTGCTAGCAAACTTCAAACCAACTGAAGAAATGAGAAAGAAGGCTAGGAAGTTGAAAAAATAGAACCAAGACTTTCAATGTAGTCCTAGCCTAGGCCTAAGTGTATATTTAATCAAAAATCATATTTGTGACAAGTTTTTTAAAATGTTTTTATTACCTTCTGTGTGCCTGCTAGGGATGGGATAGTGTACACGTGTAAACGTATAAACGTGTACACGCTTTAATGCGTGTACACGTTTACTGTTTCTCTGGAAACAATAAACGCGCCGCGTGTAATACTTGACTGTGTGCGACCGAACACGGAGGGCTTGGCGCCGACGAGTAGTTTCATGCGATGTGCGACCGTCTTCACTCCTCAGTTGTCACTTGTCACAAGTGATCCGAGGTCAGCAGAACCATGAAACACGCTGGATTACGTCTTGAAACTGTTTGCAGGAACAACCCTTTAAAACATAATTTTTCGGCCTAGACAGAACATGATTTTTTTTCGAAAGCAGGACCCCACGGACGTGTACACGTGTACATGGCTTTGCAAGCAGCAGTGTACACGTTTAGTGAAGTACACGCTTTTGCCCATCCCTAGTGAATCTAGTGTTGTGTTTTTGTGTGTGCCCAAGAACTTTTATGGGTATATCGCACATGTTTTCGGCTGTTTATCACCATAGTTTGTTCATGTGTGAATCTTTGTAAGTTCAAATTTTATTTAATTTTTGTTGTGGGCTTGTTCAGGTGTACACAATTCAATATTTTCTTTAAAATTTGCAACGCTGACGCTAAACTTGAAACTTTTGTCGTAAGAAAATAAATGACATATTTTACAGGATTTTACGGATTTTTTGGTGGTGAGAACAGGATTAAAAAAATAAAGTGGTGGCAGGCCTGGCATAAACTGCTGTATGTGTACATTTAATCAAATAAATAAAAAAAAATATATCGATTTAGTCCATCGTTTCGATTAATATCAATATAAATAAGTCATACTAGGGCTTATATAGATTAATAAACATATCGAAAGCTTAAGATGCTACACAACACAGTATAGGGCAATGTTAATAAATTAGGGTATTTGTGCATATTCATTTTTTTCTTTCTAGATTCCCGAAATGAATGAGGTTGCTGAAGAATCAAGTCGCATTAGCGTGAAGAATGCCTTCTGGACATTATTTCTCCAGAACATCGGGATGGGTATAGGAGTGTTCTTGCTTTATGCCTTAGCTCGTTATCAGGACAACATTGGATTCTCGTAGGTGCGGTGCATTGCCTTCATGACAGTATTGTGAATATAGGTACGTTGTATAGATTCCTAAAAGAAACAAGTAGCTTCTAAATCGGGTTAAGCTAGCATAAAGAATGTCTGCTGGAGGTTGTTTCTCTATAGCATTGCGAGTGTTCAGGTAGCTGCAGTAGACTTCCTTCATGACAGTATTGTGATCAGAGTCAGGGGACTTATGGAAACATAACCATTCCATAAATATTTTAATATTTCTTACATTTATATTTTCATAGCAAGTTCGTAATCAAGTGGTATTAGTCCACAATCGTGACTGGTGTAGTAGCATTGTGTAGGCCTACACAAAAACTTTAATACTGTATTTAACTGCTAATGTACAGGGGCAGGTATTTGTGGTTGTTTGATGTAAATAATTATGTGAACAAAATAACATAGTGTACACTCACGGTACATGTGCCAGTTCTAGACACGTTCTTTTTATCATAAAGTAGGCCTAACATGATTGTAATGGTTTACGATATTTTTTACTGTGTACAATTATGGTACCTACTACTTCTTTAACACTTTAGGAATGGAGGGAAACAAAATTTATTATAAGTAGTCTGTAAGAACAAAATTTCAATGTTGGGACCGGTATAAAAATGCCCTTTATTAATAAAAATGTTTCACAGTGTAAATGCAATTATTTGTAATTTTGCAAGTTTTGCAATTTATTTTCAAGATGTGTTTTCATCATTTGATTTATATCAAGACCACTTGTTGGATACATGGATATTACATCATGCAATACATCCTCGACAATACCTGCCTCTGCATTTCCAGTCGTGCTTTGTAGTAATAAAGAAACAATCAAAAGGGTAACGAAGTGCCAATATTTCAAATGCCAGCCTAGTTTCTCGAAGAGGAAATTTGTCGCATTAATTTTTACATTTCGAACGGCAAAGTTCCTATCATTTAGGGATGACATCGGGTAGTAAAATTTGGAAAGGCATGTGATCTATGTTGATAACCACTTAAAGTTGAATACAATCTGTGTAGGGACCAGGACAACATCGTTTATGTTCTTAAAATGTTCTTTATATTATCATTTCAACACAATGATAACTGTATTTTGCCAATTAGCCTAGGCATATGTACTGAATGTTAACTCAACAACTTGAGGCAGTTATTATTTACATATTGGCTAATATTGTATAATATGCTTTATAACATCTTGACATCTAGTAATATTTGTGTAATGCACAGCTAAAATATTGCTACTCTTACTTCTTAAGTCGTTTGTAGACATTTGCATCGTAGAATATTTGGAACGTTCCAGCATGACTGTGATCGGGATGGGCTTGGGATCAAAGATAGAGGGAGTTGGGTGGAGTACGCACTAGGGATGGGCAAACCTATTGATATTGAAACATTTTTTTTGATTATCAGTATATATTTTGAAAGGGCTGTGCGAGCAGGGATTTTTCAAGTCGAGCAAAATCAAGCAAGATTCAGAAGATATTCTTGAATCTCGAGCGAGATTCGAGATCGAGCTAACCAAAAATTTTCTTGAATATCAAGCGAGATTCAAGATAAAAACAGACTTTGCTTATTACCTTTCTAGTACCGTAAAGGCCCGAATGTAATGCGATGTTTTTTTTTTCCTAAAAAAATATTCTATATCTTCGCTCGCGCTAGAATCGGAGACTACAAATTTCCAAACGCATTTCGCGATGTTTGAAATTCCCGCATAAACGGGAAGTTGATAAAAGGTTTGTTCATTTGTCCTGCCTCAACAGGAGTATTTTACGCCAGGAGTAATCCGGAAATATGTCATTATAACGGATATGGGAGTAGAAATCACAGTTACTCCCACTTGTACAAAAAAACAGAGTTGTCACAGTTGAGATCATTTCAGTTGTTCCTCCTACTCCTACTCGGGAAGCAGGTGTAAAAACCTTACTCCCATCACAGTTGTAGTAAGTTACCACTGGACAAAAGAACTTGTCGCAGCTACTCCCATCACACTTACTCCAGCACAGAAAAACGGGGTTTTCGTTATACTGTTCTCCTGGAGTAGTGATCACAGGATAAACGAACAAAGCTGAAGTAGTAACTTTCCATACCAGCAAGTCGATCAAGTAGTCCCAGTCTAGCCCCAATGCTAGCACAACCACTTATTAAGGCTATTCCTCCCCTTCGCACACAGTCTTGAAACATTTTTTTTACAAGCTACAACAACAAAATATCTTGACCCAAGTGTACCCGAGTATGACCAGAAGACAAAAAGAAAAAAAAACATGTTGTTTCTACGCGTACCGGCCGTATACACTTCCGACTTTACGGTGCTGGCTCCACGGTTACAAAATACTAAATGTGACGTTTTAAATATTTCTCTCGATTTGAAGTACTTATGAAATAATGACTATGAATTTACATGGCTGTAGCATAAACAGGGACTAAACTACAACAATTTTTGTGTACCGATAAATGAACGAGTAAAAATTGGACATTTTTCGATTAACATGTATGCGGAAAGGACTGAAACCCATGCCTCAAACTTCTTAGTCATTATAAGGCCCCCTATACGTATAATCAAGAATTGACTTGAAGCCTCCAGCACTGTTACTTATCGAGATAATAGATACTGCGTATGAAGTAATTAGTTGACGCTAGAGGAGCGAGCGATACGACCTTGCTCGCACAGTGTCTGTAACTCGACTGCCCAGTTACTCGGCTGCCTGCTGATACCTCGGCTCGGCGGGGTGGGGAGATGTTAGTGAGATCACATTGCGTCATATATCAACAGGTGATAATGATTTAACAGTGTGCATATTTGATAGCGGGCTGGAATGGCCTTAATTGAAGAACTTCTAAGGGAGGAAGAGGAAGTCAGGGGGTTTGGAGTGGGGTGATATCCAAGATGGACGTTGTCAATGGAAAGTGTTGACTTGGTCTGCGGAATTTTTACCAGCAAGCAATTTTGCAAATAGTTTAGACTATTTTTGAAGTCCATAGCATATTACTAGAATCCATGTTTTGGTAGTACAATAACGAAAATAGGCCGCCTAAATGTTGTATCTAGATTATACAAAGCCTAGGTTAGGGTAGGCCAAGGCCTACCTTACAAGACGGTCTAAGCCTAAGCTCTTCATAATTCTGTGGTAGGCGGCAGACCTGTTAGTATTTATTACGAAATTTGGTTAAAATATAAAAATAATGATGAAATATTGTTAACGTCGCAGAATCTCCTCAAAATGTGTCCGTTTTAATATATTACGCTTTCTTTCTCGAGCCCACTCGAGACTCAAATTTTCGAGCAGGTGTTTGAGCAAGTCGAGCGATACACGAGCAGAATTTTTATCTCGATCTCGTCTCGAAATTTCGAGACTCGCACAGCTCTATATTTTTATATGGAATAGATCTATTTTATCGCTAGTTTCAAATTTGAATAACAATATAAATCAATAATTTGAATTACAACATACTTCCGTTTTGTATACTAGGGGCACTGACAATTTATTTTTATTTACAATTTCATTCCAATTTCGGCTCGGTTTTCATGCGTGATTGAAAGCGATTTTACATGCCGATATTACAGCGGTCTGTTAATACAATACCAGTAGTGGTCTGCCTTCTGTTGTCTGTCGATCAACAATGCATGCGCAACAATCACTGTCAGTCTCTCTCTCTCTCTCTCTCAATCAGGCGCGGCCACTTTCCTTCTCGTCGGTATTACTGCACTGTTCAACAGGATCACGTTGCGTGTAATAATTTATTACACGAGTTAATCGCCAATTTTGGCTTACATAGGGAGAAATCAAGAATGGGTGCCCAGATTTATTGAAAAAAATTGAAGCATAATGGTCAAACAATTAATATCTATTACTCTCGTGCTCTCTCTCTCTCCCTCAATCTATTGCCGAGCAAGTGGCAGGCTGCTCCCCCCCATACTCTCATATAAATAATATGAGTAACACAAATCCTAGGGGGACTCTGAGCTGCTCTCGAATGGTATGTTCACACTATGTTATCCCTAGTATCTTTTTAAAAAATCCCTTTTTTCTCGATATTATCGATCCATGCCGATAATTGACGTTCGATTATCAATACCTATATTTGATATCAATGCCCATCACACACACCTCAGCATCTAATGATTCTCACTCATTATCCCACATTTGAGTGAGTTGAGTGCTACATTGATGAGTAAACGTACCTTGATTTAGATTTGAAAATGTATGGTAATCAAGCACTGAATCTTAAAAATGAATCTAGGTAGGGTAGTGCCTACTCGATGTCATCCTTACTATTATTATCTTTAAACATTTGATTTGGAATTTATTTTGCTGATTTAAAATGTAGTGTAGCAATATAGCTACAACACATAGTAGCTTTATCAAAGCATTTTACCAAAGCTTGCTTAATGGTTACTTTCCATTAATATTTCCATGTCATCCCACCAATGTTAATCTTCAGGTAGTTGTGTGAATCTCATTTTATATCTTGCCAGTAAGCCAACACAGAATTTATTAAATTGCCTGTGTTTATGATATCTTATAGTATTTCATATTGGACCTAAATGCATATTGAGGGGCTCGTAAAATTGGCAATAATTTGATGTTTTGCAGCATTTGATACTGTTGAAATGTATTTGCACACAGCATTCTAGAATTCTTTCATCTCTGAGGAAATGTTTATTTCATAACTTTTTATTGCATTCTAAATTCACAGTTTGTATCACATCTCCATCTATGTTCGACTTCGGAAAGTCCACAAAACAGCATTTTGAAATAAAGCAAACCATCATTGAGTTTATTAGTGTAGGGTAGAGGCCCAGCGCCCATTGGCGACTGTCTACCCATAAATCTCCCACGGACGCTAGAAGTACGGGGGAGAGCCGTTAGGTGCCGCCACGTAACGGCTCTCCCCCGTACTTCTAGCGTCCGCGGGAGATTTTTGGGTAGACAGTCGCCAATGGGCGCTGGGCCTCTACCCTACACTAATAAACTCAATGAAACCATCAATGTCATTCTTGCGATCGATAATCATATCATATTTCAAAATTGTTTCAAAATTATCTTATTATTTTGATCATATCAATTGTTGATCTATATTTCGATTATCAGTTGCAACCCAAATTATCTTTTTTAATTACCAATTTCTTAGCAAGTATTAGCAAAAATATCCTGCTTTGATAATTAGCAAAATATCAAAAACAACATTATGTTTTTAATCATGAATGGCATACTTTTTAGTTTTTACTTTTTATCATTAATTAGCAAACGTAAATATGATCTGATGCACTTGAAAACTGTCAAATTTTACGAGGCCCTACACAAATCATTTGTGATGTAACACTTAGTGACTGTAGAAACAATTGTTATTACTAAGTTTGCAATTCTTGATAGAGAAAATACAGTCGGCCCCTTTGTAACGAAATAAATTAAGATTGCTCAAGTCTTGATATTAATTTCACAAAAAATTGGCAGACATTTTCTATCAAAGCTCGAAATTGAAGTTTCGAGAATTTAGATAATAGCATTCAATAGTGAAGATAAAGATCTGTATTATATTGCCCGATAATCTATGAATATGATTAACCCCTATACAGGAGAACCATATTGTTTAAATTCTATTTTTATTTTTATTGCATGCCTAATTGTGAAGGCTGGGAGAATAATTTACAAAATTCTTAGCGTGCTGGATCTCAAATCTCACTCGCAATTCAAGTAGAGAACCAACTTCACCTTGATATTGGTCAACTTAAAATACTGTAAACCTGCTGCCCCAGCCCTAAAATAAAGTAACAGAAATTATGTTATTTCGATTAGGTACTTCTTGAATTTGTTTTGAGAAAAATAATCGGCCTTCCTTTGTACCATATTATGTTACATTGTAACAATGTATTACATATTATGGTAAATTTACGTTAATTTAAGTCAAAATCATTTAAAAGTTGGTTTAATCATATTAAAAACAAATTTTCTATTTTTCAGGGTTCCTATCTGTAGTAAACAGTTTTTCTATTCATCCTTTCTTACTAAAAAAATTTGTCTTATCTCTAATGACACAACTTTTAAAAAGTTTTAGCAATTTCATTTTATTAACATAACTTTTTTTTAACGCTATCACACGAACAGTAATCACGGTCATGAAAGATAAATAACCCTCGCCAAGTGCATACATTTTCGAGAGCGTCCGCTCTCTTCCTCAGACGCGAGGGCGCTGCTGTCTCTCCGTCGGTATGTGAGAGACAGCAGCGCCCTCACGTCTGAGGAAGAGAGCGGACGCTCTCGAAAATGTATGCACTTGGTGAGGGTTATTTATTTTTCATGACCGTGGTTACTGTTCGTGTGATGTGTTTTACTGTATGTAAAAATTATTCTCCCGGTCTAAGTCTTGGTTTCATCATAACTTTTTTGATTTTGTTGAGTTTGGGTATCTATCTATCTGTTACTGCATATTGTACATCAATATTCTAGTTTATAAGATCAGTAATGTGCAATGACAACATGTTAATAACATTCATTTACTCACAGGAAGCTTCATAATTGGTTAAAATATTACATACCTACGTGTTCTAAAAATGAGTATTCTTCAGTTGAGTCCATCACTCATCTAGTGGACCGGAAAGTGGCTAGCATATCAAAACATATTTAACATTGTTCATTTACAAATTTGGCTTTAAAAATGTATGTTTTAATTTTAAGTAGATGGTATGAAATGATAAGATTCTTTAAAAATTAGGAGAAAGTCTCTTGTATGGTTTTACTTTTATGTGGTGGCAGGTTGTGTGTCTTCCAAGAGCAGAGTTTTCCAGGCTGCACTCTGTGCTCTCTTTTCTCCAGCAATTATTTAATTATTTTTCCTTGTGATGAATGTTTGTTGTAGTATTTGTAAGTATACACATATACATTTTATTTGTTCCACTTCAAACACTGTTGTGAGTTGTATCTTAACAACAAAATGGAAATGATTGTTTGTTTTTTTGCAAATATACATATTATATTGCTTTAGATGCTGGAGTAGTGACTGCACTCACTACTGGTTGAGTGTTCACACTCTTAGTGATAATGGATATCATTTTATGTTTTCCTATTAGCTTTGTTAAGTATAAATGATATCAACCTATAATATCTAACTAACTATAGTATGTAATAGCTACCTGTACTTTGTTACGACTCGACCTATCTCCGTAAGTTTCACATGCTAATAATTTCACCTCCTGAAGTTGAGTGTTTCTTCTTTCTCTACTTTCTATTTCTTAAGGGTCACTTGAAAGATAATGTGGAGGGGTTTCTGGTTGTACAGATTTCATTTAGCAACTCATCTACTTTCATATAAATACGTAATAAGATTAACCCTGTGTAGTCGTAATTGACCAAATACACTATATTATTTAAAAATAGAATTAGACTACAAAACTGGAACATAACGTGGTTACTTCATTTAATCGGGTATATTTATTCTTTTGCAATATCGTACTGGACTGGTTTGAGTAAGACAGAGCAACAGAAATGCATTTACTTTAAAGGTCAAGATTACATGGCAGGTGATAGTACCAGTTTGTGAGTGTGAATTGCCTTTATTATTATAAGTACCCACCAAAACGAACTTGTTAGTTGTAGAGAAGAGTATCCTTATAGAAGAAATATCTTAAACTGTGCCTAATAAGCTTGACAGAGGTACAAATTATTATTGATCTCAAAAACGGGTATTTAAACCTGCCAAAAGCAAGTTTCTGGAAACCCATAACGAGAGTGTAAATACGTACATCTGATTTCTGGTTTAAAATACAGGCTTTTATACTTACAGGAAATATATCTGTTGCATTTGTTGCGAAGTTTCAGTCGGGTCGTATTTTTTCAATATATTATGTAGTGCAATGTAAAAAATTAAACATACAGTGGTAATTTCTTAATTTTGTTTTTTAAAAAATGAAAATGTTTCATTCAAAATAAAAAAGAATTTGGAAATGTAATTCTATAACGATGTTTAACTAGTTTATTTCAAGTTGGCTTGACTTTTTGTGCCACAGTAGAGCGTCGTTTCTACGACTTGCAAGGCACTTGTGAAAACAATCTTCCATATAACTGGAAAATCCCATAATGGAAAATCAGAATCAAAAGTTGGTTTTAAGGAACATAATTGATCTCTCTCAACCTTAACAAAGCATTGATGTCAAGTGTGTGATTAGGTGGATGTGTGATGTCAAGGTGGCCGAGCTATTTACAGCAGTGCGCTGTAAATTGTTAATATATAGTGTAAATTAATGAAATAAATGGAATTTTCTGTTTTGGACTATCTATGATAACAATTTATAAAGTCAATAATAATAACAAAGTAACTGTTGGAACACGGTTTCAATTTTTAACCAGTGGTGCCATTTGATATGCGCTTTAATATATACAGTGAAATACCAATCTATTGTTTTTTCTGGAGTCAAGGAAGAAAAAAATGCGGGAAAACGGGGAAAGCGATGTACACTTTAAAAAATAAGATACATATACTGTATTATTTCAATATGCATTGATATGAACAAGGGAAAACAGACCAAATTTTGTATCGAATTTCACGGGACTTACGTAAGACTGATAGTCTCTTCTATTTGGTATTCGTCTATTAGATTCATTGAGAGCATAGATACCTACAGACCTTTGGTGGACTGTTTTTCCCTGCTCATATCCATGCATATTGAAATAATATCTGTAACCCATTTTAAATAAATATAACGTGTACATCCTGTGTTGTAAACAGTAGATCGGTATTTAACTGTATATGCGTGGGGTATATAATGAATAAAATAACTTGTTCTCACTGTTTGTGACAGGCTAGATACCACCTGCTGCTACTGTGGGGGGGGTTCTGAAGCAGTGAGTTACAGCTACGCATGGGGATGGGGTATATAGTCTCGTATCGAGTCGCAAATTTGAAATCTTGATTTAAAAATAATCGTACCGAACAATATATCACATACCAAATGGCAACCCTAATTTAAACTCTGGGAGAATGGTTGAGACTTCCTGTAAAACTTGTATGTTTGAAAATCTAATGGTATATATATACAGTGAAACTTCTTTATAAAGAACGTCTTTATAACAAAATGATCTATATAACAAACTGTTTTTGAGGTCTCAAAAGGTTTTTATGCATGTAAAGGTACCCTCTTTATAAAGAAATGTTCTTTATAACAAAATAATAATCAAGCCCCCAAGAGTTCATTATAAAGAAGTTTTACTGTATATATATATATATATATAGAGTCTCATAACCAATGCTATGCAACATATGTCTTTATTATATATCATGTACAAGTACACCAGTAGTGTGTCACATGTTGATCTTGTCATGTTGTGGCTAAATTTATACTGTTGTTGAATGTGGCCTTTCATCGATCTGCAATGTCTTGCCAATATCATACGAATCTTACATCATTTAAATAAGAAATGATGACTTTCTGTGTAGGAACGAGACACCGTCCATAATATTTTGACTAGGTATTCATTATATTTTGAGTGTTCATTATATATAGTTAACTGAAGAGATTTGCTCAGTGTGTGCATAATTATGCATGCTTACTATATTACTAATTGTTTAAGTTACACAGTAAATTGTTAGTACGGTTTTATACATAATATGCCTATATATGTGTCCCATTACAAAATACAAAGGGATATCGATATTCGATAGGTCGTTATGTACTGACATAAATAAAATATCAAACCAACAAAATAATGTGTTATCGTTTATTTTGTATTTATAGTAGACTATAGTATACAATTCACAATCTTCCTGCACAGTAAAGAGAAGTACTCCCCCACATCTTCCTCCAATTTTTCCTTTCGTATTTCTAGGAGTGGCCCTACGCCCACTGTACTTATCGGCGGCTTAACCCATCATTTGCAAGAAAAATTTAACTGGAAGAATAATTTGGAATAAAACAAACACCAAAAATAACTTAAATTTAAACATTGCGCTTTGCGCGAACCTAACTTGTTACATCCGAGCGGAAATAGATTGGTCACTGCGTGCGACGGAAGTACTTTAGTTGTCATGTTTGTTGTATTACTAATTATTCTTCCAGTTAATTTTTCTTCCAACTGGTGCCCTTCTCCAAGCCCACCCATTGCCTATCTGTGGTTTACGATCCTTGATCCCACACCGCTGCTGCATACTCTCCAACTTCTTGCAAGCGTGTTCTGTTCCATCAGCTCTCAAACAATGTATTACTTATCATCACGCTTAAAATATTAAAAATTAAAGAATCAATACAAAACAAATTAAACAAGCTTTTAGTCTAAAAACTACTTAGTACCAAAATTTGGGGGATTTTTTATTTTTTTATTTTTGGTTAGTTTGTGTTTTCCCATGAGGACACAGCGCTGCGGCACCATCAGCGAAATGAAGTCAGCATCGGAGATTGAAACCAACTAAAGATGCGCTGCAATAAACTCACGTATAATAAATTAATGAAGTTCAAAATAATAAAGATATATCTGGTAATCAGTCGTATTACCCAGCAAGCCCATAATATTTTTGTGATACTGTGTTGATAGTTTTTTTACATACACTACTGACCTGGCGCTAACTTCATAATTTATTGTATCTGAGTTTTGAGTTTATTGCTGCGCATCTTTAGTTGGTCCCAAACTCCCGGTCCGGTGCCGGTGCTAACTTCATTTCGCTGGCCCTGCTTCATTCTCATTGGCTATTCGATTTGGTTTCGAATTCGGCGTTCAGTAGCGCCGTAGCGGTGCGGTCTGTGTTCAGTAGTGGATGGAGTAGCAAACAGCTAGGCTAGCACGTATTTTGGTGTTAATACTTTTATCAGTTTTTAATTTGTGAACAGCCTCGTTTAATCTGTTCTTTGTTTTCGTGGTGAATAATCGTTATACGTTTATTAATCAACTTATTTAATTGTTTTCGTAACGTTGATTGTAATTTGTAACGATAACGACGCGCATTCAACACAGGGTTTTGATCATTCGTTTACGCGCATCATTGCTCTAGAGCTAGGCCGAACGAGACATCACCGAATCCTATTGCTACCGTAGTCGATCTAGGCCTAGCCTAGTCTAGATTTTCAATTATCTGAAAATGGTAAGTTTATGTTGAGGCCTAGGGCTAGGCAGTTGCAAGTTGTAGACGTGAGGCCTAAAGTATTAGCCTAGGCCTAGGCTAGGCCAGCTAGCCTAGGCCTAGGCTAGGCCTACCTACGCCGGCTCAGACAAGTGGCAAAGATGTATCAACAAACTGTTGTCAGTTTGTAACGGTAACGGGTAATCTTGAAATAAGCCTAGGCCCTAGGCCTCCACAATGTTAATTTTAATTCTAGAGAAATCTTGGGCCTAGGCCTAGCCTAGGCTAGGCCTAGGCCCTAGGCCCTAGGCCCCTAGGTACCGGTACTCGGATCTATCTGGTTGGGCCTAAATAATACGGCAGTGCATATTCTAAAGGAAGGTGCACAATTGCCCGGTAACGATAACTGTAACTATAATGATAACGATAAAACGGTAACGGGAAGGCATTCGATGCACAATTGCCCGTTTTAAGCAGACACTCGGCTAGTTGCTAATACTTTAATATACAGGCCGTATAATACAGGCCGTGGACACTTGATTCTGATTGGTCCCGGTAACGTACAGACGGGAACGTTAAGTTAAAACTTGGCGAACTTTCCGTTACCGGGCCCAGTAACGGGAAGCTCTTATTGTGCATCATATCGTAATTTACATAGGGCCTAGCCCTAGCCAATGAAAACACTGAACGTAAGATTAGTAATTCTTATGTTTGAATGTAAGTCAAACCAAATCATATGAGACGTGAACATTTCGGTATCACTAAGCCTTAATAGGCCTATGCCTATAGGCCTAGTTTATCTTTATACTAAAAATCATTGTCTCTATACTAAAGATAGGCTATATAAAGTAGGCCTAGCCCTAACTACTGACCCCTCGACTCACTAGCTTAAAACTAATGGCCTAGTCCTAGGTCTACTGTATGATGGAACTTCAATGTTATGAGATGACAACTTGCTCATCTTAAGAAATGTAGGCCTTGTATACAATGTTGCAACATTTATTCTAGTCAAAGAGCACAAGAGCCGAGTGGCAGCAGGAGCAGGTACGGCAGGATGTGATACGTCAGCACTCGATCGACGACCGTGCAGTCGAAAGCACTCATATTGAAAGCCGAGCAGACCAGCGCCGGCTAATGCGACGCTTGCAAATTGAGCGACGAGAGGTCGAGATGGAGGAGAAGCTCGTAAAGGTAGCCTAATATGCTAAACAGTATTTTTATTTAGTACTGTAGGGCCTACTCGACTACTACAAAATTTGTATTACCAATTATTTATAATTAGGTATTTTCACTTTTCATTACGTGGCATTATTACTGTTGTATGTACCATAGTGTTTACAACAAGTAGTGTTGTCTGCCCTGGCATGTCCAACCACCCAAAATGTAGGGCCGCCTCTATTTACACCCCGGAGGGGTCTGGAGTGAGTTAGCCTATATGCTATTTTCACCCCGAGTTCTGCGCATGCGCAGGGTGTCTAGAAGAAAGCTTAATTCTATTTTCACCTCTTGCAATGTGCATGCGCAAGGTGTCTTGAAAGCACCCCAGGGGTGACTCGAAGGAGTTTTTATGCTATTTTCACCCTGGAGGTGCCTCAAAGGAGTTTTTTTTTTTTTTTGCTTTTTTCACCCCGAGGTCTATGCATGCGCGCGGTGCCTGGAAGAAAATTTGATTGTATTTTCACCTCTTGCAATGCGCATGCGCAAGGTCTCGAAAGCACCCGGGGGTGTCTCGAAGGAGTTTTTTTTTGCTATTTTCACATATGTCTTCCCGCGAATAGGGTTTTTCGCTATTTCCATCAAAGTTCTGATTTTAGCATTTACCATGTTAAGCCTAATAGTTCTATTGCCATTTCGTCTGCTCCGAGCTACTTTCATGCCTTATCTTTACGTGGAATATGCGCAAGGGTTCAAATCGTTTCATTTCAAAACAACCATCAAAAATGGGGTTATGTCACACCTCCAATAAAATGACCGGTCCGGCCATGGACGTGCCAATGACTACAATTATGTAATTTTGCATTAATTGTGTTTGTAAACACTTATGCATGAACCGATTTTCAGTGATAACATTACACCATCAGTTAACCAGGCCTATATTTATTGCATTTAGTTGTTGCAGTCTTTTTTTATATTGCAGTTCATTATGCTCTTGTGTATTGCAAGTAGCTTCACTCGACAAAAATCAAGTAGCGTAGGTTCAAATCGTAAAACCCCACCGTGCGGGCGTGCAACTGCCAAGGATGGAGGTCGCCTGCATCGTACGGGAATGGGAAAGTTGGCTTCGTTTTAAAATTACATATATGATTCACATGAAATAAACCCAACTTAATCGATTTCTAATAGGTAGCCTAATAGCATTGAGTTTGTTAGTCTTAGTCCTATTAGAAGAATTATAGCAAAACAATACACAGTTACAGAAAAATAAAGTTTAATATGTATTCAAATTTGTTTATTATCCTAAACACCAGATACACTTTCAACATAATTATTATATACACTATGAACATGTTGATACAACTTGTCGACAGCTTTTTAGGTGCACCACCTCTGGGATACTGACCATGCCGTAAGAAACAAGCCCTAAAAAGTGTGTGCGTGTGTGTCGTGTCCGAAACTAAAATCAAGCCTGCAGTCATAAAGTACACAAATCAATATCTAATATGGTGCGATCAAATATATCAAGCCAAAACAGAATGATATTATAAGTAAAAAATTGTTGGGACAAACAAGTTGCCTTGCGTCTGAGGATGGCGATGGATGTTGCCGAAATATAACGCGGTAGTGCGTGAATGTTTTTAACCGTGTTTGTCCGAACAATTTTTTACTTATAATATCATCTTCCGGTTAATGAGTCCTGGTGTGTGTTATCAAAACAGAATGAACGTGGTACCGGCCCCCCTAGGCCTAGGCCTAGCCTTCCCTAGGCCTAGGCCCTACCGCTGCCCATACAGATGGCCCAGTCATTGCAAAATAGCCATGCCTTGACTAGGGGGTCCTATTAGGCTAGGCTAGCTATAGGCTGCCAGACTAGACCTTGCCTAGGCCAATCATGGGCCAGGGTTGGCATGATTTTACCCGACCCGAAAAAGCCCGGCGGGCTTTAGACAAAAAGTGGGTTCTTCAAATACTCAACGTAGGTGTATAATTGTACAGTTTATAATATTCTAGCCACCTTTATTTATTCTTTTATTATGTTTGTGGGCATGTAGGTCTACTGCAGTCTCACTCAAAAATATAATATAGGCTTAGGCTATCTCATATTACGTCAGTACACAGACTGAAGATTTGATTACGATCAGGCAGTAGCACCTATCATTCCGCTCACTAAATTGATTCTCAAGAGGCATGGGTAAACTGTTAACCTGAAACTGAAAGGCAGACTGACATGATATATTTAACTAACTTGTTCAGTCACCCCTTTTTTGAGGAGATAAAGCCACTTATAAATTCTGTGATTGTTTATGATTCATACACTTTGCAAAATTAATATTTCATGTTTTTTTTTTTTTTTTTTTGGATTATATAAAACCAGATTTGTTCTTCCCGGAACTATATAAAATAGATGTTTTTGTTTTTGACTAATATACTTCACATTTTTTCTTTCCAATGCAAGACAAGCTAGAAATTAATCAAATTTCCGTGACTTAAAAATTCTCTTGTTTTTAACGCTTTTTGCAAGTAGGCTATTGATTTTGAAACATTAATCAAGGTAGGCCTACCATTCGTCACAGTCATCGAAACTGAACAAAATCACAATGGTTTTCATCTACACGCTTTTTTCAACATTGGTCAATTGAGAACAAAGATCATATTTGAATTTATAAACTAAATAAATAATAATAAATCTCTGCAATAAACTAAAAAAAAAAAACTATCCGCAAATAAGGACGTGAGTTCTGAGAAAGCTAATATTAGGCATAACCATCAATAATGATATATATATACATTTATATCAGGCAGGGTAGAGAAAAAGTCAATTTATTTAAAGAAGTATATTGTCATTAAATGAAAGAAGCTTGAAATATTTGTGTTGAATTTTACAATGCTATAGGAATTCCTAATTTTACTATCCCTAATACGTTTGCCCTCATCACACAACAATAAACAAAATACTAAACAATACCCTGGGCTTGTACATTACGTTGAGAAAGAAGTAGAAATTTAACCAATACGGTCATTCATTACAGTATGTATATAACGTAATACGATATAACATGTAACATGGTTGTCTAAGGTCAGATTATGGGTTTAGGCTTAGGGTGCTTGAACGGTGAAGATTATTCGCGTAATATATGGTCAAAATATTCATAAATCGTAAAAAGAACAAGCTGAAGGCACAAGAGGGCATGCATACTCATTTAACATGTTTTTGTCTAAAACCCGATAAAACCCACTGCGCAGGGTTTTTTTTTCGAAAAAAAAAAACGGGCTTTTGCCAACCCTGTCATGGGCTGCCACCTCCCCCCCCCCAGGCGGTAAGCTAGGCCTACTGATACCATAGCCCATACAGGCTAGGCTACACTCCCTGCTTGGCGTACACCTATTCTCGGCTATTCGGTTTGGCAATGGCTGGACCATATACCCAAGGCCGTCTTAACATGTCTTTTGCACATAGGCCCGAATACAAATGCCGCCCCCCGCCCCCCTCAAAACTCAACGGCAACAAAAACAACAACACTATTACAAACTTTGTATACGATGATGGGGATGGGCAATAAGAACACATTTTTATTTATTTATGCTAAATATATTTGTCACTCACCAGTCTCCATTGCCGAGCCTGCAATCTCACAAAGGTTTCATCCTGGATTTGTTTCTGACAAATCGCTCAATGACTGTGTCAAAGCATATTGTTTTTGTTAGCTCACATTCAATGGACAACATTGATAAGGCGACTAGTCTCTCGCTTCCCTTTAGCGCGTTTCTTATACTGGGCTCCACTTAATCGAATTTTACAATAACGAACCTGACAAAATTGTTAATATAGTTTATTGTAGGGCTGCCCGACGATAAAAAAAATCATATCGATATCGCGGGAAGAAATATCGATATCGCGTCGCGATATCGAAGTTTTCAAGTGACGTATCGATATCGGCGATATCGCCACATCGAAACTTTTCTCGTTTGTTTTTAGGATTTACAGGCCAGCTAGAGGTCATTTTTTAAACAATATTACGTAAAGAAATATTTTAGTTTTGAAATGTCTTACTATGTCTGTCAATTTGTTTGTTGTACTATTCAAATTGTAAAATATCCACACAAAACAGCGATGGTGTGGTTGGCGTGACGTGATACGTAATCGGTTTTTTGTATCAATTAGCTTATTAGGCACAAGTTCGATATCGGGAAACGTACGATATATTAATTCTATATCGATATTGAATTATTTATCTATTATCGATATTGTATCTAATTATCGATATCGTTGGGCAGCCCTAGTTTATTGTACTTCACTTCACTCACTGTCATACACTCATACTATTAGGTCACATTAACAAACGTGATGAAGAGTTACAGAAAAACTTACATTTTATAGCACACGCCTACCTAGTAGCATACGTCAGTTTAGCACACGAATAATCACTACAAAAGTGCAGAAAATTGAACCTTCCCATACGAAGTTGAAAACTTGACTGATTTAAAAACGCCAGAAGAAGCATTTTGTTTACAGATTTACTTGCGGGATAGTGCATTGTGGTTTGATGCGGCACAGACTCAGAATTAATTTGTTGGACTGAACGCTTTTGTAATTTGTAACATCTCAAGATGAAAGCATGTTTTGGCTAATAAGTCTCCACATGCTGCTACAAAGAATACTACAATACTTTTCAAAATGAATAGCCAGATTCTAGGAAAGGTCAGGCAAAAACTCAATTCGGCTTATTATTCCACCTGCCATTTCTAAACACTACACCCAACTCTCTTATCCAAATTAGACATCGTCAACCATAAACAGGGCATAGAAATTTATACAAGTCATTTTTCGTGAACGCTCAGGTGAGAAATTGAGATATTGCATTGGCTATGGCATTTTGTGTTCAAAACAAGTAAAATATTAACGATTTTGACTTCTTGAATATCAATCCATTGGTTGATAACGTACAAATTTCCAATAAATTTGCCGCCCCTGGAAAGTGCCGCCCTAGGCCCGGGCCTCGTGTGCCTATGGGGTAAGGTGAGCCTGCATATACCTAGGCTATGGTAAGCCTACCGATCCGGTAGGCCTAGCTTTGGTCGAGCCATTGCCGAACCGAATAGCCGAGAATAGGTGTACGCCAAGCAGGAAGTGTAGCCTAGCCTGTATGGGCTATGGTACCGGTAGGCCTAGCCTAGACTGGCTAGTGGCTACACGTAAAGGCCGCCTGAAGGAGGCGGCTCATGCTTGGCCTAGGGTAGGCCTAGGCCTAATCTGCAGCCTAGAGCTAGCCTAGCCTAATAGGGCCCCTTAGCAAAGGCATGGTTATTTTGCAATGACTGGGCCATCTGTATAGGCCACGGTAGGGCCTAGGCCTAGGGAAGCCTAGACACGTATGGCTGGACCCTTACCTAAGCCAAGGCATTGGGTTTGGAACCCAATGCCTAGACCTAGGGGGGCCGGCACCACGCTCGTTCTGTTTTGGCTTGTGTACAAACAAATGTACTTTTCCGGCTATGACTATGACTGGCATAATAAGCTATATTTGATCGCATCATTAGCTCTATATTAGATATTGATACGTCTACTTAAGGCCGATTCACAATTGAAATTAGAGTTGCAATAGTGAAATAGCAATAAGGTTTAAGCGAATTGGAACATGCAATAACAATGCTGTGGTTCACAACTGTCACAGTGGATTGAAATAGTCATAAGAAATTAATCAATTCCATTTCTTATTTCAACTTCCTTATAACGAACCAATCAGAACGCAGAAGAGCCAGAAGAGAAGACCTACTACGGAGATCAAAGCAAAAACAGTGGTGCCAGATGTGCTGTTGTTGATGTCGTCAATGAAAGTAAATACATATTAAAGCACTGGCTTGACTACTGAAATAAGGTACTAGGAGACTGTTGTGAACCAATAGCTTCTTATTTCACTATTTCACGGATTCTTATTGCAACTCTTATTTCAATTGTGGATCGGCCTTTACATGGCTGCAGGCTTGATTTTAGTTTCGGTCACGGCACACACACACACACACACACACACACACACACACACACACACACACACACACACACACACGCACTTACCGCCAAGTATGGCGGGGTAGGCCTGCGTAGATGATGTGCAGAACTCAGGGTGAAAATAGCATAAAAACTCCTTCGAGTCACCCCTGGGGTGCTTTCGAGACACCTTGTGCATGCGCATTGCAAGAGGTGAAAATAGAAAAAAACTTTCTTCCAGACACCCTGCGCATGTGCAGAACTCGTGGTGAAAATAGCATATAACTCACTCCAGACCCCCCCGGGGTGTAAATAGACACTTCGAAAATGTAGGCCTACTTTGGCTGTTCTATTAGGCCTTTAAACATTGCAAGACTTGGATCATATAATATATATAATTTATAGCCAATGTACAGTGTGGGCACTGGTAGGTCTACCGATACCAATTTTGTAAACTAATAAGTTTCTGGAAAATGTTGGAGTTCTTAGCATGGATTAGGCCTACTCTCTGATTCAACATGTGACACCTCATTTAATGTTAGCCCTATCTAATTTTTATCTGCATGTATATTGAGTATAAAAACAGCATATTTAATAATATTTTGGGAAACAAAAATATATGACACTGTCATATTCCCACTAGTGTCTCGTCTTACCATAAAATGTCATTTTGGAAATATGTTCGTGATAAAATGTATCGTAGGCTGATGATATAATGACATTTTTATTTCTTTGTAGATGAAGGAAGCCCAGGCGTTCCGTGCGCAACAGATTGAACAAGATGCCAAGTTTGCCGAACAGGTGCAACATGCTAAGAATGAAGCATTATTGGAAGAGAAAAAACGGTAGTTCTTCCTAATCCTGTAATCTTAGCTTACTTAAAAAGGAGGCCCTAAACATGTTCAAAATTAAGAAGAAGAATGGACCTGGCTATCCACACATAATTTTTTTATTGTCATTGCCAAAATATAAATTTCGTATTTGCTATAGGGCCTACAGCAAAAAAAAAGGATAAAAGTTAATCCCCCTCAATGTTTTCTATATATAACCATCAGAACAGTCGAAATATTCCCATACATTCCAAAAACCCTCTAAACTCTATTCCATATCAAGATTCAACCTCGTTCACGCCACGGGCTAGACCCCTGAGTTCAGACATTATTTTTATGGCGGATCACTGGATCAGGGTTAGAACTTGATGTGGAATGAACCATAGATATTCTCTAACATACTAAATATAACTAAATATTCCCAAACAAGTTAGCATTTGAATGTCACAAGGTTATGAATTCATAGATAAACCATCACGCAGGTCGCAGATGCATAGCAAATATCAAAACCCCAGCTCTAGTTAGGCTTTAAAGATGTGTCACTGTATTTAATAAAATAAGCAACACTGAATGTGTTTCATCTTGTTTGGCTATGCACTGAGGTACTTAGGTTTTTCACATTGTCTTCATGTTTATTTTTCCCCAACTTGTTACCTCTCTTTAAAACTAAACAATATTTTTTACAGACTACAGCTTCGTGAATCATCAGTCGAATTGAAGACTCTTGAAAGCAAACTTAGAGCTGCGTACATTGTGAAAGAATTGGATGCTCAAGTTGCTGAAAAAAAAATGGCTGCTATTCACGAAAAGGTCAATAATATTACATAGGCCTATATGTATTTATTTATATATTTTTCATTCGGCTTAGTTACGTTAGAATATAAAGAACAAAG
This sequence comes from Isoperla grammatica, assembly GCA_945910005.1. Lineage (NCBI taxonomy): Eukaryota > Metazoa > Arthropoda > Insecta > Plecoptera > Perlodidae > Isoperla > Isoperla grammatica. Next base: position 29,004,463 of record OX246745.1, read on the forward strand.
AAGTTGTTTTTAGCCTGTCAAAGAGTACTGAGTAACGTATTGGCCCGAATATAACGCGATGTTTTTTTCAGAAAAAAATACATTCTATATCTTCACTCGCACTAGAATCGGAGACTACGAATTTCCACAAGCATTTCGCGATGTTTCAAATTCCCGCCTTAATGTCGATAAAGTAGTGACTTCCCATACCGGCAGGTCGGTCAAGTAGTTCCAGTGTAGTGACGCTAGCGCGGCCACTTATTAACTTGTAGAACTTCTAAGGGTGGAAGAGAAAGCAAGAGAAAGTCTGCTTGGAACAGGCATTCAAGATGGAGGCCAGTGATCAATCACATCATAAAAGAGTGGGAAATGAGGATAAAATTCAAATCATGTACAGTGATTTGACAAACCCTAGGAGAGTTCATGCCCTGCAAGCTCTAGGCCTAGAAGTTAGGCAACTTTGTACTTCCAAGCATGTAAATATTTAGGCCTAGGCCGAGGCCAAAGACAATTTAGGTAGGCCTAATCTAAATTATCAACTGTTCACTTCAATAGTGCAAAAAAGTTTTTTCCATGTATATTGTTTTAAAAACTGGGGGTCGCACTATATTCGAGATCGCGTTATATTCGGGCCAATACGGTAGTGCTCAAAATATTGCGTAATTTTTAATCTTTCCAAGAAACAGTGAATTGTCCAAGTATGTAGTTGGTTTTAATTTAATATTGATTTACTTAAGCCAGGGAGTGTTTTCATGGCTGCTGCACAACGTCACGTGGGAACTATGAATAGGCTACAGACCGTAAATGTTTTCTTTCATATTTTATTTTTTAAAGATTCTGAAAATGTTATCGTATTGTTTATTGTATTGTACAATTGTTTTCATTTCTTACCTTTAGAACCAAGAAACATATCTTAATGAGATTATTCATGAATCATGGAATAAGCAGAAAGAAGAAGAGAATAGGAGGGAATGTGATGAGCTAGTGCGTAAGCATAAATATCGACAGGAACTTCAGGATCAAATGATTCAGGATGAAAAGAAGCGTCAACTCCTCTTCCAAGAATTTCTCAGGGATAAAAAAATGGTCGATGATATTGTACGTAAAATTCAAGAGGAAGACGAAAAGGAGGAGCTTGAGCAGATGGAGAAACGTGAGAGGACTAAACGAGAAATTGAAGATTTCAAGAACGCCCAAGCCCTCTGGAGGAAGAAGCAGCGTGATGAGATTGAAGAAGAGAACAAGTAAGTCTTGACAATATCAATAACTGCACTCACTTGGAAATTGACTTGTGGTCCTGTATTGCTCAAAGAAATGTCCTCATTTGATGATTTTACTAACTTGTATACATGTATGATGTATACAATAAATTGTCAGCCCCAGGTTTATGGATCATAAATAAAAAATAGTATACCTACTTTCAATTAGGTATCTAGGCCTACATGTTAATATTTTGTAACTATCATTTAGTTTTGTCTGTGAAAAAAATACTAATTGTCGTCTTAAGTCTAAACTGAACACAATTATTATTTTTGTTTTTAAATATACAGTAGGCCTATATACATATATCTTGACCCCGTTTCCAACATTAATTATCGGGTAGGGGGGAGTAGCAAAGTACTCCATGTCTTGGGCTAATGTCTTCGTTGCCGGCTAGCCAGGCCTGACACAACCACCTCCTCAACCTCTTCCTCGATCACTTCTTCCGTTACCAGAGGGCTGTTTAGTAGTTCCCTCCATCTCTCACGGTTTTCCCATAGTCTTTCTGCTTCAACTTCGTTCCATGATCTTCCTCTATTTTCCACACTGTCTTTGATCTGATTCATCCACTTGTCTCTTGGTCTGCCTACTTTCTTCTTATGCCCTTCTTCTTGTTGTTGTTCAAACTCTCTTCTTGGTATCCTAGTCAGGTCCATCCTTTTCATATGTCCAAACCAACAAAGACGTTCTCTCTCCAATCTTACTTTCACGCTTTCAACACCTAATCTTTCTCTGATCACACTACTTCTAATCCTGTCATTCTTTGTCACACCCAGTGTGCTTCTCAAGAACTTCATTTCTGCTGCCACTATTCGATTTTCCGCTTTGAATCCCATGGTCCATGTAACTGTGGCATATGTCAGTATTGGTAGAAAGTATATTTTGTAAATAAGAAGTTTGCATTGTCTTGGGATTTCATCTTTCCAAAGTAGCTTCCTGACAGACTGGTAGAAGCTTTCTGCCAATGTGGTTCTTCTTAAAACTTCTGCATCTATTGTTGCAATTTTAGATATCATACTTCCTAGATAATTAAAAGATTCTTTTGTGGTCAACTCTTTGTCCCTCAGTAAAAGTTTGCCATCTCCGGGTATGCGTCTCTTTGTCATGGTTACCAGTTCGCTCTTCTCTTGGCTGATTCGCATACAAAATGTTTCTGTTGCCTTGCTCCACTTATCCAGTTCTTCTTGTACTTGTTCTAATATCTTGCCACATATGACTATATCTTCTACATATATCATTGTTCTTGGTAATATATTAGTATATATTCTAGTAGTAATATATTATAAATTATAATATATATATTGTAAATATATAAAAAAATAATATATATTAAATAAATATATAAAATAAATATATACGTGTATACCTATATAATATATATATGTAGTAATAGGTTCTCGGGTTACTGTCCACGTAACTTGCTCTCTAGAGACTGGTTGCTGGTCCAGAGATGGGCCATTGTCATTGTCTCGACGTTTTGGCAAAATCGCATTTGCCATCTTCAGGATGATCCGTTGGTCAGCCTCTGAAACCAACAGATCATCCTGAAGATGGCAAATGCGATTTTGCCGAAACGTCGAGACAATGACAATGGCCCATTTCTGGGCCAGCAACAAGTCTCTAGAGAACAAGTTACGTGGACAGCAACCCGAGAACCTATTACTAGTTACTACACCTTCAGTTCGCAGAAACCTACAGAATAACATATATATATATATATATATATATATATTGTAATATAATATATTATTTTTGTTTTTAAATATATTGTAGTAATATATTCTAGTAGCATGAACAAAGTTTTCAATGGCCAGATTTTTGAATATGCATCTTGTTTAGGTATAGATTTAACTATAACATTTCTAGGTAAGATAGAAAGTTTGTAGGCCTAGTATTATTATTTTGTATTTGTTTTGTTTGTTATTTATAGCCTAGACCTACTTGAAATGGGCTTGTAATTGAATTTATACAAAAATGCTCTAAATTTGGGATTTCTGGGGATGGGTAGTCTCACTATTAAAACCATGCAAGGTCATGTGTTTTATGTATAGTAATATCTTGAGAATGCTACACAAAATTGAAAAAGTGGCTACATTTAGTTTTGGGATGGTACGATTCGAAACTTTCACCGATTCCAAAACCGATTCAAACTGGTAGCAATTCCTTGAAAAATAATTAATTTAGATGTTTTAAGATGATGAATAATGAAAGGTTCAAACTGGTAGCAATTCCTTGATAAATAAGTAATTTAGATGTTTTAAGATGATGAATAATGAAAGGTTCAAACTGGTAGCAATTCCTTGATAAATAAGTAATTTGGATGTTTTAAGATGATGAATAATGAAAGGTAATAACTAGACTGTATTTAAATGGATGGCCTAGGTCTTGTTCATGAACATGTATTTAGATCTGAGCACATAAAGAGGACTAGCCCTAGGCCAACAGGTGAAGGTGCTGGGATAAGTACTATGTGTACCGGTATAGGCATAGCACAGCCAAGTCCTCTAGTAGATGTCAGAGTTTAGGTCTACATCTGCTTAGGCAGTTTGATATTTTTGATAATATTATGGCACTGGAAATAGCAATGTGTGATTTTTCCCAATTACAGTATTTCCGAAAATTCTTTTTTATTGACATCGCAAGAATTGATGTGTTTTGTACTCTGAATGGAGTTTTACAAATATTTTACCTTCTCCAACAGGTTTTGAATTAATTTTTGGAACAACCGTGCTGTATGACAGTGTTCTGTTTTTTTTTTTTTCAGTCGTATCGTGGCTTATTTGCAAAGTCAAAGCAATGACGCACAGAAGAGAGCTGAGGAAAATAGACTACGCGAAGAAGCCAAGGCTAAGCTGACAGAGAATATAGCGCGACAGTTACGCGAGGCTGAAGTAAGTCTGTCGCTAGGTCAAAACGCAACTGGAAATTTGGCACTCGCACTAAAAATTAGTTGGCTGTTTATTTAATATCATTGTTAGAGCCCTGTAAAATTAGCATTTAAAAAAAATGTTAGCACCTATTTACAAAAAATTAGCATTAATTAGCATTTAAAAAGTTCAAATTTTAGGGAAAATTCGTTTTTATCTCAAATCGGGGTTTTAGCAATAAAATATGACGCCAACAAAAAATCGTGATCAAAGCATTAATTTTTTTTATTTTTCAATGGTTAGGTAGGCCTACATTCAAAATTTCAAATAGGTGTAAGCACATTTAATAAAATATGCCCAAAATGAAATGAAATAAGATGGGATCATCCAGACATGTCCTGGCAAACGTTTACCAGCCGACAACACTGACAGTAATTTCCAAAGAGCTCGGTCACGAAGATGAAACTGCCGCGAAGTGTTTGAGGAAGAAACATCGTTAAATAGCGAACGCTTATCCCTAGCTTGCGAATATTCCACATTTTTCACGCTCCCGTCATGTTAGGTCATCTCAATGTATTTATCTTTCTTAATTCTTATTTTGTTGACATTCCACGAAAACCACGCCGTGAAACGAACCAAACGATACTTCATCTTTTTGACTTCTTTGGTACAAACCACGTCTCTCGCGACAAGTGTGTGGCAGACCCAACCAATCGCGCATCTTGATTTTCAGCACGTGACTCGGTTGCACCAATCACAGCTCGACTCACATGTTTTTGAAGTCGAAATTGGAAGTCGAAATAATATCGAAGATCGATCGAAGCATGGACCAATAGGATTCTTTTCTTGCTCTGCGAACTTGCGAAGTAAAGGAGATGATTTCCACAAAAATTCCGTGATGTTATCTCGAGCTGTTAGTGGAATTGGAGGAATTACGCGTTGTTTAAAATTATCATTGGAAATCTAAAAATTCGCCGTAATTCGCTTGAAATGATATATTTCGCGCGTATCGCACGAAATGGAATTTTTCGCTTAAATTCGCAAGAAAAATAATGCGTTTATTATGTACACATAACCTCACAAAAGTTCGAGAATGTTAATAAAAAATAGCATTTTTCACTTTTCGCTTTTATAGTTAATGCGAATTTCACGGGTCTTTAATCATTGTGTATATGAGAGACTGGCGCAATGCAATTGCATGAGAGAGATGAAATGCCAGTTCAGCTTACCTGAGTAGAGTGCTGGTAATCTGCAATATACATATACAGTAGAGCGTCGCTTATACGATTCGCTATTATATAGGGGTGTGCGAGCCTACGATTTTTAAGTCGAGCCAAGCCGAGCCGAGTATGAGAAAAAAAGCTTGATTTTCGAGCCGAGCCGAGCTTTTGAAATAGCGTTCATTGTAAATTTACGGCTGCATTTTATTTCAGTTGATGCAATGCGATAGGAAGTGTATGTATACCGAAATTTCGGTACATCTAAGATCAAGTATATCTTTGTTTATAACGTATGTAAGTTACATAATTATATTAATATAGGGTTACATAATGTAACCCTATACAACCCTGTTATGGTAGGTTGGTAAAACAGTTTAGTTGAACTGTTTTACCGACCTTGGGTTGCGCTAGTGATGGACATTTAGTTCACAGTACCGACCATAGATCGCACGGTCGTTGCATTATTAGGGAGCTTAGAGAGTGTATGAATACAGTAACAGCCACTTTTCAACTTCTCGACTTGCTTTTTAAAATGCATTTGTATTTCAGTAGAATATTAGGACATACTTAAGTAAACTAAATTTCGTGTGAAATATTGATTTTATTGCAACTGAAGCTACAAACAGATCGAAATTTCGTATCACAATGTCGGATATAAGAAACGTTATAATACAGTTGGGGTTACTTTGTACTCAGTGGACGGTTGCAGTCCCCTTACCATTGCTCAATGTTTGTCTCCAAAAAAGAGGAACAAAGTTTGGCTAGAACTTTAGTAAAAATTAGAGCTAGATGTTTATTGTTTACTGTGAAAAGCAGAAAGCATCTGTTTTTCTACTCGCAGAATAACGAAACATCGTGCTGCATCTAGAAATGTAACATTTTATTCTCACGAGATCGGGGCCTAGGGAAAGCCCAGCTAGGCCTAGGCCATAAACACAATGCCTAGGCCTATACGCCTATACGTTCTCTTGGGTAGGTCTGTGCTGGGCCTCAAACCCCTAAATTTTTCTAACTTTATCGTACTTGCAGACACCTAAATATTCGTTTCTGCCTTTTGGATTCTTCAGTCTGCGTTTATAGAAGTATATAATTAAAACCGCGCGACGACTGACATTTTTAGGCCTAGACCTTGGCCTAGACAGCTCGGCTCGAGAATATCGAGCCGGAAATGAAGCTCGGCTCGGTACCGAGCTTTAAAAATAGCTCGAAAAAGCTCGTAAATTCGAGTACTCGCACACCCCTACTATTATACGATTTTGACACTTATACAAGTTTCCCATTAAGTCCCAACCATTCCCCCATAAGAGTGATGTTAATTTATTTCTGTTATACGACTCTCCGTTATACGACTTTGTCGGTTATACGAGCATTTATTTGTCCCGCCCTATGTTATTACGATCGGTAATACGACTTTTCGTAGAAATGTCAGGCATGAATAGCCTCAGCCGTGTTTTCCCCAAATTCCAATGCATCGGCCTGCTGCGGGTTTACCCCCCTCCCACCCCACCTCTTAGCTCGCCAGCGCTAATGTGTTTACAACTTCGGGAAGGGTCGTGGTCGCTGTCGGTCGGTGAGTCACTGTTCTTGTGAAAGTTGAAGCGTGTGCATCGTGTATCGCCTCGTTACATGGGCCAGCTGGCCTCAATGTTGATAATATCCACGAGAGTCGGGCAAGGTTATTGGCCTCCGCAAAACGAGCCCCCTCTCAGCCGCCCAATCACGATCGAGGTTACAGAGCGAGGGACAAACTGAACTGTCAACAGGCGGCTCGCTTCCACTCACGCGTCTGCGACTAGCGCTTTCTCTCTCGCTCAGCCAGCAGCATATTCTGTTCTCACTTTGAGGGCGTGCGCGCTACCCGCCTAGCGAGCTGCCCGCAACACAGATGTGTTATGCAGGTTGCAAGCCACACAGGGGCCATGCGTTACCGACCATTACTCCCACGCTGTTGGTTTTTTTTGGAATGCCGTATTTCGAATTTTCTATTTCGAAGTTGGTATTTTGAGGTCCCCTGAATTTCGTATTAACGAGGGACTACAATGTGATATTCACATCAATATGGGATTTAAGCACTCCTCAATTGATTTTTTTTTTCGTTGGCAACGTGTTTCTGTTATACGACTTTCCATTTATACGATTTTTTTCAAGAGTCCCCTGAAAGTCGTATAATCCACGCTCTACTGGCATATTAAATTTGCAATCGTTTAATCCATTGCCAGATCTGCATATTTTTTCTGCCAAGAGATGATGTAGATGCAGTAGGCCCTATTGTCAGTAAACTTAACTGTTGGGTTGGTGGTCATTCCACAGCCCTCTTATACACTTTCAGCAGTTAAGCTGCATGTTATTAGCATGTTTTGTGTTTATGGTCACGAACGAATCAAATACTAACTGTTAAGTAATTGATCTGATTGCAGAAGAAGAAGAAGGATCGCGAGGATATTCTCCTGACGGTGGCTCAGGAAGAGCTGATGGCCGAGCACGTACGCAAGCATCGCGAGGAGGTTGAGAAGAAGTTGCGTCAACGTGTGGAACTGAGACAGGCATCCAAAGAGCAGGCGGCCGAGAAGAAAGCTCGCCTGGAGCGCGAGGCAGCAGAAGACAGAGCCGCTAGACAGCAACTGCTCGACAAGATGGCCGAGGACGCTCGCCTGGACCAGCTGACAAAGGAGAAGCAGCGCATCAAGATGGCCCAGTTCCGACGTGACGTCGAGGAAGCCATGGAGGTGAAACGTGTCCAACGAGCAGAAGAAATGGAGCGTTTGATTCGATTGGACGCGCTTTCGCAAGAAGAGGAGAAGAGCCGACTTCAAATGATCGAGGACGAACGTCTGAATATGCTCAAGGAACATGCCACGAAGCTTTTGGGATTCCTTCCGGTTGGCTTGCTGCGAGAATCTGACTTACCTCTTTTGGGACCTGAATTCGTGGAGATGTATGGCTCGAAACAAGCCAAAGGTGGACTTTCTAAAAAGGAGACATAAGCTGTCGTTCTTTTAAAACAATCAAAATTCCTAGTAAAAGAACTCAATTCAACCAAAGTTATAAACTGGTCATGTGTGTTAAAGCTTTTATAATTGCACTGGAGGCAAAATGTGGTCAATGTACTCAAAGTGCTCTATGAATATTCAAGGTAAAAATTTCCTAATTATGTTCTGCCGAACCTCGATGTTTTACATAGGCAGTCGGCGGTAATTATAAAAATGCACGTCAAGTGTGAAATAATTTACATGCCACACTATTAAACATAGTTCGATCTAATATCTTTCTGGATGTTTAAGGCCAAAATTTGGTCTACAATCAAAATTGTAGTAAGTGCATAGAATTTACTGTGTACAGCAAGTGTGGAAGAATTGACGATGACTGACAAGGTTTGCCATAACACATTCCTTCCTCGCGAGGAAGTCAAAATTTGTTTTGTAATAATATTGGCAATTTGATACTATATGTACCTGATTTTAATAAAATACAAAACAGTTTGTTACAATTGTGTGTGTGGAATATAATTGTCCCGAAACCACCTTACATATGCTTTCATTATAGATGAGTGACTCGTGGCCAACCACCGAGCCCCAATTAACAAATACCAATTGCTGATTGGCCACGAGTGATCGTCTGTGATGATTGTATCAGTAAGGTAAGCTCCCTCTCATAATAGTCATACATGATGTAAGAAGTACGTGGTATTTTCAGCACAAAAACTGTGTGTATATGCTTTATGGTTACTCGCATATCTTTCAATACAAAAATGCAATTTGTCTGGTGTATATGTGAGTAAATACTATATAGTAACCGTATTTGTGGGTATTGGGCCACTGTTGAGCCACCTCAAGTACATGTTCCATTTCCAACTTGGTTGTTCCTCCTGTATTTTATGGTATTGTATCCACGAGGTTCCGTCTACTAGAAACACAATATACCACTGACAATCGGTCACTATATCACAATAGTTTGTGAGTATTATTTATGAAATACGGACTTACTCGACAGCTAGGCCATGTGACATCAGTGGTTAAGGAAAAATAGGACGACATTTTAAGGGGGAAAGGGGAGGATCTCATTTAAGAGCGAAGGGTATTCTCTACGTCAAAACTCGCAGAAAATTTTCATTATTTAATTATATCTCAAGATTGTAACAAGAAATCGACATTCTAAATCAACAGCGCACTGTATTTTGTTAAGCCCTACAGACTGAATGAATTATAACCATTAACGTAGTTATTTTGATTATAAATTTGATAATTAGTAGTAAAACTAATATATATATACAAAAAATACTGATTAGAATGTAAGACACAACTTAGAGCATTCAGTATGTAGAGCTTACTAATCCACAGTGTGCTGTTGATTCAGATGACACATTTTCGATTTCGAAGCCCATTCTTGTGAAATAATTTATAAATTAAAATTGTATGCGGTTTTTGACGTAGAAGTATCCTTCCCTGTTAATCGCTTCTTACGATTGGCAGTCACCCTGGGCCCAGACGGGGGATCTATGATTGTTATTTGGGAAGGAATTATTCACAGATGGCCATGCCGTATTTATTAGTGTGTGAAACTGAGACTCAGTGCACCATCTGATACTAGGTTTACTAGCCCCAACGTAACTAGTCTCATATCCACATCTACCACCCCTTTCATACACGGTGTTTCAACAAAATTCCTGGTGTTCTTTCACTCATACATTAAAGACGGGCATCTTCTGCTTAGAGTGCACAAGCCTCAAAGTCACGCCCGCTCTGTTAGAAATTTTCTGGTGTTCGCGCCAGGTATTCATAACGATATCCGTTTCCCCTAACTGCATAATATCTTTCTCCTACCTCCCCTCCCCCTGCACCCGAGTCAATCTCCACCCCGTCGAGGCAGACTATTATTTTTTTTTTATTTATTTATTTATTATATTATTCTCTCGTGACTCAGCCTTCACAGTGTTCACATCGACACAATGTAGCTGTTCTTATCTTTTATTTATAATCATTTAATTACAGCTGTGCCTACTTTCTGTGTACTTAAATAACATCATCGTCAACATCACCTCAAGACGACGCTGCACTACACCCTGGGGGAGGACAGCTGGAGGTCAACATCACCTCAAGACGACGCTGCACTACACCCTGGGGGAGGACAGCTGGAGGTCAACATCACCTCAAGACGACGCTGCACTACACCCTGGGGGAGGACAGCTGGAGGTCAACATCACCTCAAGACGACGCTGCACTACATCCTGGGGGAGGAGGAGGACAGCTGGAGGTCAACATCACCTCAAGACGACGCTGCACTACACCCTGGGGGAGGACAGCTGGAGGTCAACATCACCTCAAGACGACGCTGCACTACACCCTGGGGGAGGACAGCTGGAGGTCAACATCACCTCAAGACGACGCTGCACTACACCCTGGGGGAGGACAGCTGGAGGTCAACATCACCTCAAGACGACGCTGCACTACATCCTGGGGGAGGAGGAGGACAGCTGGAGGTCAACATCACCTCAAGACGACGCTGCACTACACCCTGGGGGAGGACAGCTGGAGGTCAACATCACCTCAAGACGACGCTGCACTACACCCTGGGGGAGGACAGCTGGAGGTCAACATCACCTCAAGACGACGCTGCACTACACCCTGGGGGAGGACAGCTGTAGGTCAACATCACCTCAAGACGACGCTGCACTACACCCTGGGGAAAGACAGCTGGAGGTCAACATCACCTCAAGACGACGCTGCACTACACCCTGGGGGAGGACAGCTGGAGGTCAACATCACCTCAAGACGACGCTGCACTACACCCTGGGGGAGGACAGCTGGAGGTCAACATCACCTCAAGACGACGCTGCACTACACCCTGGGGGAGGAGGAGGACAGCTGGAGGTCCACATCACCTCAAGACGACGCTGCACTACATCCTGGGGGAGGAGGAGGACAGCTGGAGGTCAACATCACCTCAAGACGACGCTGCACTTCACCCTGGGGGAGGAGGAGGACAGCTGGAGGTCAACATCACCTCAAGACGACGCTGCACTACACCCTGGGGGAGGAGGAGGACAGCTGGAGGTCAACATCACCTCAAGACGACGCTGCACTACATCCTGGGGGAGGACAGCTGGAGGTCAACATCACCTCAAGACGACGCTGCACTACACCCTGGGGGAGGACAGCTGGAGGTCAACATCACCTCAAGACGACGCTGCACTACATCCTGGGGGAGGACAGCTGGAGGTCAACATCACCTCAAGACGACGCTGCACTTCACCCTGGGGGAGGAGGAGGACAGCTGGAGGTCAACATCACCTCAAGACGACGCTGCACTACACCCTGGGGGAGGACAGCTGGAGGTCAACATCACCTCAAGACGACGCTGCACTACACCCTGGGGGAGGACAGCTGGAGGTCAACATCACCTCAAGACGACGCTGCACTACATCCTGGGGGAGGACAGCTGGAGGTCAACATCACAGGCAGGCACGGACTGGCTAGGGATGCCGGATGCGATCACATCCCGGGCCCCCGGGCTGCCACCAGAAAGTTGCTATGATGTAATTACTTCTCTGTATATTGCTAAAAAATCTTAACCCCACTATAAGTATTATTTTGAAATTATAATTGAATTTATTGTAAATATTCAATGTAATTAATTGAATATAATTGCAATTATTTTGCTACTGGCAGAGTGGCCTATGTTAATCGCGCCCTAAAATCGCATTTTAGGCCATAAAGTTCAATGCAACCCCAAAAAATTTGTTATGCCCTTGGCGTATTTGCCACCGGCGGCTGGGACTTCGCCCCAGACCCCAGCTGCACCACGCCACCTCGTGCGGGCCACCCTGAACCCAGCATCCCGGGCCTTTTTATCCCAGTCCGCCCCTGATGAAGGTCTTTGGTTTTACTGTCCGGCCAACGCAATGACATGGAACGGAGGCTTTACCAAAGATCTTATCTTTATAGTAGTTGAAGGTCTTTGGTTTTACTGTCCAGCCAACGCAATGACATGGAACGGAGGCTTTATACCAAAGATCTTCTCTTTATAGCAGTTGAAGGTCTTTGGCTTTACTTTCCGGCCAACGCAATGACATGATTGAAGGTCTTTGGAACGGAGGCTTTATACCAAAGATCTAATTTTTATAGTAGTAGAAGGTCTTTGGTTTTACTGTCCGGCCAACAAAATGTCACGGAACAGAAGCTTTTTACCAAAGATCTTATCTTTATAGTAGTTGAAGGTCTTTGGTTTTACTGTCCGGCCAACGCTATGACATGGAACGGAGGCTTTATACCAAAGATCTTCTCCTTTGGTTTTACTGTCCGGCCAACGCAATGACGAGATTGAAGGTCTTTGGAACGGAGGCTTTATACCAAAGATCTTATTTTTATAGTAGTAGAAGGTCTTTGGTTTTACTGTCCGGCCAACGCAATGACATGGAAAGGAGGCTTTACCAAAGAATCTTTATAATAGTAGGCTTTGGATTTGCTCCGTCCAACGCAATGATATGGAACAGAATTTTTACCAAAGATCTTATCTTTATAGGTCAGGCGCGGAAGGTCAGGCGCGGACTGGCTAGGGATGCCGGGGTGCGATCGCATCGCGGGCCCCTGGGCAAATCCGGGCCCTTTTGCAGTCCGGGCCCCCGGGCTACCACCATCGAAAGTTCTTATGATGTAAATACTCCTCTGTATATTGCTAAAAAAATCTTAACCCCACTATAAGTATTATTTTGAAATTATAAGTGAATTTATTGTATATATTCAATGTAGTTAATTGAATATAATTCAAATTATTTTGCTACTGGTAGGGTGGCCTCTGTTAATCGCGCCCTAAAATCGCATTTTAGGCCATTAAATTCAATGCAACCCCAAAAAATGTGTTACGCCTTTGGCGTATTTGCCACCGGCGGGCCCAGCTGCACCACGCCACCTCGTGCGGGCCACCCCGAAACCCAGCATCCCGGGCCTTTTTATCCCAGTCCGCCCCTGATCACAGGACAGTGATTGCGGTTACGGCACAGATTTCCACTAAACTTACCTGGACAAGAAAACTTTCGGGCCCAAGCCCCCCGGACCCCCGCTTATGATTCGATTCCTCTTTAATTTCATGGATTAGAAGCCCCCCCCCCCCCTTTCCGAATTCCTAGATACGTCAGGCCCCTCCCCCAGATCCATTTCCATAAGGGGTCCTTATCCCCTCTGTCCGCTTCTGGGTGATGTCATACATTACATATGTGGGACAGACGAGCGCATGGCAGCTAGCGGCAACAGACTTGGCGATCATTTTTGACAGTAATTCGTACCACAACGACAGACGTCAGTTAGAAATGTGCAGATTGACAAAACATACATTGGTGGCTGGTTTTCTGATTGTTCGACCCTTCATATGGGCCCACGATTAAAGCTTCAATTTTATTTTCCCCCTCTTCCCAAATCTAGGAGAACTCTAAAAAGAAATTGACAGATGAAAGTTGGGAAAGTTAATATTTTATGTTTGGATATTTTCCATGACATCTCAAATCGATAGCTGATGTTTAGTTCTATAATAACTAATTAACTAACTAACTAACTAACTAACTTACTAACTAACTAACTAACTAACTAACCGTCTAACTAACTAGAGGGGTCAAGACATAGTGTGTCACCAGTGCCGTACCCAGAAATTCACAATTTGAAGGGAGGGGGGGGGGGGGGGGGGGGGTCACACAGTATTTATTTTTTCTTTCTCATCGGACAATGTCACACAATAGGTTTTAGAGAATGTTGGGTTGGTTACAAAAGAAATGAAATTCCCAAACGCAGCCCACAACATACAACCCACCCGGCCGATAATCATACATAGGTCTTATATTTTCTTGATCATTTGTTGCCACTGGAAAAATAGATTATAATGAATAGAATCATGTAAGAATGATAGTTTCGTCCGTCTACCTTCTTTCTTTCCTCTTCTAACTCACAATCTTTTTTTATGTTATGCTGGGTGTTCAATTCAAAAACCCCCCTCCCCACAACTTGAGTCCTTGGGTACGCCAGTGTGTGTCACCAATAAAGATTTTTTATGTTTTTTACTATTGGTGAATCATGGACGTAAACCTCCATTGGAACATTAGGATTTGTAGAGCAAATGTGTCACAATTTGCAATAACGCTGATGAACGGTTTTAATGAGATGAAATATTTTATGATAGTTAATTATTGATAAATTAGCACTATGTGACTCGACGTGAACAGTACCTTTTTCGGTATTTCAAGGTTATTTGTGAAACAAAATCACCTTTAAAGGCGTTTAAAGCCACCAAAAGTAGCCTAATGTAGTCTTCAAAGTTCGATACATTTCGCAAATAGCCCCAAACCCCAAACTATATATAATAGATCATCTCTCCCAGATTTGAAACAATCAGAGTACCTTCACTTTTGTCCCAGATAAAAAGAACTGGGCATTTCGATACTATCTCATTTCTACTGCTCGTTAAATCAATGTTGAATCAAACCTATAAATGCCCATAACTGGCTATGCGGCGGTATTCATGCAGGCATGCACTGTCAAATCAATTACGTTTGCTGACACGTTGACGAAATGTCCTCTGTCAGCTGCAAAAGAGCCTGTGAAGTAGTATTTTAATGAATTGACGTATTTACAAGGCTGCGGGGGGGCTTGGACAATGGCAGTTAGAGAACGGGGACCTATTGAGCAGGCAGTGGAATGAAATGCCATTTAAAACACAAACATGATTATTTGCATTTACAAAATCAAGCTATGAAAACACGTTGCAGCGAGAACAACCAGATCTTATTAGCCTACAGCAAGAAGAGCAGTTTACCCTGAAGGAGGGGTATAGATGAATCTGTTGTGCATGTGTTATCCAGCCAGACTGGCTTAATATTTCTCGCTTCCTCTACAAATTACATTGATTCATTGTCTCAACATATTCTCATATGTCCTATACCTACGTTTCACAAATCTTTCAGAGACGTCGGTCAACCAGTTGGCTTCCTAGTTCCTACCCTCTCAGTTCAGTCGTAAGCTGTTTTATCTACCGATCGTAAGGCAGTCATGCACCGAATACCTCTTCGAAATATTACACATAATAATATATTTAGGGCAGGTATTACGAGGAGCTAATAAGAAAGCTGATAGCTAACAACTTGTTTTTACCATGGCAGCCCCCAATCAGAAGCCTTAAAATCCACATAATAGCTTATTAGTTCTTATTAACTTCCTTATTATCTGTTCATAGTATCAGCGGGCCTTGGAAATATAAAATAACCTCACTCCCCTGCCAGAAATAGCACTGCTAGCTACCACTGTCAATTCGCGTTATTTCCAGCCTTACCTCTATTGACTATTACAGTATTCCATGTTATTTTGACTCATTTGCATCTAGTTTGTAGCAAAGATAATAAGTTTACGAATCCCTGTTGATTGACTATCTATTACAAGGTGTAGTTTCACAACTGTACCTCTACGTTTTGTACCACCTAAGTTGATGATTGAACATGTAGGTTAAATTAATTATTACCATTACTTTTAAGTATTTATCTTGTATATGACAGTAAAATAGTTGTATTATAATTTTTGCAGCTTTTCTATTCTGTATTATTTGGTATCACTAATTTCCTATCCGTTTCTGTGATACAAACAAGTTTTGAGCGCGGTGTTTTTAAGCGTGATTTTACCACGCCTTGTTATAAAATATACATATATATATATATATATAATAGTTTTTCGTATGAATGAGTCCCTGCTGTATAGGGTTCATAAACATAAGCATAATATGATGTGCTCCTCTTCAGGGTACTAAACTAACTGTAGGAATATAATGGTTTTGGGATAGTTTGTAAGGAATGTCCGAGAGCTGTTAGATAGAGTTCAATACCAGTTTTCGCCATGGGGCTGAGGCAAACCTCTTCAATCAGGATAACACGTGGCAGGAATCTAACCGTTGCACTTCAGAGTCAAGAGTTTTGCGTGTTATCGCTGAGCCACCTCTATCAGCATATTATCTATAATACATTCAACAATAATCGTTGCTATGACGGCTGGACCAAATATGTCGTAGAGATAGATTTAAGTCAATTCCCACAGTTATAAAACCCCAGCCCGAACCGGGAATCAAACCTTGAGTTTTCTGCACTGGAAGCATGAGCCATGAATACAGATTCGCCCAATCTTCAAAGAGGTGACGGCGACAGCTAGGATGCTGGTAAATAATTACATTTCACGTAAAATTAGAGTTTAGCATCATAAGAATGCTGGAGCCAGGGGCGGACTGGGAAGAAAATCCGGGCCGGGCAAACTTTTGGTCAGACAAGGCACGGGGGGTTTGGGGGGCTGCGGCCTCCCAACAAACAGCGCCGCAGGCGAAATTTTTTAAAATCAGGTTTTTGGAAGGCATTTGGTGCGATTTAGAAAACACATAGCAGGCTGAATGCACTACCAAAATACTGTAATTTTCTCAGTTAAAAGTACAAAAACACCAGCAATAATATTGGAAAAAGTAAGTAGTCAAGTTCCAACGAAATCTAACGAATCTACAATGCAATTTACAACTTGCAACATCGTGAAGGAAGGGGTGGGAGGGACTCGGACTTAAAGAAATTTGAATTTCAAACTTGCACATGTAAACCCATTGAATTTTGAGTATATTATAGACAATGCAAAGCAAAAGTTTATCGTAAA
Organism: Isoperla grammatica; assembly: GCA_945910005.1. Lineage (NCBI taxonomy): Eukaryota > Metazoa > Arthropoda > Insecta > Plecoptera > Perlodidae > Isoperla > Isoperla grammatica. The sequence goes on from OX246745.1 coordinate 29,021,443, forward strand.
ATCTATATCTTCTTAACAGTAACACATATATAGTGTTATACAAAATTGGTAAAGAATATAAATTGCCGTGGGCAGCGCCGCCAGCGCGGCAACTTACCGCCGGCGCCAGGCACTGTGACGAGGTCCAACGCGTGTAATAAGTAGTGTGAAGCAGCCCGGCGTGCACAGCGAGCAGTGTGACGAGGTCCAACGCGTGTAGTAAGCAGTGTGAAGTAGCCCGGCGTGCACAGCGGGCAGTGTGACGAGGTCCAACGAGTGTAGTAAGTAGTGTGAAGCAGCCCGGCGTGCACAGCGAGCAGTGTGACGAGGTCCAACGCGTGTAGTAAGCAGTGTGAAGTAGCCCGGCGTGCACAGCGAGCAGTGTGACGAGGTCCAACGCGTGTAGTAAGTAGTGTGAAGCAGCCCGGCGTGCACAGCGAGCAGTGTGACGAGGTCCAACGCGTGTAGTAAGTAGTGTGAAGCAGACCGGCGGGCACAGCGAGCAGTGTGACGAGGTCCAACGCGTGTAGTAAGCAGTGTGAAGTAGCCCGGCGTGCACAGCGGGCAGTGTGACGAGGTCCAACGAGTGTAGTAAGTAGTGTGAAGCAGCCCGGCGTGCACAGCGAGCAGTGTGACGAGGTCCAACGCGTGTAGTAAGCAGTGTGAAGTAGCCCGGCGTGCACAGCGAGCAGTGTGACGAGGTCCAACGCGTGTAGTAAGTAGTGTGAAGCAGCCCGGCGTGCACAGTGAGCAAAGTGACGAGGTCCAACGAGTGTAGTAAGTAGTGTGAAGCAGCCCGGCGTGCACAGCGAGCAGTGTGACGAGGTCCAACGCGTGTAGTAAGTAGTGTGAAGCAGCCCGGCGTGCACAGTGAGCAAAGTGACGAGGTCCAACGAGTGTAGTAAGTAGTGTGAAGCAGCCCGGCGTGCACAGCGAGCAGTGTGACGAGGTCCAACGCGTGTAGTAAGTAGTGTGAAGCAGCCCGGCGTGGACAGCGAGCAGTGTGACGAGGTCCAACGAGTGTAGTAAGTAGTGTGAAGCAGCCCGGCGTGCACAGCGGGCAGTGTGACGAGGTCCAACGCGTGTAGTAAGTAGTGTGAAGCAGCCCGGCGTGCACAGCGAGCAGTGTGACGAGGTCAACGCGTGTAGTAAGTAGTGTGAAGCAGCCCGGCGTGCACAGCGAGCAGTGTGACGAGGTACAACGCGTGTAGTAAGCAGTGTGAAGCAGACCGGCGTGCACAGTGAGCAAAGTGACGAGGTCCAACGCGTGTAGTAAGTAGTGTGAAGCAGCCCGGCGGGCACAGCGAGCAGTGTGACGAGGTCCAACGCGTGTAGTAAGTAGTGTGAAGCAGCCCGGCGTGCACAGCGAGCAGTGTGACGAGGTCCAACGAGTGTAGTAAGTAGTGTGAAGCAGCCCGGCGTGCACAGTGAGCAAAGTGACGAGGTCCAACGAGTGTAGTAAGTAGTGTGAAGCAGCCCGGCGTGCACAGTGAGCAAAGTGACGAGGTCCAACGAGTGTAGTAAGTAGTGTGAAGCAGCCCGGCGTGGACAGCGAGCAGTGTGACGAGGTCCAACGCGTGTAGTAAGTAGTGTGAAGCAGCCCGGCGTGCACAGTGAGCAAAGTGACGAGGTCCAACGAGTGTAGTAAGTAGTGTGAAGCAGCCCGGCGTGGACAGCGAGCAGTGTGACGAGGTCCAACGCGTGTAGTAAGCAGTGTGAAGCAGACCGGCGTGCACAGCGAGCAGTGTGACGAGGTCCAACGCGTGTAGTAAGTAGTGTGAAGCAGCCCGGCGTGGACAGCGAGCAGTGTGACGAGGTCCAACGCGTGTAGTAAGCAGTGTGAAGCAGACCGGCGTGCACAGCGAGCAGTGTGACGAGGTCCAACGCGTGTAGTAAGCAGTGTGAAGCAGCCCGGCGTGGACAGCGAGCAGTGTGACGAGGTCCAACGCGTGAAGTAAGCAGTGTGAAGTAGCCCGGCGTGAACAGCGAGCAGTGTGACGAGGTTCAACGAGTATAGTAAGCAGTGTGAAGTAGCCCGGCGTGAACAGCGAGCAGTGTGACGAGGTCAACGCGTGTAGTAAGTAGTGTGAAGCAGCCCGGCGTGCACAGCGAGCAGTGTGACGAGGTCCAACGCGTGTAGTAAGTAGTGTGAAGCAGCCCGGCGTGCACAGTGAGCAAAGTGACGAGGTCCAACGAGTGTAGTAAGTAGTGTGAAGCAGCCCGGCGTGCACAGCGAGCAGTGTGACGAGGTCCAACGCGTGTAGTAAGTAGTGTGAAGCAGCCCGGCGTGCACAGTGAGCAAAGTGACGAGGTCCAACGAGTGTAGTAAGCAGTGTGAAGTAGCCCGGGGTGCACAGCGAGCAATGTGACGAGGTCCAACGCGTGAAGTAAGCAGTGTGAAGTAGCCCGGCGTGAACAGCGAGCAGTGTGACGAGGTTCAACGAGTATAGTAAGCAGTGTGAAGTAGCCCGGCGTGCACAGCGAGCAGTGTGACGAGGTCCAACGCGTGTAGTAAGCAGTGTGAAGCAGACCGGCGTGCACAGCGAGCAGTGTGACAAGGACAACGCGTGTAGTAAGTAGTGTGAAGCAGCCCGGCGTGCACAGCGAGCAGTGTGACGAGGTCCAACGCGTGTAGTAAGTAGTGTGAAGCAGCCCGGCGTGCACAGTGAGCAAAGTGACGAGGTCCAACGAGTGTAGTAAGTAGTGTGAAGCAGCCCGGCGTGCACAGCGGGCAGTGTGACGAGGTCCAACGCGTGTAGTAAGTAGTGTGAAGCAGCCCGGCGTGCACAGTGAGCAAAGTGACGAGGTCCAACGAGTGTAGTAAGTAGTGTGAAGCAGCCCGGCGTGCACAGCGGGCAGTGTGACGAGGTCCAACGCGTGTAGTAAGTAGTGTGAAGCAGCCCGGCGTGCACAGTGAGCAAAGTGACGAGGTCCAACGAGTGTAGTAAGTAGTGTGAAGCAGCCCGGCGTGCACAGCGAGCAGTGTGACGAGGTCCAACGCGTGTAGTAAGTAGTGTGAAGCAGCCCGGCGTGCACAGTGAGCAAAGTGACGAGGTCCAACGAGTGTAGTAAGCAGTGTGAAGTAGCCCGGGGTGCACAGCGAGCAATGTGACGAGGTCCAACGAGTATAGTAAGAAGTGTGAAGTAGCCCGGCGTGCTCAGCGAGCAGTGTGACGAGGTCCAACGCGTGTAGTAAGCAGTGTGAAGCAGCCCGGCGTGGACAGCGAGCAGTGTGACGAGGTCCAACGCGTGAAGTAAGCAGTGTGAAGTAGCCCGGCGTGAACAGCGAGCAGTGTGACGAGGTTCAACGAGTATAGTAAGCAGTGTGAAGTAGCCCGGCGTGCACAGAAAGCAGTGTGACGAGGTTCAACGCGTGTAGTAAGCAGTGTGAAGCAGACCAACGTGCGAAGCGAGCAGTGTGACGAGGACAACGCATGTAGTAGGCAGTGTGAAGTAGCCCGGTGTGCACAGCGAGCAGTGTGACGAGGTCCAACGCGTGTAGTAAGCAGGTCTTGATTTAGCAGATCTTAAGAGATGTATTAGGCATTTTTAAAGTGTATTGTTTGTATCGCATGGATCGCATCGCATACATCGGACTCAGACACATACATGGGCCAGGCCCTTAAATTATCTAATTTTTGGTGTATTGTAGGCATATCCCTATAGTGATATTTCCTTCTATTTTCAAACTTATAGCTGCATATTATTTCTTAAATGTCATTTACTTTTTAATTTTCTTCATTTCTTTAAATTTCTTTATTAGGTACCGGTAAGAGGCCTATTTCAAATAGGAACGTTTCTCCTTCCATTGTGTAGGTAACTAGTAGGTAGTATATTGATTTGGTGATTTTTCAGTTACAAATAATAATTAAAATAATAATAATAATAATAATAATAATAATAATAATAATAATAATAATTATAATAATAATAATAATAATAATAATAATAATAATAATAATAATAATAATAATAATAATAATAATAATAATAAAAATAGTAATAAAAATAATAATAATAACTATTATTATTGTTATTGCTTTAAAACTTATTGACTGTCAAAGAAAAGAAGAAAGCAAAGAAAAAAAGGACTGAAAAAATTGGAAAGAAGATGTGAAATAAGCTAAGCTACACTTAACATCGTTACACTGAATGGAAAGATGGAAGAGGTGATAGATGCAATGAAGACACGGAAGTTGGACATTCTCGGGCTTAGTGAAACAAAATGGAAAGGAGTGGGATCAAAGGAGCTCAGAGATGGGTATAAAATATGGTGGTCAGGTGGAAGTGAAGGTAAAGATGGTGTTGGGTTTGTTGTGAGCCCAGAGATTAAGGAAGATATAGTTGAAATAAAAAATAGTAGTGACAGAATGATCAAGATGGAAGTTCTAATAGGAAAGAGGCAGACGGAGATAATCCAAGTTTATGCTCCTCAGGTCGGGAAGTCCATGGACGTGAAAACGTATTTTGCTGACGCTATAGAAAGGGAAATAACCTCCGAGAGAGCAATAATCATGGGAGATATGAATGCAAATGTGGGTGAAAACCAAAATAGATATGATGGCATACTATAGGGCCCCACGGGTATGGGAGAAGAGACAAGGAAGGCGAAATGTTGTTGGAGATGTGCAGCCGAAATTCTCTAGTTATAACAAATAGTATTTTTAAGAAGAAGTTGAAGTACAAGATCACTAGGTATGGATGGGATGGAGAGACTGAGAGTGTGATCGACTATATTATAGTAAGCAAAGAAATGAGGCCGGTAGTTAGGGATGTTAAGGTTATTCCCAGTATTGCATTGGACGGGGACCATAAACTACTGGTAGCAACATTGAAAGTTCAAAAACCGTGGAAAAGTACAAAACAAACCAGAAATAAGAAGCTGAAGATATGGCAACTACAAGAAGACAAACTAAGAGAAATTTTAGGAAGAAAATACAAGAACAAATACCACAAGGGGAGCTGAAAGATGTAGAAGATGAATGGTGTGCACTAAGAAACACGTTGGTGGAGATACCATAAGAACTGTGCGGGCAAGTGAGTGGGAAAAGAAAGATGAAAGAGACACCATGGTGGAACGAGAAGGTAAAAGCTGCGGTAAAACAGAAAAAAGAAGCATGGAAGAAGAAGGAAGAAGACCGTTCCATGACAAATATTTTAAAATATGGACAGAGTAAAAAAGAGGTAAAGGAGACTGTCAAAATGGAAAAACAAAAATCAATGGTAAAGTTGGCTGAAAAGCTGAAAGTTGACTTTGATGGAAACAAAAAGATGTTGTACGGTATGAAAAAAAATAAACGTACAGACAGTGAGCGTCCCAAATATCTTAACAACAAAAACGGCAAACTAACACAAAAAACAGATGAAGTAAAAACTTTGTGGAAAGAGCATTTTTGCAACTTACTCAATGGTACTAACACTCAGAGCTGTAATGAAGAGATCAACACCCTAACGATGGAAGAACCGGAAGATGACAAAGAAGAGGGAAATGTAACAATAGAAGAAGTGAGGTGTGCTATTAGATGTATGACAAATGGAAGGGCAGCAGGAATAGATGAAGTATACATAGAGATGATCAAGGCAGCAGGACCAGTAGGGTGTGAATGGATGCATCGTGTAGTAAAAGCAGCCTGGCAAGTGGCAACAGAAAACAGTTCCTGAAGACTGGCGGAAAGGAGTGATTGTCCCACTCTATAAAAAAGGCAACAGGAAGGAAGTCGCAAACTATAGAGGCATCACATTAATGAGTCAAGGAGCTAAGATATTCGAAAGAATATTACAAGTAAGACTAAAAAAATCGGTAGAGCAACAACTAAGGGAAGAACAGTATGGTTTCCGGAGTGGAAGGTCAACCACGGACTTGATATTTGCAGTTAGGCAAATAATGGAAACTAGGTGGAAGGCAGGACAAAATGTACACATAGTGTTTTTAGACCTAGAAAAAGCATATGATCGCATGCCCCAAGAAAAAGTATGGGAGTGCCTAAACAATAAGGGTGTTAACAACAACATAAGTGACAGAATAAGGAGCATGTATCGACAATGTACAAGTTGTGTACAAACAAAACATGGAAATACAGAATGGTTCAAGACTAACACAGGGTAGTGTATTATCCCCATTACTGTTTTCAATCGTCATGGACGAAATATTAAATAAGGTGGAACCAGGGGTAAAAGGACCAGGTACAAGAACAATGATTTATGCTGATGATATTCTGGTATGGGGAGATACAGCTGAACAGGTTCAGAGGAAAGTGATGAAATGCAAACTCATAACAGAGGAATTTGGACTAAAAATCAGTATAAATAAAAGTAAAACTATGGTGATGGAAAGATCAAGAAAGAAAAGAACGAGTAGAACAATTAGAGACAAAATAAAAATTGGAGAAGAGGAACTGGAGAAGACAGAAGAGTTTGCATACCTAGGAAGCATTATCACAAAGGAGGCAAAGATGGGAAGTGAGATTGGTAAAAGGGTGGCGCAAGCAGAATCTTTCTATCAGCAAGTAAGAAAGTTACTGTGGAATGAGGATTTCCCTAGAGAATGTAAGGTGCTACTGTATAAGGTATACTATTTACCCATCCTTACATATGGTTCAGTGACCTGGACACTAGGAGAGAGAGATGCAAGTAGGATCCAGGCAGCCTCCATGAAGTTTGTAAGAGCCATAGCCGGAATATCAAAGCTAGACAAAATTAGAAGCCAGAAAATCAGGACAAAAGTTAGAGTTGAAAAGCTGTTATATAAAATAGGACGAGAAAGGTTGAGGTGGTATGGACATGTCAGAAGAATGGAAGAGAACAGAATCCCAAAGACAGAATTTGAAAGTGGAGACCAAGTTAAAAGAAGAGTTGGTAGACCGAGAGAGAGGTGGCAAGATCAAATAAGAAATGATGTAGAAGATAGAGGTGGAAGTTGGCAAGAAGTGCAAGCAAAAAGACTGTGGGAAGACAGAAGTGGATGGCGTGAGCTGGTGGGAAGAAAAGAGAGTGAATTTGAAGAGGACATGACAGGCCTGGCAAGCCGGTGTAAGGAGCTCTTGAAGTGCCCTAGAATCCTGGTGGCTATAGCCACCCCCTGACCTAACTTAAGTTGGAAACAGGAGCCAGAGATATATATATATTTATTGTTACCTTTTATTATTGTTGGTTATATTATTGATATCTAATTTAGCCTAACAACATTGTAGTGTTGTGAAAGTTTGGTATGAATCTTTCTAGAAATGAGATAGTGTTGGTTGGTTCGATGTTGTCTCGCTGTATCTCAAGTATCAAATACACACGTTGTGTTATAACAGGGTCCCAACTCTATTCCTCTGTATTACTCTACTTTGGTGCAATATTGTACCAGCATGCTTATTCCACTTGTTAATATTTCTAGCACTGATATCTCGAATAATTTGTGTCGATAATTTTTGCAGTGATTAATCTGAATAATTTGCTGCCAATAATGCAGTAATGATTTTGCTGAATGAATTTCATCAATACTTTTAGCGATGATTTATGTAAATGATTTTTGTCAATAATTTTAGAAATTATTTATTTCAATGATTTTTGTCAATAATTTTAAGAATGATTTATTTGAATACTTTTTGTAAATAATTTGAGCAATGATTTATTTGAATGATTTTTGTCAATAATTTTAGCAATGATTTCTTTGAATAATTTTTGTCAAAAATTAAGCAATGATTAAATTGAATGATTTTTGTCACTAATTTTAGCAATGATTTATTTGAAAGATTTTTGTCAATAATTAGAGCAATGATTTATTTGAATGATTTTTGTCAATAATTTTAGCAATAATCTATGTGAATGATTTTTGTCAATAATTTTAGCAATGATTTATTTGAATGATTTTTGTCACTAATTTTAGCCATGATTTATTTTAATGATTTTTGTCAATAATTTGAGCAATGATTTATTTAAATGATTTTTGTCAAGAATTTTAGGAATGATTTTTCTGAATGATTTTTGTCAATGATTCCACCAATAATTTTGTAAGGATGTTTTTTGTTTCACCAATGATTATCTGCAATAATTGTAACTCAATGATTTGTCCAATTTTGTCATTGGCAATGACTATTTTGTTTTAGCAATGATTATTTTTGTTTCAGCAATGATTGTTTTTGTTACACCAATGATTATCTAAAACGATTTTTCTGAATGATTTGTCCAATTTTATCATTGGGCAAAAACGGATGATTTCTTTTAAAGATCTCAATTATTCTTTTTCATAAGGGGTAGCCCGGCGTGCCCAGCGGGCAGTGTGACGAGGTTCAACGCGTGTAGTAAGCAGTGTGAAGCAGACCGGCGTGCACAGCGGGCAGTGTGACGAGGTCCAACGCGTGTAGTAATAAGTGTGAAGTAGCCCGGCGGGCACAGCGAGCAGTGTGACGAGGTCCAACGCGTGTAGTAAGCAGTGTGAAGCAGACCGGCGTGCACAGCGAGCAGTGTGACGAGGTCCAAAGCGTGTAGTAAGCAGTGTGAAGCGGACCGGCGTGCACAGCGAGCAGTGTGACGAGGTTCAACGCGTGTAGTAAGCAGTGTGAAGTAGCCCGGCGAGCACAGCGAGCAGTGTGACGAGGTTCAACGCATGTAGTAAGCAGTGTGAAGTAGCCCGGCGGGTACAGCGAGCAGTGTGACGAGGTCCAACGCGTGTAGTAAGCAGTGTGAAGCAGACCGGCGTGCACAGCGAGCAGTGTGACGAGGTCCAACGCATGTAGTAAGCAGTGTGAAAAAGACCGGCGTGCACAGCGAGCAGTGTGACGAGGTCCAACGCATGTAGTAAGCAGTGTGAAGAAGCCCGGCGGGCACAGCGAGCAGTGTGACGAGGTCCAACGCGTGTAGTAAGCAGTGTGAAGCAAACCGGCGTGCACAGCGAGCAGAGTGTAAAGAGGGCCAACGCGTGCAGAAAGCAGTGTGAAGCAGAACGGCGGGCATAGCGAGCAGTGTGACGAGGTCCAAAGCGTGTAGTAAGCAGTGTGAAGAAGCCCGGCGGGCACAGCGAGCAGTGTGACGAGGTCCAACGCGTGTAGTAAGCAGTGTGAAGAAGCCCAGCGGGCACAGCGAGCAGTGTAAAGAGGGCCAACGCGTGCAGAAAGCAGTGTGAAGCAGAACGGCGGGCATAGCGAGCAGTGTGACGAGGTCCAAAGCGTGTAGTAAGCAGTGTGAAGCAGACCGGCGTGCACAGCGAGCAGTGTGACGAGGTTCAACGCGTGTAGTAAGCAGTGTGAAGTAGCCCGGCGAGCACAGCGAGCAGTGTGACGAAGTCCAACGCGTGTAGTAAGCAGTGTGAAGCAGACCGGCGTGCACAGCGAGCAGTGTGACGAGGTACAACGCGTGTAGTAAGCAGTGTGAAGTAGCCCGGTGGGCACATGCGAGCAGTGTGAAGAGGTCCAACGCGTGTAGTAAGCAGTGTGAAGCAGACCGGCGGGCACAGCGAGCAGTGTGACGAGGTTCAACGCATGTAGTAAGCAGTAGTTAGTAGCCTGCGTGCACAGCGAGAAGTGTGACGAGGTACAACGAGTGTAGTAAGCAGTGTGACGAGGTCCAACGCGTGTAGTAAGAAGAGTGAAGTAGTCCGGCGTGCACAGCAAGCAGTGTGACGAGGTCCAACGCGTGTAGAAAGCAGTGTGAAGCAGCCCGGCGTGGACAGCGAGCAGTGTGACGAGGTCCAACGCGTGAAGTAAGCAGTGTGAAGTAGCCCGGCGTGAACAGCGAGCAGTGTGACGAGGTTCAACGAGTATAGTAAGCAGTGTGAAGTAGCCCGGCGTGCACAGAAAGCAGTGTGACGAGGTTCAACGCGTGTAGTAAGCAGTGTGAAGCAGACCAACGTGCGAAGCGAGCAGTGTGACGAGGACAACGCATGTAGTAGGCAGTGTGAAGTAGCCCGGTGTGCACAGCGAGCAGTGTGACGAGGTCCAACGCGTGTAGTAAGCAGGTCTTGATTTAGCAGATCTTAAGAGATGTATTAGGCATTTTTAAAGTGTATTGTTTGTATCGCATGGATCGCATCGCATACATCGGACTCAGACACATACATGGGCCAGGCCCTTAAATTATCTAATTTTTGGTGTATTGTAGGCATATTATCCCTTTAGTGATATTTCCTTCTATTTTCAAACTTATAGCTGCATATTATTTCTTAAATGTCATTTACTTTTTAATTTTCTTCATTTCTTTAAATTTCTTTATTAGGTACCGGTAAGAGGGCTATTTCAATTAGGAACGTTTCTCCTTCTATTGTGTAGGTAACCTTTAGGTAGTATTGATTTGGTGATTTTTCAGTTACAAATAATAATTAAAATAATAATAATAATAATAATAATAATAATAATAATAATAATAATAATAATAATAATAATAATAATAATAATAATAAAAATAATAATAATAACTATTATTATTGTTATTGCTTTGGAACTTATTGACTGTCAAAGAAAAGAAGAAAGCAAAGAAAAAGGAACTGAAAAAATTGGAAAGAAGATGTGAAATAAGCATAGCTACACTTAACATCGTTACACTGAATGGAAAGATGGAAGAGGTGATAGATACAATGAAGACACGGAAGTTGGACATTCTCGGGCTTAGTGAAACCAAATGGAAAGGAGTGGGATCAAAGGAGCTCAGAGATGGGTATAAAATATGGTGGTCAGGTGGAAGTGAGGGTAAAGATGGTGTTGGGTTTGTTGTGAGCCCAGAGATTAAGGAAGATATAGTTGAAATAAAAAATAGTAGTGACAGAATGATCAAGATGGAAGTTCTAATAGGAAAGAGGCAGACGGAGATAATCCAAGTTTATGCTCCTCAGGTCGGGAAGTCCATGGACGTGAAAACGTATTTTGTTGACGCTATAGAAAGGGAAATAACCTCCGAGAGAGCAATAATCATGGGAGATATGAATGCAAATGTGGGTGAAAACCAAAATAGATATGATGGCATACTAGGGCCCCACGGGTATGGGAGAAGAGACAAGGAAGGCGAAATGTTGTTGGAGATGTGCAGCCGAAATTCTCTAGTTATAACAAATAGTATTTTTAAGAAGAAGTTGAAGCACAAGATCACTAGGTATGGATGGGATGGAGAGACTGAGAGTGTGATCGACTATATTATAGTAAGCAAAGAAATGAGGCCGGTAGTTAGGGATGTTAAGGTTATTACCAGTATTGCATTGGACGGGGACCATAGACTACTGGTAGGAACATTGAAAGTTCAAAAACCGTGGAAAAGTACAATACAAACCAGAAATAAGAAGCTGAAGATATGGCAACTACAAGAAGACAAACTAAGAGAAATTTTAGGAAGAAAATACAAGAACAAATACCACAAGGGGAGCTGAAAGATGTAGAAGATGAATGGTGTGCACTAAGAAACACGTTGGTGGAGATACCAGAAGAACTGTGCGGGCAAGTGAGTGGGAAAAGAAAGATGAAAGAGACACCATGGTGGAACGAGAAGGTAAAAGCTGCGGTAAAACAGAAAAAAGAAGCATGGAAGAAGAAGGAAGAAGACCGTTCCATGACAAATATTTTAAAATATGGACAGAGTAAAAAAGAGGTAAAGGAGACTGTCAAAATGGAAAAACAAAAATCAATGGTAAAGTTGGCTGAAAAGCTGAAAGTTGACTTTGATGGAAACAAAAAGATGTTGTACGGTATGATAAAAAATAAACGTACAGACAGTGAGCGTCCCAAATATCTTAAGGAGGGACAACACTGAAATTTCTAACTTCTAAAGTTTTCATCAGAATTCGATGTTTTTTTGTGTGTGCATTAATCAATGGCTGAAAACACAATAGCAAAAAAAAAATTTAAAAAAAATTAAAAATGGCATTGTTATTAATTTTCTATTGTTGATTCAACAATGAATTGGCCGGGACATTTTCACATGAGCACCAAACACCATGATTGATATATATATATATATTTTTGTGATGCTGAATAACCATTTGAGGTACACACGGATGGATTATTTTTTCAGATTTAAAATACAGGAACAAATTATTTTTTACTTATGACAATTATTTAGATTCTTAGATTTCGATTGCACATTAAAGTTTAGGATTTTTTTATTATTAATCTAGCAAAGATAAAATTATTTCATCCTTGGGGACCATCCTTTGTTATTGAAGAATATTCACATAAAGTTTCACTTTGATTGCTCAAATATAATAGACACTAAAATGTCCCACCTTCTGAAAAATGTAAAAAAAAAGTTATTCCAGAAATGACTGTCAAAGTTTAGTAAGTTGTGAAATGATATAGTAATCAAGTTCAAACAAACTTCAAAAACAGATATCAATAATGAAATGTAAGTATTGTGTGTTAAATCTTAGGTTAAGAATACAACATAATATTTGATTTAAAAAAAAAAAAAAAATGCAAAAAACGAGATTTTATTCAGAATTTCAGTGTTATCCCTCCTTAACAACAAAAACGGCAAACTAACACAAAAAAACAGATGAAGTAAAAACTTTGTGGAAAGAGCATTTTTGCAACTTACTCAATGGTACTAACACTCAGAGCTGTAATGAAGAGATCAACACCCTAACGATGGAAGAACCGGAAGATGACAAAGAAGAGGGAAATGTAACAATAGAAGAAGTGAGGTGTGCTATTAGATGTATGAAAAATGGCAGGGCAGCAGGAATAGATGAAGTATACATAGAGATGATCAAGGCAGCAGGACCAGTAGGGTGTGAATGGATGCATCGTGTAGTAAAAGCAGCCTGGCAAGTGGCAACAGAAAACAGTTCCTGAAGACTGGCGGAAAGGAGTGATTGTCCCACTCTATAAAAAAGGCAACAGGAAGGAAGTCGCAAACTATAGAGGCATCACATTAATGAGTCAAGGAGCTAAGATAAACGAAAGAATATTACAAGTAAGACTAAAAAAATCGGTAGAGCAACAACTAAGGGAAGAACAGTATGGTTTCCGGAGTAGAAGGTCAACCACGGACTTGATATTTGCAGTTAGGCAAATAATGGAAACTAGGTGGAAGGCAGGACAAAATGTACACATAGTGTTTTTAGACCTAGAAAAAGCATATGATCGCATGCCCCAAGAAAAAGTATGGGAGTGCCTAAACAATAAGGGTGTTAACAACAACATAAGTGACAGAATAAGGAGCATGTATCGACAATGTACAAGTTGTGTACAAACAAAACATGGAAATACAGAATGGTTCAAGACTAACACAGGGTAGTGTATTATCCTTATTACTGTTTTCAATCGTCATGGACGAAATATTAAATAAGGTGGAACCAGGGGTAAAAGGACCAGGTACAAGAACAATGATTTATGCTGATTATATTCTGGTATGGGGAGATACAGCTGAACAGGTTCAGAGGAAAGTGATGAAATGGAAACTCATAACAGAGGAATTTGGACTAAAAATCAGTATAAATAAAAGTAAAACTATGGTGATGGAAAGATCAAGAAAGAAAAGAACGAGTAGAACAATTACAGACAAAATAAAAATTGGAGAAGAGGAACTGGAGGAGACAGAAGAGTTTGCATACCTAGGAAGCATTATCACAAAGGAGGCAAAGATGGGAAGTGAGATTGGTAAAAGGGTGGCGCAAGCAGAATCTTTCTATCAGCAAGTAAGAAAGTTACTGTGGAATGAGGATTTCCCTAGAGAATGTAAGGTGCTACTGTATAAGGTATACTATTTACCCATCCTTACATATGGTTCAGTGACCTGGACACTAGGAGAGAGAGATGCAAGTAGGATCCAGGCAGCCTCCATGAAGTTTGTAAGAGCCATAGCCGGAATATCAAAGCTGGACAAAATTAGAAGCCAGAAAATCAGGACAAAAGTTAGAGTTGAAAAGCTGTTATATAAAATAGGACGAGAAAGGTTGAGGTGGTATGGACATGTCAGAAGAATGGAAGAGAACAGAATCCCAAAGACAGAATTTGAAAGTGGAGACCAAGTTAAAAGAAGAGTTGGTAGACCGAGAGAGAGGTGGCAAGATCAAATAAGAAATGATGTAGAAGATAGAGGTGGAAGTTGGCAAGAAGTGCAAGCAAAAAGACTGTGGGAAGACAGAAGTGGATGGCGTGAGCTGGTGGGAAGAAAAGAGAGTGAATTTGAAGAGGACATGACAGGCCTGGCAAGCCGGTGTAAGGAGCTCTTGAAGTGCCCTAGAATCCTGGTGGCTATAGCCACCCCCTGACCTAACTTAAGTTGGAAACAGGAGCCAGATATATATATATATATTTATTGTTACCTATTATTATTGTTGGTTATATTATTGATATCTAATTTAGCCTAACAACATTGTAGTGTTGTGAAAGTTTGGTATGAATCTTTCTAGAAATGAGATTGTGTTGGTTGGTTCGATGTTGTCTCGCTGTATCTCAAGTATCAAATACACACGTTGTGTTATAACAGAGTCCCAACTCTATTCCTCTGTATTACTCTACTTTTGGTGCAATATTGTACCAACATGCTTATTCCACTTGTTAATATTTCTAGCAATGATATCTCGAATAATTTGTGTCGATAATTTTTGCAGTGGTCTATCTGAATAATTTGCTGCCAATAATGCAGTAATGATTTTGCTGAATGAATGTCATCAATACTTTTAGCGATGATTTATGTAAATGATTTTTGTCAATAATTTTAGAAATTATTTATTTCAATGATTTTTGTCAATAATTTTAAGAATGATTTATTTGAATACTTTTTGTAAATAATTTGAGCAATGATTTATTTGAATGATTTTTGTCAATAATTTTAGCAATGATTTATTTGAATAATTTTTGTCAAAAATTTAAGCAATGATTAAAATGAATGATTTTTGTCACTAATTTTAGCAATGATTTATTTGAAAGATTTTTGTCAATAATTAGAGCAATGATTTATTTGAATGATTTTTGTCAATAATTTTAGCAATAATCTATTTGAATGATTTTTGTCAATAATTTGAGCAATGATTTATTTGAATGATTTTTGTCAAGAATTTTGGGAATGATTTTTCTGAATGATTTTTGTCAATGATTCCACCAATAATTTTGTAAGGATGTTTTTTGTTTCACCAATGATTATCTGCAATAATTATTACTCAATGATTTGTCCAATTTTATCATTGGCAATGACTATTTTGTTTTAGCAATGATTATTTTTGTTTCAGCAATGATTGTTTTTGTTACACCAATGATTATCTAAAACGATTTTTCTGAATGATTTGTCCAATTTTATCATTGGGCAAAAACGGATGATTACTTTTAAAGATCTCAATTATTCTTTTTCATAAGGGGTAGCCCGGCGTGCCCAGCGGGCAGTGTGACGAGGTCCAACGCGTGTAGTAAGCAGTGTGAAGTAGCCCGGCGTGCACAGCGGGCAGTGTGACGAGGTCCAACGCGTGAAGTAAGCAGTGTGAAGTAGCCCGGCGGGCACAGCGAGCAGTGTGACGAGGTTCAACGCGTGTAGTAAGCAGTGTGAAGTAGCCCGGCGGGCACAGCGAGCAGTGTGACGAGGTCCAACGCGTGTAGTAAGCAGTGTGAAGCAGACCGGCGTGCACAGCGAGCAGTGTGACGAGGTCCTATGCGTGTAGTAAGCAGTGTGAAGCAGACCGGCGTGCACAGCGAGCAGTGTGACGAGGTTCAACGCGTGTAGTAAGCAGTGTGAAGTAGCCCGGCGAGCACAGCGAGTAGTGTGACGAGGTCCAACGCGTGTAGTAAGCAGTGTGAAGCAGACCGGCGTGCACAGCGAGCAGTGTGACGAGGTTCAACGCATGTAGTAAGCAGTGTGAAGTAGCCCGGCGGGCACAGCGAGCAGTGTGACGAGGTCCAACGCGTGTAGTAAGTAGTGTGAAGCAGACCGGCGTGCACAGCGAGCAGTGTGACGAGGTCCAACGCGTGTAGTAAGCAGTGTGAAGCAGACCGGCGTGCACAGCGAGCAGTGTGACGAGGGCCAACGCATGTAGTAAGCAGTGTGAAGAAGCCCGGCGGGCACAGCGAGCAGTGTGACGAGGTCCAACGCGTGTAGTAAGCAGTGTGAAGCAGACCGGCGTGCACAGCGAGCAGTGTGACGAAGTCAAACGCGTGAAGTAAGCAGTGTGAAGAAGCCCAGCGGGCACAGCGAGCAGTGTGACGAGGTCCAACGCGTGTAGTAAGCAGTGTGAAGCAGACCGGCGTGCACAGCGAGCAGTGTGACGAGGTCCAACGCGTGTAGTAAGCAGTGTGAAGCAGACCGGCGTGCACAGCGAGCAGTGTGACGAGGTTCAACGCGTGTAGTAAGCAGTGTGAAGTAGCCCGGCGAGCAAAGCGAGCAGTGTGACGAGGTCCAACGCGTGTAGTAAGCAGTGTGAAGCAGACCAGCGTGCACAGCGAGCAGTGTGACGAGGTACAACGCGTGTAGTAAGCAGTGTGCAGTAGCCCGGCGGGCACAGCGAGCAGTGTGGCGAGGTCCAACGCGTGAAGTAAGCAGTGTGAAGCAGACCGGCGTGCACAGCGAGCAGTGTGACGAGGTTCAACGCGTGTAGTAAGCAGTGTAAAGTAGCCCGGCGGGCACAGCGAGCAGTGTGACGAGATCCAACGCGTGTAGTAAGCAGTGTGGGTAGCCCTGCGTGCACAGCGAGCAGTGTGACGAGGTCCAACGCGTGTAGTAAGCAGTGTGAAGCAGACCGGCGTGCACAGCGAGCAGTGTGACGAGGTTCAACGCGTGTAGTAAGCAGTGTAAAGTAGCCCGGCGGGCACAGCGAGCAGTGTGACGAGATCCAACGCGTGTAGTAAGCAGTGTGGGTAGCCCTGCGTGCACAGCGAGCAGTGTGACGAGGTCCAACGCGTGTAGTAAGCAGTGTGGGTAGCCCTGCGTGCACAGCGAGCAGTGTGACGAGATCCAACGCGTGTAGTAAGCAGTGTGGGTAGCCCTGCGTGCACAGCGAGCAGTGTGACGAGATTCAACGCGTGTAGTAAGCAGTGTGAAGTAGCGCGGCGGGCAGAGCGAGCAGGGTGACGAGGTCCAACGCGTAAAGTTAGCAGTGTGAAGTAGCCTGGCGTGCCAAGGAAGCAGTAAGACGAGGACAACGCGTGTAGTAAGCAGTGTAAAGCAGACCGGTGTGCACAGCGAGCAGTGTGACGAGGTCCAACGCGTAAAGTAAGCAGTGTGAAGTAGCCTGGCGTGCCAAGGAAGCAGTAAGACGAGGACAACGCGTGTAGTAAGCAGTGTGAAGTAGCCCGCAGTGCACAGCGAGCAGTGTGACCAGGACAACGCGAGTAGTAAGCTATATGAAGTAGCCCGGCGGGCACAGCGAGCAAAGTGACGAGGTCAACGCGTGTAGTAAGTAGTGTGAAGCAGACCGGCGGGTACAGCGAGCAGTGTGGCGAGGTCCAACGCGTGAAGTAAGCAATGTAAAGTAGAAGCAGATGGTGTATTATAGAGAGGCAACTCTATACAAGACGCTACAGTACATGTTGTATTCAGGCTAGAGGGGCAACTCTATACAAGACGGTACAGTACATGGTGTATTCAGGCTAGAGCGGCAACTCTATACAAGACGCTACAGTACATGTTGTATTCAGGCTAGCGGGGCAACTCTATACAAGACGGTACAGTACATGGTGTATTCAGGCTAGAGCGGCAACTCTATACAAGACGGTACAGTACATGGTGTATTCAGGCTAGAGAGGCAACTCTATACAAGACGGTACAGTACATGGTGTATTCAGGCAAGAGGGGCAACTCTATAGAAGACGGTACAGTACATGGTGTATTCAGGCTAGAGGGGCAACTCTATAGAAGACGGTACAGTACATGGTGTATTCAGGCTAGAGCGGCAACTCTATACAAGACGGTACAGTACATGGTGTACACAGGCTACAGGGGCAACTCTATAGAAGACGGTACAGTACATGGTGTATTCAGGCTAGAGAGGCAACTCTATACAAGACGGTACAGTACATGGTGTATTCAGGCTAGAGGGGCAACTCTATAGAAGACGGTACAGAACATGGTGTATTGAGGCTAGAGGGGCAACTCTATAGAAGACGGTACAGTACATGGTGTATTCAGGCTAGAGGGGCAACTCTATACAAGACGGTACAGTACATGGTGTATTCAGGCTAGAGCGGCAACTCCATAGAAGACGGTACAGTACATGGTGTATTCAGGCTAGAGCGGCAACTCTATACAAGACGGTACAGTACATGGTGTATAAAAGCTAGAGCGGCAACTCTATACAAGACGGTACAGTACATGGTGTATTCAGGCTAGAGAGGCAACTCTATAGAAGACGGTACAGTACATGGTGTATTCAGGCTAGAGAGGCAACTCTATACAAGACGGTACAGTACATGGTGTATTCAGGCTAGAGAGGCAACTCTATACAAGACGGTACAGTACATGGTGTATTCAGGCTAGAGAGGCAACTCTATACAAGACGGAAGAGTACATGGTGTATTCAGGCTAGAGAGGCAACTCTATAGAAGACGGTACAGTACATGGTGTATTCAGGCTAGAGAGTCAACTCTGTACAAGACGGTACAGTACATGGTGTATTCAGGCTAGAGAGGCAACTCTGTACAAGACGGTACAGTACATGGTGTATTCAGGCTAGAGAGGCAACTCTGTACAAGACGGTACAGTACATGGTGTATTAAGGCTAGAGAGGCAACTCTATACAAGACGGTACAGTACATGGTGTATTCAGGCTAGAGAGGCAACTCTATACAAGACGGTACAGTACATGGTGTATTCAGGCTAGAGAGTCAACTCTATACAAGACGGTTTAATACATGGTGTATTCAGGCTAGAGAAGCAACTCTATAGAAGACGGTACAGTACATGGGGTATTCAGGCTAGAGAGGCAACTCTATACAAGACGGTACAGTACATGGTGTATTCAGGCTAGAGAGTCAACTCTATACAAGACGGTTTAATACATGGTGTATTCAGGCTAGAGAAGCAACTCTATAGAAGACGGTACAGTACATGGTGTATTCAGGCTAGAGAGTCAACTCTATACAAGACGGTACAGTACATGGTGTATTCAGGCTAGAGGGGCAACTCTATACAAGACGGTACAGTACATGGTGTATTCAGGCTAGAGAGTCAACTCTATACAAGACGGTACAGTACATGGTGTATTCAGGCTAGAGAAGCAACTCTATAGAAGACGGTACAGTACATGGTGTATTCAGGCTAGAGAGTCAACTCTATACAAGACGGTTTAATACATGGTGTATTCAGGCTAGAGAAGCAACTCTATAGAAGACGGTACAGTACATGGTGTATTCAGGCTAGAGAGGCAACTCTATAGAAGACGGTACAGTACATGGTGTATTCAGGCTAGAGGGGCAGCTCTATACAAGACGGTACAGTACATTGTGTATTCAGGCTAGAGGGGCAGCTCTATAACAAGACGGTTTAATACATGGTGTATTCAGGCTAGAGAAGCAACTCTATAGAAGACGGTACAGTACATGGTGTATTCAGGCTAGAGGGGCAGCTCTATACAAGACGGTACAGTACATGGTGTATTCAGGCTAGAGAGGCAACTATATACAAGACGGTTTAATACATGGTGTATTCAGGCTAGAGAAGCAACTCTATAGAAGACGGTACAGTACATGGTGCATTTAGGCTAGAGAGGCAACGCTATAGAAGACGGTTTACTACATGGTGTATTCAGGCTAGAGAAGCAACTCTATAGAAGACGGTACAGTACATGGTGTATTCAGGCTAGAGGGGCAACTCTATAGAAGACGGTACAGTACATGGTGTATTCAGGCTAGAGGGGCAACTCTATACAAGACGGTTTAATACATGGTTTATTCAGGCTAGAGAAGCAACTCTATAGAAGACGGTACAGTACATGGTCTATTCAGGCTAGAGAGGCAACTCTATACAAGACGGTTTAATACATGGTGTATTCAGGCTAGAGAAGCAACTCTATAGAAGACGGTACAGTACATGGTGTATTAAGGCAAGAGAGGCAACTCTATAGAAGACGGTACAGTACATGGTGTATTAAGGCTAGAGAGGAAACTCTATAGAAGACGGTACAGTACATGGTGTATTCAGGCTGGATAGGCAACTCTATACAAGACGGTAAAGTACATGGTGTATTCAGGCTAAAGCGTCAACTCTTAAGAAGACGGTACAGTACATGGTGTATTCAGGCTAGAGAGTCAACTCTATAGAAGACGGTACAGTACATGGTGTATTCAGGCTAGAGAGGCAACTCTATAGAAGACGGAACAGTACATGGTGTATTCAGGCTAAAGCGTCAACTCTTACGAAGACGGTACAGTACATGGTGTATTCAGGCTAGAGAGGCAACTCTAAACAAGACGGTACAGTACATGGTGTATTCAGGCTAGAGGGGCAACTCTATACAAGACGGTACAGTACATGGTGTATTCAGGCTAGAGAGGCAACTGTATACCAGACGGTACAGTACATGGTGTATTCAGGCTAGAGGGGCAACTCTATACAAGACGGTACAGTACATGGTGTATTCAGGCTAGAGAGTCAACTCTATACAAGACGGTACAGTACATGGTGTATTCAGGCTAGAGAGGCAACTCTATACAAGACGGTACAGTACATGGTGTATTCAGGCTAGAGAGTCAACTCTATAGAAGACATTACAGTACATGGTGTATTCAGGCTAGAGAGGCAACTCTATAGAAGACGGTACAGTACATGGTGTATTCAGGCTAGAGAGGCAACTCTATACAAGACGGTACAGTACATGGTGTATTCAGGCTAGAGAGTCAACTCTATAGAAGACGGTACAGTACATGGTGTATTCAGGCTAGAGAGGCAACTCTATACAAGACGGAACAGTTCATGGTGTATTCAGGCTAGAGAGGCAACTCTATAGAAGACGGTACAGTACATGGTGTATTCAGGCTAGAGAGGCAACTCTATACAAGACGGTACAGTACATGGTGTATTCAGGCTAGAGAGGCAACTCTATACAAGACGGTACAGTACATGGTGTATTCAGGCTAGAGAGGCAACTCTATACAAGACGGTACAGTACATGGTGTATTCAGGCTAGAGAGGCAACTCTATAGAAGACGGTACAGTACATGGTGTATTCAGGCTAGAGAGGCAACTCTATAGAAGACGGTACAGTACATGGTGTATTCAGGCTAGAGGGGCAACTCTATACAAGACGGTACAGTACATGGTGTATTCAGGATAGAGGGGCAACTCTATACAAGACGGTACAGTACATGGTGTATTCAGGCTAGAAAGGCAGCTCTATACAAGACGGTACAGTACATGGTGTATTCAGGCTAGAGGGGCAACTCTATACAAGACGGTACAGTACATGGTGTATTTAGGCTAGAGAGGCAACTCTATACAAGACGGTACAGTACATGGTGTATTCAGGCTAGAGAGGCAACTCTATACAAGACGGTACAGTACATGGTGTATTCAGGCTAGAGAGGCAACTCTATACAAGACGGTACAGTACATGGTGTATTCAGGCTAGAGAGGCAACTCTTTACAAGACGGCACAGTACATGGTGTATTCAGGCTAGAGAGGCAACTCTATACCAGACGGTACAGTACATGGTGTATTCAGGCTAGAGAGTCAACTCTATACAAGACGTATTCAGTACATGGTGTATTCAGGCTAGAGAGGCAACTCTATACAAGACGGCACAGTACATGGTGTATTCAGGCTAGAGAGGCCACTCTATACCAGACGGTACAGTACATGGTGTATTCAGGCTAGAGAGTCAACTCTATAGAAGACGGTACAGTACATGGTGTATTCAGGCTAGAGAGGCAACTCTATACAAGACGGTACAGTACATGGTGTATTCAGGCTAGAGAGGCAACTCTATAGAAGACGGTACAGTACATGGTGTATTCAGGCTAGAGAGGCAACTCTATACAAGACGGTACAGTACATGGTGTATTCAGGCTAGAGAGGCAACTCTATACAAGACGGTACAGTACATGGTGTATTCAGGCTAGAGAGGCAACTCTATACAAGACGGTACAGTACATGGTGTATTCAGGCTAGAGAGGCAACTCTATAGAAGACGGTACAGTACATGGTGTATTCAGGCTAGAGAGGCAACTCTATAGAAGACGGTACAGTACATGGTGTATTCAGGCTAGAGGGGCAACTCTATACCAGACGGTACAGTACATGGTGTATTCAGGCTAGAGCGGCAACTCTATACAAGACGGTACAGTACATGGTGTATAAAAGCTAGAGCGGCAACTCTATACAAGGCGGTACAGTACATGGTGTATTCAGGCTAAAGCGTCAACTCTTAAGAAGACGGTACAGTACATAGTGTATTTAGGCTAGAGAGGCAACTCTATACAAGACGGTACAGTACATGGTGTATTCAGGCTAGAGAGGCAACTCTATACAAGACGGTACAGTACATAGTGTATTCAGGCTAGAGAGGCAACTCTATAGAAGACGGTACAGTACATGGTGTATTCAGGCTAGAGAGGCAACTCTGTACAAGACGGTTCAGTTCATGGTGTATTAAGGCTAGAGAGGTAACTCTATAGAAGACGGTACAGTACATGGTGTATTAAGGCTAGAGAGGAAACTCTATAGAAGACGGTACAGTACATGGTGTATTAAGGCTAGAGAGGATACTCTATAGAAGACGGTACAGTACATGGTGTATTCAGGCTAGAGAGGCAACTCTATAGAAGACGGTACAGTACATGGTGTATTCAGGCTAGAGGGGCAACTCTATACAAGACGGTACAGTACATGGTGTATTCAGGCTAGAGAGGCAACTCTGTACAAGACGGTACAGTACATGGTGTATTCAGGCTAGAGAGGCAGCTCTGTACAAGACGGTACCGTACATGGTGTATTAAGGCTAGAGAGGAAACGTTATAGAAGACGGTACAGTACATGGTGTATTAACGCTAGAGAGGAAACTCTATAGAAGACGGTACAGTACATGGTGTATTAAGGCTAGAGAGGATACTCTATAGAAGACGGTACAGTACATAAGGTATTCAGGCTAAAGAGGCAACTCTATAGAAGACGGTACAGTACATGGTGTATTCAGGCTAGAGAGGCAACTCTATAGAAGACGGTACCGTACATGGTGTATTCAGGCTAAAGAGGCAGCTCTGTACAAGACGGTACAGTACATGGTGTATTCAGGCTAGAGAGGCAACTCTATACAAGACGGTACAGTACATGGTGTATTCAGGCTAGAGAGGCAACTCTATACAAGACGGTACAGTACATGGTGTATTCAGGCTAGAGAGGCAGCTCTGTACAAGACGGTACAGTACATGGTGTATTCAGGCTAGAGAGGCAACTCTATACAAGACGGTACAGTACATGGTGTATTCAGGCTAGAGAGGCCACTCTATACCAGACGGTACAGTACATGGTGTATTCAGGCTAGAGAGTCAACTCTATAGAAGACGGTACAGTACATGGTGTATTCAGGCTAGAGAGGCAACTCTATACAAGACGGTACCGTACATGGTGTATTCAGGCTAAAGAGGCAGCTCTGTACAAGACGGTACAGTACATGGTGTATTCAGGCTAGAGAGGCAACTCTATACAAGACGGTACAGTACATGGTGTATTCAGGCTAGAGAGGCAACTCTATACAAGACGGTACAGTACATGGTGTATTCAGGCTAGAGAGTCAACTCTATACAAGACGTATTCAGTACATGGTGTATTCAGGCTAGAGAGGCAACTCTATACAAGACGGCACAGTACATGGTGTATTCAGGCTAGAGAGGCCACTCTATACCAGACGGGACAGTACATGGTGTATTCAGGCTAGAGAGTCAACTCTATAGAAGACGGTACAGTACATGGTGTATTCAGGCTAGAGAGGCAACTCTATACAAGACGGTACAGTACATGGTGTATTCAGGCTAGAGAGGCAACTCTATAGAAGACGGTACAGTACATGGTGTATTCAGGCTAGAGAGGCAACTCTATACAAGACGGTACAGTACATGGTGTATTCAGGCTAGAGAGGCAACTCTATACAAGACGGTACAGTACATGGTGTATTCAGGCTAGAGAGGCAACTCTATACAAGACGGTACAGTACATGGTGTATTCAGGCTAGAGAGGCAACTCTATAGAAGACGGTACAGTACATGGTGTATTCAGGCTAGAGAGGCAACTCTATAGAAGACGGTACAGTACATGGTGTATTCAGGCTAGAGGGGCAACTCTATACCAGACGGTACAGTACATGGTGTATTCAGGCTAGAGCGGCAACTCTATACAAGACGGTACAGTACATGGTGTATAAAAGCTAGAGCGGCAACTCTATACAAGGCGGTACAGTACATGGTGTATTCAGGCTAAAGCGTCAACTCTTAAGAAGACGGTACAGTACATAGTGTATTTAGGCTAGAGAGGCAACTCTATACAAGACGGTACAGTACATGGTGTATTCAGGCTAGAGAGGCAACTCTATACAAGACGGTACAGTACATGGTGTATTCAGGCTAGAGGGGCAACTCTATACAAGACGGTACAGTACATGGTGTATTCAGGCTAGAGAGGCAACTCTATACAAGACGGTACAGTACATGGTGTATTCAGGCTAGAGAGGCAGCTCTGTACAAGACGGTACAGTACATGGTGTATTTAGGCTAGAGCGGTAACTCTATACAAGACGGTACAGTACATGGTGTATTCAGGCTAGAGAGGCAGCTCTGTACAAGACGGTACAGTACATGGTGTATTCAGGCTAGAGAGGCAACTCTATAGAAGACGGTACAGTACATGGTGTATTCAGGCTAGAGCGGACACTCTATACAAGACGGTACAGTACATGGTGTATTCAGGCTAGAGAGGCAGCTCTGTACAAGACGGTACAGTACATGGTGTATTCAGGCTAGAGAGGCAACTCTATAGAAGACGGTACAGTACATGGTGTATTCAGGCTAGAGAGGCAACTCTATACAAGACGGTACAGTACATGGTGTATTCAGGCTAGAGAGGCAGCTCTGTACAAGACGGTACAGTACATGGTGTATTCAGGCTAGAGAGGCAATTCTATACAAGACGGTACAGTACATGGTGTATTCAGGCTAGAGAGGCAACTCTATAGAAGACGGTACAGTACATGGTGTATTCAGGCTAGAGAGTCAACTCTATAGAAGACGGTACAGTACATGGTGTATTCAGGCTATAGAGGCAACTCTATACAAGGCGGTACAGTACATGGTGTATTCAGGCTAGAGCGGTAACTCTATACAAGACGGTACAGTACATGGTGTATTCAGGCTAGAGGGGCAACTCTATACAAGACGGTACAGTACATGGTGTATTCAGGCTAGAGAGGCAACTCTATAGAAGACGGTACAGTACATGGTGTATTCAGGCTAGAGAGGCAACTCTATAGAAGACGGTACAGTACATGGTGTATTTAGGCTAGAGCGGCAACTCTATACAAGACGGTACAGTACATGGTGTATTCAGGCTAGAGAGGCAACTCTATACAAGACGGTACAGTACATGGTGTATTCAGGCTAGAGAGGCAACTCTATAGAAGACGGTACAGTACATGGTGTATTCAGGCTAGAGAGGCAACTCTATAGAAGACGGTACAGTACATGGTGTATTCAGGCTAGAGAGGCAACTCTATAGAAGACGGTACAGTACATGGTGTATTCAGGCTAGAGAGGCAACTCCATACAAGACGGTACAGTACATGGTGTATTCAGGCTAGAGATGCAACTCTATACAAGACGGTACAGTACATGGTGTATTCAGGCTAGAGAGGCAACTCTATACAAGACGGTACAGTACATGGTGTATTCAGGCTAGAGAGTCAACTCTATACAAGACGGTTTAATACATGGTGTATTCAGGCTAGAGAGGCAACTCTATAGAAGACGGTACAGTACATGGTGTATTCAGGCTAGAGAGGCAACTCCATACAAGACGGTACAGTACATGGTGTATGACGGTAGTACATGGACAGTACATGGTGTATGACGGTAGTACATGGACAGTACATGGTGTATGACGGTAGTACATGGTGTATGACGGCAGTACATGGACAGTACATGGTGTATGACGGTAGTACATGGTGTATGACGGCAGTACATGGACAGTACATGGTGTATGACGGTTGTACCAACACTGCGTTTTGGTGGAGGTGCCGAGTTGGAATTTCTAACAAAGAAATCATACTAACCGAAATATTTTGTTAAATTACTTAAAAGCAAGTGTACACTGTACATGTGTTACCAAACTAAACTTAACCCGTCAACATCAAGTCACTATGTTGGTTTTCTGAGTATTTATTTCGATAACGTGACAAACTAGCGTTTTTGAATCAATATGCTATCAAATTATTATAATATGAAGCATAGCTAGTGGGAGTTCCCATTTTACACAGAAATATATAAACATGTTTTGAATAAGATAACTGAAGATGCCCTGCTATAAAAATAAACGAAATTAACTAAAATTTGTTACAAATCATAACATACATAACTATGTTGTATCAAACATAAAACTTTTCCAGAAAAAATAAATTGTAACATCGAAGCTAATAACAAGAAAAACAATAAGAACATTAAAATAACAATATTATTGTTACAATTTAAATCTTGTTATTATTGAAAGTTATTATTGAATAAAATTACAATTTATAATTTTAAATTCTACCTGATCTAATGTTTACAATTAAATTAATTGGGAGGAAAGCAACCTACATAGTACACATTACCTTTACATAAATATAAAATTAGACTAATTGATTTTCGTTTTTGTGCTGACAAAACTTTCTTGTATTTTTATTAAAGAACTATACTTACTGTCATAACAGGCACGCATTTTTATTTATTTGAATTGAAATCAAAATTTAACTAGTAAACATTTCTTTGTTTGTTATTAGTATTGTATTATTATCTCGTCTTTGCCTTACAATTTTTTATTTTTTATTTTTATTACTCTATCTTTGTCAACCCGTACTTTTTTCCATGTGTCATTATTTATCTTCGTATTTAAAAAATATTATAATAATATTATAATAATTATTATTATTATAATAATAATAATAATAATAATAATAATAATAATAATAATAATAATAATTATTATTATTATTATTATTATTATCAATAATTTATTGTAAATATAAATGAGTACATTTAATAATTTAAATTTTTAATAATTCTTATTAAATAGTTTTCAATGTTACCATAAAATGAGTAGGCCTACTATTACATATTAGTCGTAGCACAAAGATTATGGAAGAATCTCTCTAGCAATTATTGCGTTTCCTCCTACACTATTGTGCATGCTTTGCACATATAAAACCACTTAATCTCATACAGTTATATGCAAATTTACTGGTATTATTCTAAACATGTAAACAAGAGTTAAGGCTGAGCGCCCATTGGTGAACCACAACGTTTGCATCCGAGCTTACTGAACCCTCCTCTCGAACTCTTGTCGCTGCTGCGACCTAGCGGCAGGCAATAGAACTGCTCACGCCTCATCTTCCATTGAAGAGAGCTACGATTTCCCCTTTGTCCGCTTCGTAGCCTCACTCACTCTTTCTCACTCACTCACTCTATCCCTGTCTCTCTCTTCGTGGTTTTCTAACCCAACATTTTACTGTACTGCCTTCTATCAGCTCGTCTATACGCCTCTTCTTCATTCAAAAAATAAAGCAACTCAAGACAGGCTGTTAAATATCCGTAATGTTTTTCTTGGTGTATGGTCCGGTCGGCTGTCAAACGCACAGCGTGCTTACTAATGTTGTGTACTGTCTCCGCCAATGAGGTAGGTGAAGAGAGCGGTGTTGGCCAATGGAGATCCGTGCTTGCCGGATGGTGGGTCGACGAACAACGTGTGGCGGTGTGTGGAGGTAAACTAGCGTGTGTCGCGGTCTGAGGAGGGTGCTAGGTCCATGTGGACACCACAAACTCACAACATCGCGAACCGTCCAGTGGTGAGAAAATAAATATTTCACTGACACTTAGTGTAAAAGGACCATTTTTTAATTTTTGCGTGTGTACATATTTTTGTTTATTTAACAAACCCACATTTTTTTAATATAGTTGCGTTTAAATATATAGAAAAAAATACCTCCGATGAAGTTATCCCGCGTGTGGGAGCTATTTTAATGATAAATAAATATTTTATAAAGTATTTGTGATGTTCCGTTGTTGATGTTGTTGTTGATGGAAGTGACTGGAAAGACGGTTTCAACATCATGGCATCTTCAACAGCTGATATGTCGACCCCCCGAGGAGGGAGAAGAAAACAGGCAAAACCACAGCGAAAAAACGGTAAGAGACAAACATATTTAGGATTATTATTTTTCTTATCATTTATATATTTTATTCTGATGGGCTGTTTACTGTCATAAGCCTGTTGTTTTTATTTTATTTAATTATTGGAAATTATTATTGTTGTTTTGGTGTCAGAATGGTTTATTTATTTAATTGTCTTATGGATATTAACGGTACTTAAATCATCCCAATCACCATCGTGTCATCAACATTATTCATAATTATTATTATTATTATTACTACTATTACTACTACTACTACTACTACTACTACTTCTACTACTACTACTACTACTACTACTACTACTACTACTAGGCCTACTACTATACTACTACTTCTTCTACTACTACTACTACTATTATTATTATTATTATTATCATGGTGTTATCATTGCCAAATCCCATTTATTATATTATTATTAGTGTTGTAGTTATTATTTGTTTTTATTTCTATTATTGCTTGCTACTATAAATTATTACTGGCACAGGCCTAGGGCCTTTTACTATTATTACTTTGACACTTAAGCAATATCATCCTCGTTGTTAGCGAGCATCTTACTTGTTGACATTTAAACATTTCTTCATCTGAATAGACCCTTCTAAAATTTTCAATCACCAAATTAAAAATTACCAAACCAGTACAAATTTTGTTAGTACGTATGTAATTATTGTTTTATGGCTACCAAGCTTACTTATGTCTGCGAGCGTAAGTAGGCATATATCCTTGCAGATTTCAACATGAATATAATTGAGGCTGAATCATTAATTTATTAGTTTCAATTTACTAAACAATTAAGTTATTAAGTTATTAAGTTATTTTCAAAGCGCATTTAATATTGCCTAAATGTCAAAAGGCGCTTTGTGTACACCGGAGGCCGCCATATTTGATTTCTGGCATGGTGGTCTTAAGCACGTGTTACAACTTCCTGCATTATTTTCACATTTTCTCAATAAACGATACATATTTTTGCTGTCCGCCCAGTTATTTGATTGCGTTTAGTGGTGTTTTGAGTCCGGCGACGGCAGCGTTTAGTTCCCGGAATATCCCCTGCCGGCGGCCGGCGCTCTTTTCCCGACACAGCCGGGCCCGACAAACTCTAGCCACGACCGGACCCCATTTTACATCCATTTAGGGGTTTTCCTTCAGAAATTGTTTATCGTCATCTTGTATTGTTTAACGCACGTCATACGGTCCGTGCTGAAGGACGTGCATGTTGTTGATGTTGTTGTTGTTGTTGTTGATACAATCACCACCTAGTGGACGCAAGTTTGACCCATCTGGTCAATTATTTGTAAATCAACTCATCGTAGCTAGAAGGAATAATTCTCAACTGAGTAAAGAAAGAGGACCTATCCTACAAGTTTGTTTACTCCAGTCTTATTGTTGTTTTTGTCTGTAGCAATAACGCCCCTTTTGCACAGAATGTTATTAGTGTGTTTATTTGCTAGCCACGGTCAGATAGGTTTGAATATGGTGCCCATATAACTTACATTTGGGCGGTGTAATGCTGCATGTGAACATGTGAATTTGTGTAAAGAAGGTTAGGTTTTAGCTCGCACACGTTTCCAATCGTTAGTTCAAGCTTTGAATCGCATTTTCACTACAAAGGTGTAAAAAACAAACAAAAACAAGTGAATGTTAATATTCTGTTGTATTGACAATAGTGCTCAGCATTATAAAATTCATAGATCCAGAAAGTATTTATTTTTCTTACCGTTTGTGGTAGTGACATTAATTATTAAAAGCATGTTTCTCACTGGATTACCAAATATTTACACGCAATATTGTAGAATAGATTATAATAGAAGATAGTAAAAATAGGACACATTTTTTTACTCTATGCCTATAAGGTGTTGCCTTTCGATTGTTGTGTATAATTTGAAATGTAATTATACACAAGTGTATAGGTATTTGTGTTTACATGTAGTCCTACTTGTCGCCTCTTTGGATGACAGGTCTTATTTTTATAAGAAATGTATTAACAGTATTCATGAAAACGAAGAAGAGCTAATATTATTGCCGTGTGCTGTGTCCACCTTTGTGTAATGTGGCCAACCTGTTTTGAATATTATGGTGACTATTATTATGACATGTCAAAAAATATCCACTCCGCAAATTGTCACGGATTTTGTTTTGCAATATCGCTAGCAGTTAAAAAAAACGTTTTTCTCACTATGCTAAATCATGTCTTATTTTTTGTACCCCAGAGATATTTATTTTTAGCGAAACGAAATTAAAAACATAACTTAGACTTGAGATGAAGTCGACAATAATCATTTATTTAAATGATTTAATTATTATGGTATGGATGCGTCAAAATCTCACATTACGAAACTTTGAGGAGGAATCGTTTTTTTCTATTTCGGTTAGAGTGAAATAAGGTTAGTGTTCCGCTGATGATAGGCCACACATGCGCGCGTCGTTGCGATGTAGGACTGTGTCATATGCGAGCTGAAATATGCCTAGTTTGGACACGTGGGGCTCAGTCGGAGAGGCGAAACGAGGGAGTGCTGATCCAAACAATAAAGCTAATCTAAAGAACATGATTAAGGTTATAACAGTCTGACAACCAAATTATTATTTGATTTCAGTAAATATGGTTGAAGATAATTTAACGTAGGTGACAACTAAGAAGATGTAAATTTCCATTTGTTGGGTGGAGTGAAAATCACATTCACATTTTTTGTTTGCATATTTCTAATTTGATACGTAAACTTGTATGTCTGTGATGTTTCCGGGTTGACTTATGCTCAAGTTGAGCGGGTGAGTCTATATGCTACCAAGTTTAGCACTTGCATATTTTGCAACTCCCGACTGCTGCAGTTACCTACATATTATTGATTATTCTAAATCTCAACCTCTCTTACACACCCTAAGCTTCTTTACTCACTCCACAAGAGCATAGGTAAAATCGCGTGTCACCCATTCATTCATCACCGATTATTCTTTGGAAATAATTTATTATAATTCATTAATAGAAATTAATAAACCCAAAGCAATTAATTGATTATAATAATTAATAATTATTATTATTAATCAGAGTTGTTGTGGGATAAAGTATCAAAACAACAACAATGCTCTAATTAATCCGAGTCATTCTTGTTGAACTAAGTCCCAAAACAACAACAATGTTCTAATTAATCCGAGTCATTCTTGTTGAACTAAGGCCCAAAACAACAACAATGTTCTAATTAATCCGAGTCATTCTTGTTGAACTAAGGCCCAAAACAACAACAATGTTCTAATAAATCCGAGTCATTCTTGTTGAACTAAGGCCCAAAACAACAACAATGTTCTAATTAATCCGAGTCATTCTTGTTGAACTAAGACCAAAACAACAACAATGTTCTAATTAATCTGAGTCATTCTTGTTGAACTAAGACCAAAACAACAACAATGTTCTAATTGATCTGAGTCATTCTTGTTGAACTAAGGCCAAAACAACAACAATGTTCTAATTAATCTGAGTCATTCTTGTTGAACTAAGGCCAAAACAACAACAATGTTCTAATTAATCTGAGTCATTCTTGTTGAACTAAGGCCGAAACAACAACAATGTTCTAATTAATCTGAGTCATTATTACTGACAAGAAAGTATCAAACAAATCTCAATTTCTACCGTAATATTCTCCAGTATCTATGCTAAGAGCCAGAGGTACTGGGTTCGCGTCACAGTTGGGTACAACGTGCACTACTCAGCTAGTACACACACTAAAAACCGTTCATTTTATGGGTACTAGATGGTCGATGATGTCTGCTACGCTTGGCGGCCATACTTGTTTTGTAATTGGTATAGCGGGTGGGGTTACAGACGGCTGGTTGGGTGTCTGACAGCTCAGGAGTTTTTTGTGTGTTCCTTGAAGGTAGTCCACCACACTCATGGCCGCCGGATGTAGCTCTGATGCTGCTCGGAGTCTTCGGAGGTGAGACGTGGACCAACACAGCTTCTTTAGGTGGTGCGCAGATGCATCAAGCAGATTAATTATTACTACAACAGCTTGCTTTGTACGCTGGTTGGTCTAGCTGGCCGCCTGTTCTCTGTTCTTCTGCAGGCAGGGTGGTATGAGGAAAGTTAAAGACGTATTAATGAATTCATCACTTAACAGTTAATACGAGACAATGTTACACGTGGGTGGCCGAATTCAGATGAGCTACTACATATTTATTCAAAATGGTGGATTAGCACATTTTTCTGGAAACCGTCGACGGGCCCAGATGTTTTTCTTTTTTAAGATTAATATTTGCATAAACCCTTAACAGCTGTTTACAAGTAGAGCAACTCATTGTAAGTGGGAGGTCGTAGGTTCAATACTGACACTCAAAAGAAGTTTTCCAAAGTTGTTTATAGTCGTGAAGCGAATGAAGCTTCTAATAATGACTTTCCAATTGCAACTGTTTTGGTTGCCTCGAGAGGGGCACATTTTGTCCTCCGTCACAGGTCCGTTAATGTAAAATTGAATTTAACAATTATAATTTATAGGTACTCCGAATTACATATATTTCCAAGAAAGTGCATTTTGATGTTTCTAAGACTGGCAAAAATAACTGTGAAAGCGTGAGAACAAAATGTATTTGGTTCATATATTTAAAATTATAACATTCAATATCACAAAGTTTTGTAATGATGCGGAGTTTCAAAGAAGGGTGAACAATTGATTGTGTTCGGCTAAAGTTAGACACATTTCAATAATATCTCTAACTGTCTCATTGATACAAACGCAATACATTTATAATCCCTTTTTGAGAATATCCGTATAGGTCCTGATTATATCTACCCCCGTAGTAGGATACATTTTTAATGTTGTATGTCACTTTAAAAATACTATCAAAAACCTTGAAAATTCTGACGCTTTTAAAGTTATTTGTGTAAAACGCTCTTTCTAATGCGACTTATCTAGGAAGCTGATGTTTGTGAAATGAGTCATACAAGAGGCCTATCTTGTTACTCATGTTTTGTGGAATGTACTGTAAATTCACCGCCGTGGTATAGTGTAAGCAATGATATTCAACAGCTATAGTATAGGCTAGATGCGCAGCCTAGCAGCCACAAGCGTGTCAATTTGATGCCATCTTGAAATGGGCAAATAACACAGGCGGGAATAGGAGTTTCTAATGCGACTTTCTGCCATTGGCAGCGCTAGCAGTGCTAAAAGGTCCAAATTAGCATGTAAATTGCCCATTTCAAAATGGCTTCAAATCGCTACGCTTGCTACTCAGTGGAAGGTTGGGGGACTGGCGATCTAGCCTACTATAGCTAGGGTTAGCATATTTTCAAATACAAAATCCGGGACAAATAATTACAAAATAAAGAAAACGTTCCCTCTTCAGCCGAAAGCTCAAGTTCATCATTTCCAGCAGCGACTTTCGTGAAGCAATCGCTAATTTTTTCACTTGTGCACTTCGTTTCTAAACCCGATTTGTGTTTCTTCGATTTTAAATGATCCAGAATATCTGAACGTCCCCCGTGCTCTATTCCAAACACACTTGGGCATATTCAACAGCTTATTCAACGGCATATTCAACAGCCGGGACATTTGGTGTCCCGAAAATTATTTTCGGGACACCGGGACGGTATCATAGAAACCGGTACTATCCCGGAAAGTCCTGGACGTATGGCAACCCTAACTATAGCTGTTGAATATCATTGAGTGTAAGCCTGTAAGGCACTCATCTATACCATAAACTGCAGAGCGGATAAATATCGAAGATATTACATATGTGACACGTGTTATGAATGTTTCACACACTCCAAACAACAACCTGCGTTTGAAAGAGAACGGTCACCCATCCATCCGTGTCCGAGCTCAACGTAGCTTAACTTACAGTTGCACCAATCAATATTAAGGTCGACGCTGCGCTTTCGGACACTTTACCCCCTCACCCCCCCCCCCCCCCCTCACGACCCTCTCAACAGTGCCACAGTTTATCTTTTACAACCAAAGGGTTTCATTTTCCCAGCCGGAGTGAATGGAAAGGGTTGTTCATAGAATCATGATTGAAAATAAAAACAATGTTTTGGTTTTGTTTGTTGTTTTTATTGTTGATAAACATCTAAGCTTTAATTTGGTACCGTTAGGTTTCGTGCACTACAACTACATCTTGGTTCCACATAACTAGGAATATTTCCAAGTAATGTTGATAATATTGTCTTCCACTGTAATTAATGATGGATTTAAATTTTAAACTCAAAAGAAATCCTTTGATAAAGTTTAATGAAAGCGTGTATTGTTGTTACACATATGAATCTAAAATAACATTGACTTAAGGTTAGGTTAAACAGTATATTGTCGTGCGGGAAACGGATTTCCAGTGGTAGGCATAATATTATGCATGTTAATTTGGAGGTCAATATCTCCTAATATAACACAGATAGAAGCATGATTCAAAATTTATTAGAAACTCTTTTTCTAATATTAATAATCTGTATTTGTATACTTACAAAAAAGAATTGGCCCGGGATATGAGGTTTAGTAAACCTCTGTAAAGAGCGTATACTTCAACGACTGCATTAAAACT
Source organism: Isoperla grammatica (assembly GCA_945910005.1). Taxonomy (NCBI): domain Eukaryota; kingdom Metazoa; phylum Arthropoda; class Insecta; order Plecoptera; family Perlodidae; genus Isoperla; species Isoperla grammatica. Next base: position 29,056,192 of record OX246745.1, read on the forward strand.
ACTTTAAATAATTGGAAATTTCAAACGCACACTCAATTCAATTCAATTCAATTCAATTTTATTCAATTACCACATTATTACAATCAATATGAATTACAATACATTTGTTTTTTGCAAATGCATATTGGGTGAAATTTTAAATAGCTTGTTTTGTAAAAATAAAACCCAACTTTTTATTCCAACAAAACACAGTTTTTATTCTATCCTTTATCATGCACTGATTATATTTTGATTATTTCTTACCATTATGGCATAATCACTGAATTGTATTTGTCACATTTATGGAACACCGGCGTAAGTGCACGCGCCAAATGTCCTTTTAGCTTGAAGCCTAGCCGCGCGCTCGAACGCTCCCATTTCCCCTACTTTCAGAGTCATGTTTCACGAAACATCGTCTTGGCGTGTAGCAGCATTATTTATAGTTACAAGCTACCCGAGCCTCAAAGAACCGAAACAAACACTATCGCCTTTGTTACCACCCAAGACATAATTCTTGCTGTAAGTTCATTATTTGTCGATGAAATGCCACTTGCGTGTACCCTTGCGTGTACCGTAGATAAGGCAGTGCAATATTTGCTAATAAGAAAACAAGTTGATTTGGAAGACACAAGATAATTATTATGTTGTGGCTTTATGTCTGTCTCATATTTTGGTAACGATGCTAATCGAGAGAACAAGTGTAAGATTATGAAGATTAAATTACCACATGACATTAATTCCGAAGGCAGGATTCGAACGTGGAACTGAAGGACCTTGCTTTACTAGACTCGCAGACTTGGAAGACACAATCTTCCTTTTAATAGTATGTGGCTCGTTATGGTCTCCAATGGGTTTATTTCTGCTTTCAATGCAGAAAGTCAAGGGTTCGATTCCCGGTTCGGGCTGGGGTTCTTTAATTTTGGAAATTGACTTTTATCAATCTATACTACACTGGTATACGTAAACGGTGACTTTAGAGCCGTCATAACAACGAAGCGTGTAATGAATGGAATTATGAAATAGTGTTCGCATCAGAAAATCAGTTCTTGTAACTGACTTGGTAGAGGGTAGACTATAAATACAAGTGTATTTATTAATTTACATTATATAGTTATTAGTTATATGTAATTGTGTGCAACAACGTTAATCAAGGTAGTCATTTATTTGGTTTATTTTACCAATTGATATTATGAAGCGAAATACACTTGCGATAAGCCAATGGTAAACTTGGAGACTGTTCCTGCGTTTTGACAAATAAGTTTGAACTCAAATGTTTATAGTTATACCATGGTTATACACAAACACAAACACACACGCGCGCGCAAAGTGTGTTGGATGGCAACGTACTCCAAACTATAATGCTTCTAGTCCGCCACCATCGATAACATATGTATTTGTACAAACACAATACAATTATAAACTTATTGTTCGGTAACCGCTTCACATGTGGCATAAGGATACACGACTAACATGACGCATTATTCAGTATATCAGGCGGAAACAGTTTTAATAGTTTCTGAATGATTATTAGTTATTAGTTATTTCTTGTACATCTCAACATCGACACTAGTATTATCAATTTAACTAGAAATGTATACCTATAAGTAACCCGCTAATAAATAGTAATCCCCAGATCTCAATACACAACAAACATGCTAGTACGTAGTTGAATGAATGAATGGGTGAACGCTTCTAAGTGACTGTTGTAATGTGAGTGGACGCAGCTGCATTGCGTTCTCATCGCGCCTCAGCAGACATCCGACCATACACTTGTTACTCAATTTCACACAAACTATCTACGAGAAAACAAAGTACAATTTTTAGTTTTACTAGTTTTATCTCATAAAATATTATTTAAATATTATTATTATATACGCAAATCATATTAGTGTCAATATGTGAACCATGAAATATCTTGAATTTATGTGATACGATGAAAGCTCAGCGTTACACGGACCAATAGATCACAGATGAAAATACTATTGATCTTCTTTTCCACACACGTTACTCAACAGTTTAGGTGTAATTTTCATCGCAGAAAAAAATTCAAACTGATCCATGTTTATGACTTTGTGACAAATAATATGTCATCGAAAAATTGTTTTGATTTTCAAAGAAAGCCGTAATATGCATTTGATTTTGACAGCCGTGATAGATAGCATGTGTATTACCGATAAGGTGCCTTCACAGTTTTACTTGCATTATCAACTTTCACACACAAACAGAGCGAGAGTCAAACACTCGGCGGTGCTTCACGGAATCCTTGTTACTCAGGTTCCCACGGAGCATCAGGCGGATACATAATACAAAATACAAATTTAATACAGTTTTCTCCATTCAAATATTTTTTTATCACGGAATATTAGTGTCAGTGTGGGAACTACGAGACAGCTTGAATTTTCGTTCTAGGATGAAAACTAAGCGTTACACAGAACAATAAATGACAATCAAATACACTTATTATGTTCTTTTCCACTCACGTTACATCCGTAATTTTCATCGCAGGACAAAAATTCATAATGTTCCGTATTCAAAACTACATAACAAATAATATGTGATCAAAAAGTTTATATTAATTGATTCTCAATACACCTTCCGACTCAATTCGTAACATTGATTTTGACAGCCGTGACGTACGGCCGTATACGCCGACATACGGGCCCCCATTGTTTACTGGGAAATGTTTTACGAGCAGCCTCAAGTTTCACATAAAAAAGAGCGAGAGTCGAGACCTCCATGGTAGTGGTGACTGTACTGTGGTGGAATGGGGACAAGAGGGGAAATTGAACCGTGGCGCTATCTCGCGGATTTGAATCAAGTTGACGCTCCCTAGAACCTAACCTTAAACATTAGCTCGATGGTTTTCGGGTTATTGTGCCGTTGGTCGCTACAAGTGATGAGCTGTGGACGTCGTTGTACAAATATTCACTTTCTTCGTGCGCTTCACAAGCCCGAAAACCGTATAATTTAATTACTACGGCGGCTGCATAAGCCTTCAATCTTACTTATAGTTAGTATTTGAACTCTCCTATATTCATGGGTTTTACTATATATGTTATTATGTCCAGCCTTAATCTATCATTATTATAGTTATCACAAATCTAGGCAGGTGGTAAAATCTGACTGGACCAGTTTTTAAAGAGTTCTATAGAAATTGGTAAAATACTGCACATTCTGGGAACACAAATGGGCTATTTAAACATCCGTTAACATGCCGTTGCTTGTTAAGTGTGAGGGAGGGGTGGATAGTGAATAGCGATTGATTAAATAAGTGGCCATCCTCCCGCCCCCGCCCCCCTTCGCTATCACTCTGCAAGGTAACATCAAAATATAATTATATTTTAGTTGAATAGCAAGAAAGAAGTTTGGTATTAATTATTGGCATAACAAACTACACAATACCTTCTAGCCAATTGAGTTGAAGATAGGAGGAGCCAGAGCGCTCACAGTTGTCTGGTAAATTTCACTTTTTCCAACTTCAAGTGCTCATAACTTTTTAACCAGCGCATTCAAGATGACCATAATTTCCGTGGGTCGTTTTTTAAAGCAGTAAATGTAAAGAGACGTTTATGGATGGCCATTCTAAACACTACGTAGCATCTCTATCTATAACCAGAGATTCCACATTCACACTTTTTCTTTCAACATTCCGTTCTTTTTTTATAATTGCTATTATGGTCACTAAAGAGTTATTTTAATTAAGAACGAAGGAGCCAGCGAGCTCTTGGTGGAATGATATTATACATTTTCTGCTAGTCTAATCTCATTGTGGGCTGTCTTAGCAGCCTAGATTCCAAACGTATATATTGATATGGAAAAATGGAAAAAATATATGATATTAAATTTCGAGCTATTTTGAATATAACATTTTGACTACACTACTTGACTTAGCACTGCTAAACACGCAGTCCTATCTTCGATACCATAAGCTTCCGGGCTTACTGTAGCCCAACGAACTATACCGAACATTTCCCCTACAATATCCTCGTAAAGAGAGTAGCCTATTCGATCATGCATTCATATTAGATTTTAGTTCGATACACACTGGTGTGCGAGATTAAGTTAGCGCGCAGGCCACCGCTTATTGCTAGTTTGTACGATTATTTGGTTATCACAGTCGATATGGTCTACCTTATACCCTAGTGACTTATGCCTGCTGTGTCTAACAGCCTAAATATGGTAAATGTGTGGAATTTATGTGCCTTGATTAAGCGTAATTAGTGAAGTGATGACGGTGTCACATTGATTTAAAACCCTGACGCCACATAAAACATCAAAATGTTCATTATTATTAATGGTTGCCGATTGAACACAAAAGCTCAGTGAACTCGACAGTCGAATGATAAGTGGTAAGTCATCGGCACGTGTCTAACTCGTGGGAAATGTTTACATTCGGGCACCGCCTTTGGAACCTTTTTCCTTTCTCACCCATCGTGATTGTTTTTCATTGATCTATATTTCATTTTAATTCAAAATATTTTAAATATTAAACTTTTAATATTGTTAACTATAATTTTAATTTAAAATAAAAACATAGCCTATCTAATAATTAATAAAACAACATTTAAAACTTTCGCGGCTGGGTAATATGGATATAAAATTTAAACTTACTTGGGCTGTTTCGTTCACGGGTTATTTGGGTACTTTTATTGTCTTGATTCAATCCCAGAATTCACCTTGCGACCGACGAATTTGAATTTGAAAACCCTCGGGTAAACCTTAAGTCAGGATTTGCCGGTGACGGGTATCGAACCGGTGACCTCCCGCATTAGAACCTCGTGTGCTAGCACTGAACCATTTCCATTAGTAGAACACTAAGAATAATAAAAATACAAATTATAGTTAGGTCTGTTTTGCTTTGCGTCTCTCAAATAAAGTTTAAATTGTTGTGAACGTAATTTTAAGAGCAGTTAAAACAGTTAACCATGGCTTCGTCGGACGGTACGACCAAGGTATGATCCAAGGTACTACCCAGTCTGACCGCTAGCAACTCCTTTGCCTTGCATTCAGTTCTACGTTAAGGCGGAGCAATAAAATGTTTTACTGCCCATTTTATGCAATAGTATAAGTTTTTACAGAAACACATACCAGTCTTAGTATAGTAAATTAAAGCCGTTTGACAAATCGAATACCCGTATTGGAGTCATCAGCTATGCTTTAACCACAAGTAATTACCTTAACATGTGGAGCCATCAATAGTTTTTTCTTTACAAAACAAATAACGTGCTTTGTTTGGTTGTTTGTTTGTTTGTTTGTTTGTTTGTATATACTAAGTTAAATATACGAATATATATGTGTGTATAATGTGGCAAAGCAGGAAAAGCATTTTCAGAGATATTATTATGAAAATGCCAAGTTTTTGATAAGGGCAGGTTTCTAAACTTAAATATCTTGGTTGAAGTAAAACGTAATAATGCATAATCATTGTTATAAGACACATTTACTATTATAGCAGTCACCTCATGACTGAGGAAAGCTTTAACAAAATTTAAGTCAACATTATTGACAGTGTGTGAAATAGGAATCAAATCTGAAACCCTCTGATTCTGATCCAGAGTCTTTATTGTCGGTTGCACAAACTTCTATCACAGCGGACAATAATGCTAACTTGTTGTCTGCTATGCAGGCATGTTGAATGGTTCAGACTATAGCGCTTGAATATGGATGGTAACAATGTTCTTTAGGTTGAGATGGTTTCCAGATGTTGTTATGGTTTTCAGGATTAGGTGTGAGGCGAGGCGAGTCCTACCCGGACACGTGTGAGCTTATTAGTAAGACAGTCTGGAAATACTGCAATATTCATTCGTACGCAATCATTATAAAAATTTTAGCGTACTGATTAGAACTTTGAAAGCTCGAATTTTGCATTACATTAATAATAAATATCCTTTCGTCCGAATAATTAGCGGTATTAATTTACCAATTTTGTATCATGCCTTGCTATACTGCACTTTGATATATGATATTTATTCTAACAGTAGATAAAAGTGTGTGCTGATAAGTTGTGCTACCTAGACATAGAAACTTGAGCGCTAGACATATTTTCAGTTAAGATATGAAAGTAGACAGAAATGATAAAGCTTCTTTTAGATTTAGTAATTAACCCGAAATTGTACATGCACAACATTGATTACACCCTTCCGAGCTGGTACATGTATTAGAACCGTCACTCCCGCTAACCGTGTAAATGTACTGGTAACTGTTTGTACAACATTATTTATTACATTTAACAGGTGAGTAATGATTGCCCTACAATTATTGTACGAGCGGAGAATATGCTTAGGAAGTAATATTGAGTATAATATTATACAGCACTTGAAAACAGAATTCTTCACAGTTCAGGGAGAGAGAGAGAGATACGTTTGGCGTTGAACAAGGTACAGCCCCTGTCAAAGTGTTGAGCTATAGTCCTACCTTGCGGTGGGAACACTGCATGTCTGGTGTCGTTATTGTGTCGTCTTTATATCTTGTGTATAAACGGTGTTTAGTTCCTGTTCTGTATAGCACGATGGCATAGACTAACACATAATAATGTGGTTATATACGTTTACTTGACACAAAACGTCAAGAAACGTTCACAACCGACGTTTAATTCTATTTTCCGTTCGATAGTATAGGTGGGGGTTACACTCGCCGACATATGTAAATCAAGGGTAGCGAAGGGTCTTCGGGTTAGTTCGTGAATTTTCGTGAGTTCTGGCTTAACAATACTCAGGTTGTTAGAATATTATAGTCGACCCAATCAATGATCTTGTTTTTTAAGTCAACCTTATATGACTGTTTTTGTGACTCTATAGTCTGTGACCCCAGAATTCCTGTTTAGAACTACACCAATGTTGAAAATGGACTTGAAATATTCCTATAATTCATCGAGTAAAAAAAAAAAAAAAAAAAAAAAACAAAAAAAAACAGTTCGAACTCTAAAGTTTTGTGCGATAAGCTATTTAAGACCAAAGAAAACATAAATTGTTTGAGCTTAATTACAATAGATTCGTTTGAGCTACCCTAATATGGTATGGTTACATCCTATTGCACGGAGATTACCTCAATACGCAAGTCAACATAGATGTGAATGGAGATTTTGGATTGAGATTAGTAAAAAAGAGAAAATCAATTTAAAGGTTTTCGTGTTAATTTTAGCTTTTGTTAGGACATTTATTGATGATAAATCTTGATTTTTTTTTTGTGCGATTTACAAGTCACTTTTAAATAAGGATTTACACAAATTATGTTATGGCCTTATCTGAAATACATCGGACACTGAGTTACTTATTTGCTGGGATTGAGTCCTACTAACAGCCCTAGGACATTCCTTCCAACTATCTAGACATCCAGATATACCTAGTTAGTCTCTAGTCCTCGTCGTAGGAATATTTCATACACAATTTATATACCCGGGTAGTCGGTAGTCGTAAAAATATTTCACACACAATTTAGACACCCAGTTAGTCAGTAGTAGTAGGAATATTTCACGCACAATTTAGACACCCAGTTAGTCAGTGGTCATAAAAATGTTTCACACACAATTTAGACACCCGAGTAGTCAGTAGTCGTAAGAATATTTCACGCACAATTTAGAGACACCTGGTTAGTCTGTAGTCATAAGAATATTTCACACATAATTTAGACACCCGGGTAGTCTGTAGTCGTAAGGATATTTCACACATAATTTAGACACCCGGGTAGTCTGTAGTCGTAAGAATATTTCACACATAATTTAGACACCCGGGTAGTCTGTACTCGTTAGAATATTTCACACATAATTTAGACACCCGGGTAGTCTGTAGTCGTAGGTGTATTTCAGCTAAGTGGTCTGGCTCTTGAATTTTTGTTTTGTGTGTCTGCAGAAGTAAGGGTAGCGGTGGCAGGAGACAGTCTTGTAAATCACAACCAGACATATGGGCCGAGAGAGAAAGCATGAGAGTCAGCGTGCCGCTGGGTGGGGGGGGGGGGGGGGGGGCAGGAGGGGGGAGTGAGGGGTCCACGACCAGCATCTCTTTAAAAGAACCAAACTGCATCAATACGTCCCTCATTTGGACCACGAAGTAGTCAGAGTCCTGATACCAAAATAGTTCTACTAAACTCATATGTTATTATTGGATGTTGTAGTTGTAGGCCTACGTATACTGCAATGAATTAAGTTTATTCGATAAGACAAAAAAAAATACGTATAGGTATATATTTTGTTGTGTAATTTACTTGTAGTCAGGTCCAAGGTAGGTAAATTGTGTTAGATTGAGATAAGCTTATAGATAGATAAGATATGTAGATTAGATAAGTATGATTGTTTTACTTCTCAATATTGATACGAAAGCATAATTACGTGTAATAAAAAATCGACTGGCTTGACTGAAATTATTTGTAACCAATAAATAAACAAAACATACATAATCCTTTCTAGGGACGTAGGGTTACAATTTCGAGCTAAACGTAAAGTGAAATAAGTTATTGTGCTTATATATTCCTGGTTTAGCTTCACCTGTGCTTTGCTCAAATATTTCCTAAAATCGAAATTATTATTACTATTGTAATTATCATCATTTATCATTATCCATGTTGTTATTAGTATTATTGATGTACTTTTAATGTTGTTGTAGCTTAGATGTATGGTATAGGTTTTTTATTATTACTTTTAATGTCACTGCTATTATTATTTTTATTACTATTTAAAATGAATCGGGACGAAGGCGTCTTGTGTTTACTATATGCGTAAGAGCCATACTTTCGTCTGATCTACTTCTCAATACAGCAATAACCTCTTTTTGCCAACATAACTTTTTATTCTTGATCCATTTATGGTCTTGTTTTGTATCCTGCTACCGCCCCTCCTTCCCCCAGCTTTACAAGCGCGACCGTAGCTAGGGTGGGGAGGAAGGGGGAAAGTTAAAAGAGGACTGCAGAATTCACTCTTGCCATAGGCCGTGATAAAACACGTGTTAAAATTTTGTCTTGATCGTTTTGTTCAGTGAAGAAAAAAGAAGATATTCAAGTCTTACTCGTCGCCGATAAGCACAGAATGTTACGTTGTATTCTGCGGTAACACACTGAAATGTGTTCGAGAATGTCGTTAAATATGTAAGAGTTACTCGATTTGGGATCGTACATAAAACATGTATTACGATTTTAAGTTAGATCGTGTTTCGTCGTTTAGCTGTAATAATAACTGTCACTAGATGGCACAATGATACATACGGCAATCATATATTGAGCATTTCCTTTTTCCAATCTACTTGAATGTAGTTTATAGCTTCAAAGAAATCATACATTTTCATCTGAGCTCAGTCTAAATGGCTGCAAAAAATACTAATACAAGTTTATTACGGAACCTCAATTAATAGGAATGGTCTTTATTTTTATAATAATATTAAATTGTTACCAACATAAAATATATCATGAGTTCGTTTCATGATATATATATTTACTTTCACACCTGCACAGTGCAAGTGTATATTTAATTAATAATTTAATAATATTTTGTTTATAAATTTTGTTAATTTTTGATATATTTAATAAGGTTTTAACTTTATAATTTGAACACGTTTTTCAATCATGATAAAAACCTGTTAAATGATATTTGATAACTAAGATCTTTTGCGGAATAGTTTTTTGTTGTTGTAAAAACGTTATAACTATGACAACACAGAGTACTCCTTATTATGCACGCGTCGCCTGAAGATGGGCCCCCCCACTGAAAAAGGTTGTGTTCTGTGGATTACGCCATCCGTATTTTGATGTTTTGCCTCTGCGGTCGGCCAAGGATGGGTGCCTTGGATTCACGCCAGCGGTCGCCTGTGCTCCCACCATACCCACTATTTGATACAACTATATCTATAGCCCATTCATCTCAAGGCAACTAGAGGAGAACATGTGGGATTCGAACCTTTGTTTTTGTTTGTAACTATTTGAATATCACCAGGATAAATATGTGATAATGTCGAACAATATAGTTCCTTGTCAGCCAATGGGGTCATATGATCACTCAGGAACCGCATGTTAAAAAAAAACAGAAGTTTCGAGCTGTGGAAGGACTGTTGTGACATTTTGATTATTATTTACTTTAGTATTGTTGGAAAATAAATAAAATACATGTCACTGGTTGTTAAGTTGCGTTACGTTAAATAATTTGAAATATTTTCTGTAGTCCATCTACGCAATAGTAAAATAATTAAAGTCAATTGATTTCGGTAATGTTAATTGTAAAAAAGTTCTCGCTCGTCTGATTATTACAAGTTTTTATTTTTAACATTTATAGGGTTTTATAATATAACGTACCTCGAAATATTCTGTTCCGCCGTTTTAATATAACAGTTTGTTTAACAAAGCAAAATAAAAGAACACATCGATTTCGCCTAAAAATCTGTGCTTCGCTTGGACTATTCAAGTCTGGTTCCCTCGGAGGCACGTTCACATTTTAATTTTACAAGACGTAGCATATGAGCTAGATGTAAAACATGCTCAACATTGAGATAATGGCGCAGTAATGGTTATTTATCAGGGTTCAAACTGCAGTAGTTGCAACAAACGTGTACTAGCTTCGTAAGTGAATGAATTCGCAGTGAGTGCTGGTGCAACGCTTTTGAAATCATCACATAACAGCTGTTCAAGGTCTTTCGATGCACTTGCGGGTTGTCCACATGCACTGGTCAACAACGTACCTCGCGTTCACGTGCTACAACGTAATGTTTACAATACATCAGCATTTGGAATAATTTTCAATTGAATGAAAGATTATTGGAATTAATTAAATTAGACTGATTTTATTTAAAAAAAAAAAAAGAGTACTGTGATGTGGCGACATGAAACTAGCTAAACACAGTCATGTTTATAACGGCTACATAATGTATCTCATGCAGTATGTACTTCTATCCAGTCAGTCCCTGTGGTCTAGGGGTCAAGGCGCCCAACCGGCAAATGGGAGCTAAACGTCAGTTCGATTCCCAGTCAGGGTTGGGTTTTTTAATTTCTTGATTTCGGCTCAGGGATAACACACTAGATTCTAATTCGAAAGGTTTCAGGTTCGACTCTCACTGTAGGATTTTCCTAGCTTTCCTCGAGTATAATCCGAGATTTCTAACTTAATCGGCTGACGTGGCTAGGGCTACATATACATACACACTCTTAGTGGGGTTCCATGTTTACATGCATGTGTAGCAGCTATTAGCTGTTTTTGTTCATGATTCGTTGATTAATTGACTGTTACAATGATTACCCAGGGTACCCGCCCAAAAACATCTGATCGACACTCCATTGTGATTGATGGTTACAAGTGCTGTCGAACAGCGTCAATTGCAATTCATTTGCCACTTCTAAACAGTGTTGTGACTAGATAATTTATTTTTTATCTAGATAAAGATAAAGCTAATCCCCCAAAAAATTATCTAGATAAGATAAAAGATAAAGTTTTAAAAAATTATCTAGATAATAGATAAAAGATTAAAATAATTATCTAGATAATTTTGAAAAGATAAAAGATAATAATGATATTATTGAGTTATTGACATGTTTCTTAAAAAGCAATATTTACTTATTTTTTTCCCATATCTATCATAATGTGGATGGATTTTAATAACAAAATTTAATAACAAATTGCCGCCATTTTCAAAAAAGGGGAAAACCAGTAGAAGTATTTTTCATTTTGAAAAAAGGTATATTTTATTATTATTATTTTGTATCTATATTATGGTTAAACATGTTATCTATTTTTTTTTATCTAAAAGCTTAAAATTTTAGATAAGATAATCTGTATTTTTATCTAGATAAAAGATAAAGATAACACCAAAAAATTAGCTAGATAAAGATAATAGATAACAAATTTTATCTAGATACGTTATCTAGATAATTTTATCTAGATAAGTCACAACACTGCTTCTAAACTCTGTGGTGATCCTATGTGATAATCGTACTTCTTAGTTAATTTGTAGATTAAGCTAATTTAAGGTAAGGTTTCATCGCGAATCACGATATTCAATTCTAGAGTTAACTACATATTTGAATATGATCATTCATCATCATACCAGGTAGCTCAGTGGTAAGACCAGTGACGACGCTGATGTTACACTAGGGGAGGCGGTTCAAGGGCGAGTATGCCAGTTGGGGGCGCCAACGCTATCGCAATCTGGGCGTGTAAAATACCCCCCCCCCCCCCCCCCCAACCCGGCATCGTGAGCCCTTGGGTTTCGGATTGTTATTAGATGAGCGTAGCGAAGCGGAGTGAATCTCTCCATACAACTCGATCGGCGCTTTGTCTGTGTGTATGTATGTATGTATGTATGTCTGTATGTCTGTATGTACGCTAAATTTTGTTCGTCGCGCACAGGTCAAACGGCTTGACGTATTTTGCTGAAATTTTCGGGAAACGTTCGTGACTACTAAACTCGATGCTCTTAACACAACCAGCAAAATTCGTCAAGATGCCAACCTACAAAAAATTAATTACTGAAAAATAAAATTTGTTTATTTATTTAATTAAATGAAAACTTACGAACGGATTATAATGATGTTTCACTTGTAGATTATCATCAACAGTACCAACACTTGACAATAGTTTCAAAATTGTTAGTTCATCCGCCATGTTATAAAAAAATATTCTTTCTTTACGGTAATAAGTTTTTCATTTTTACAGTGTTCCACCGATATCATTCGCATTTGCGGATATTTGCAGTTAAATGCACATAATAAACACAAAAATAGCGTACGCAATCATACCTTTCTCATTATTATTTTGAATCTCGATAGCTGTCATTAAAAAGGCTGCAATGACGTTAGATGCCAACCTACAAAAAATGAGTTAATTAAAAACATTTTTTTAAAATTAATTTAATCTAATTAAAACTTACACACGGATATTAACGATGTTTTATATGTAGGTCCACATCAATAGTACCAACACTTGACAATAGTTTCAAAATTGTAGCTTCAACCGCCATGTTATAAAAAAATATTGTTTATTTACGGCTATTAATTTCTTCATTTTTACAGTGTTCCACCGATATGATTCGCATTTGCGGACCATTGAAGTTAGATGCACATAGTATTCGACACGAATGGCGTAGACAGTCAGAGCTTTCTCAGTATGTATTTGGAATTTTGATAGCTAGCATAGTATGGCTACAATGACGTGTTATGTTTTATGACTTTCACGGCAAAAATGCAAATGTTAACAACGGACTTTGTAGACAAATTAAAAAGCTGTTATTATGATTTAAATGCGGTTATTGTATGATCAAACAATATAACTTTTCGGATATAGTCTGTATCTACATTATGGAACTTTCCATATAATGATAGGTTTAATAGTTTATGAATTAGAGCCTATTGAGTAGACCACGGTCGAATTAAATTATGCGGAAATCAATTGGAAAAACAACTTAAATGTTTTAATTTATTTAAAGAAAACCTCTTACTGGATTTAAATAATATTTTGTGCAATTATTAGCTACATATCGAGGAATAATATACACAAGTAATAAGGTTGTAACTTGATCCGCCATCTTGTAAAAAAATCATATGTTTATTATAACGTTTTTTTTTTTTTAGAGTAATATGATATGCAAATGATTTATTTGATTTGAAACAGTGTAATAAATCGCTCATCTGTCAACGCGGAGCGTTTTCCTAGTACTAAACTGGAAGAAAATGTGTTATTATGCTCGTTCTGGTGCTCAGCATCAAACCGCAGGACGACTTGTTGCAAATTGAAGACATTGACGATTGATTTTTCAATGGATAATATTGTCAAATCTCGAAGGCGATTGTGGCAAACGTAAGACACGGAAGGTGCGCTCGCAACCTGCGCTTGATGCAGGATAACAATGAATGAAGTCACTCGAAGTTAATAGTTAATAGTCAACGAATAATTCTACCAACTGAAGGAGTTTCATGAAATGTTCGTTGCGTTCTTCGTTTTGTCATCAGAACGTGGTCGGTAAGAATTTAGATTACTAGAATTGGGATTTTAATCAAAAATTAGTCCCTATTAGGGTATCTTTACAGTATAGTACAGTATACACGTAAAATGTAGATAAATAAAATATATATCTGACAACTGAACGCGATTTTGAATGCATAGCGATTGTCTAGTAGTAAATACTGGTTGGGGGGGGGGGGCGACTGCCCCCCCCCCCTCGCCACCCCTTAGCGTCGCTCCTGGGTAAGACGCGATACCCTAATTCGGAAGGTCACCGGTTTGATTCCGGCCACCGGTTATCCTGACTCAAGGTTTTTCCGCGGTTTTCCTCAGTCGTAAGCGCGAATGTTGTGATTAAGTCCTACAAACGCCCCTCGGACATTCCTTTACCTAGTTAGTCACCTGAAGAGGGGCACATCAGGTAACGTTGGTGTGCACCCTAACAGGTGATGATGGTCCTTGTGAGACGAGCAGATTCATAATACTGTTCAAGAGATTTAGGTCGTCCCAAGTATTGCCCATTATCTGTAGTTTCGGTTGAAACAGGAAGCGTAATATTATCATGTTTCAGCTCCGGCCTGGTTGCAGCGGTTATATCCTCAATACACGCATGCAGACAGAGTGGTTGCACTTGTATGGGGCACTGCTGTCATTTTCAGGGGTCCAACAAATTACAAATATATGGTCGCATCAATTTATTCTGGGCGACCAAGGGTTTTGAAATCCAGAAAGAAAATGTACCATTATACGGGTTTCAAGCTATTTGTGTTGGAACACTCATAATAACAATAACAAGCCTCTGGACGACCAGAATACAAAATACACCAACAAATACACAACCAATAGTTTCAGGAGCTGGGACCTTTCCTGCAGTATCAGTCCTCGCCCATGCTAAGCTGGCTACTAGGAACAATCTTTGCCTACTAGTAGGTGTTAACAACATTTACGGCCCCCTGGTCATTTTACAGGTTCAAGCTTTATGCACATTGTTGTGGAGTGAAAAGCAAATTGACGAAAACGTTTGTCTTGACCAGGAATCGAACTCGGCCGGAATCGAACCGGCGACCTCCCGCATGACAGCCGTGTGTGTTACTGCAGAGCCACCTCAAAGTGCAACAGTGTGATATCAGAAGCCAGTGAAATGTACCACCCCACGCTTGTCAAGCTATAGGTGATACCATATCTCTTGCACAGTACAGTACCGTCAAATCCTTGCCTTATCTCCTTCCTATAAACGTAAAGGAAACGCAACTATCTCTGATTGTCAGTGTCGCTTAACCAGACTACATATTGTCATTTTGTTACCGCAAGAATGAATCGAGGATGGGACAACTCCTCGTCCGTAGATATAGGCCAACATCTTTCGAAAACACTTACCTATGTATGGCCAAAATAGACAGGAAGTAACACCTTAGATGTACGAGTGTTATGAAAGTTTAATACCTCTATAACGTATATGCCCTAGGGCAATAAATGCGTACTTCTTGCTAAGTACGAACTTGACTTTGTCTTAAGTACGGAAATGACGTCATTGTTGATGTCTGAAGTGCAAAGTTTGCGA
This sequence comes from Isoperla grammatica, assembly GCA_945910005.1. NCBI lineage: Eukaryota > Metazoa > Arthropoda > Insecta > Plecoptera > Perlodidae > Isoperla > Isoperla grammatica. The sequence goes on from OX246745.1 coordinate 29,071,638, forward strand.
GACAAGTATGGAAGTTCACTAGTACAAAATCATGCGTGCTCCAGAAAACCAGGCACTGTTTGGAAATGTAAAATTATCAAATTATTACTTATATTTGTAGCTTGAACATCATTTAAGGTGAAATAATTGTTCTTTCTATGATTTTTGTTGTATAACATAAACTATGCCTAATTTTATTGATTGCGGCCGCCACTACGGACGTTTTACGAAGCGAAGCGACAAATCTAACCTCACTTCTGTCCATTTATTTTTAGGGACTGTCACTCCCTCCAAGAGTGGTCTGAATTCAAGTAAGTCAAGTTCGGAAGTTCACGAGTCGAGTACACAAGTACAAGTACAAGTTGGCAAATACGTGAACTTCCAAATCAGACACGCAAAGATCGGCATAGACTTGATTGAAAACATGTGTCCCAGTGTTGTGGGTGGGGGGGGGGGGGGGAGGGGGATCGGTGAGGGATCTTGTAAAAATTCTGAAATGTGCATTTCAATTTTGTTGATAATACGTAAAGCACTATTATTTTTTAAAGTACTGTAGTTTAGAAGAAACAGACAAAATCTACGATAGTTGTCCTCAAGGTATACTTGATCTCCATTTAGGTGCATACAGGCATCGCGGCGCTTTGAGTAAGTAGGCCTAGTCCTTGAAATAGACATATTGTCCTATGTCCCGATGATTATTTTAAACGAAATATTTTTACATTTTATGAAAAGTTACTAACTGTATGGAAAAGAATGGTAAAGGCACTTTCTCCTCGTGGATATAGCCACAAAATTATTTCTTTACATGGGGATGATCAAGCCAACTACGTGTGCTATTGTTGCTTTTACTTGTATTTTTAGCTCTTTACTTTTCCAATTTTGAATCTTGGGTTTGACCAAATTAAGAAAAACAAACTAATTAAACAATGGATTTGTTGTAGCATGGGATCCCAGAACCTCACCCCCTCCCCCTATTCGAGTCAAGGTCTCAGTCTGTCTGAACATGTTCTCCGTTGCGTAGCGGGACAACCAGCGTATTCTTGCAAGGCTTTCTCTGCCCATCGCTCTCAAGTTTACCCTTCAATATCGGGGTAACAATTAACGATCTGTTCGAGGGAAGGAGGTGCAAGAGAGAGGTCCTGGGATGGGCTTTACAAGGACTATTCACTCTAAATGCGGTAAGACGATGTTTCTAGTGCACAGCCACAGGGCGGTCGTCTTTCGTTTGTCGTCGTCTCTCAACATATGCATCTAAAACATTGCATAGAACCTATATGGATATACAAATAAAGGTTCCGAAACACGTAAATTAAAAACATATATCACACTCTCATCACACTCTAACTAGAAAACACAATAACAGTTATTATGATTTAGAATTTTTTGACGCCATAAACGGCAATTTCGTGATTTCTTGAAATCATTTTCCAATTATTTGATTCACATATTATGCAGTTGCATATTTGTATTTTACATATGTTTTTGTGTGCAATGTACAATTATACATTTCAATTAAATAATTGGAAAATAATTTAATAAAAGTCATGAAACTGCCATTTCTGGCGTAAAACAAAATTAGTAATCAGTAATAAGTTGTTTTTTCTAGTTTGGTGTGTGATAGTTTTTTTTAGCAAATGTGCACCTACCTGAGCCTTTATTTGAACATCCTTTGGAAATATGCAACATTGTACGTACATATATTCACAAACTACGTCTACTCTAAACACTTAATGCTAAAATAAAAATTACCATCCTACCAACGTATTTTGCATTCCGTTCCACCACCACATCTCTCCCCTCCCCCCCCCCCCCCATCCACAAACTGGCGCTCACGAGATCACTTCGTTTCGTAGTATGTTGTGACTCACTACTTCACTTTACGTCGCAACTCCCCCCCCCCCCTCCCCCGCACTACTTCACTTTACGTCGCAACTCCCCCCCCCCTCCCCCGCACTACTTCACTTCACGTCGCGACTCCCCCCCCCCTCCCCCGCACTACTTCACTTCACGTCGCGACTCCCCCCCCCCCCCCCCCCCGCACATTCACTCTCCCCCTCCTAGACAATATCTCAAAGTGAGTCAGTTACCTGCCAATGTCTTGTGATTTGTGTGTCAGCAGTCAGCAGCCACTAGTGCAGACAGCTTGCGCATTGCACTGATACACGATAGGGCTTACGACTTAAAACATAGTAAAGGGCATATTATGTCCCAGTCAGAAAAAGTTCTTCCACAGTTCTTTCAAATTGGGAAGTGGGATTGAGCATTTTGTTCAGAGGTGACTAACTAGTAGGACGTATTTGCTTTATGGGAAGGAATGTCCGAGGACTGTATGTATGGCTGTATTCCAACATTCGCCTTATGTTTGAGGAAAACCTTCAGTCAAGAAGACCGTGGCTGGAATAGAACCCACGACCTCTCAATAGAAACCTTGATCGGTGAGTGGGAAGCTAATCACATATATTGTGTTTTACTATATTTCAATTGAATATGAGTAAGTCCTATGGTCCCCGTATTACTAATAATAATAATAAAAATAATAATTTTTCGCAGGAATCCCTATGTTAGCGTGCACGGTGCACACCAGCTTTACGGTTTACCTGATGTGCAGGTGACTAACTAGGCATAGTAAGGAAGGAATGTCCGTAACGCAGATGGAAACAGCACTGGTTCGTAGAGCCAGAGGTTTTGGTTTCGAATCCCATCCCGAGCATAATATTTAGTAGGGCTGCCCAACGATAAAAAAAATCATATCGATATCTCGGGAAGAAATATCGATATCGCGTCGCGATATCGAAGTTTTCAAGTGACGTATCGATATCGGCGATATCGCCACATCGAAACTTTTCTCGTCTGTTTTTAGGATTTACAGGCCAGCTAGAGGTCATTCTTTAAACAATATTACGTAAAGAAATATTTTAGCTTTAAAATGTCTTACTATGTGTGTCAATTTGTTTGTTGTACTATTCAAATTGTAAAATATCCACACAAAACAGCGATGGTGTGGTTGGCGTGACGTGATACGTAATCGGTTTTCTGTATCAATTAGCTTATTAGGCACAAGTTCGATATCGTGGTATGTACGATATATTAATTCTATATCGATATCGAATTATTTATCTATAATCGATATTGTATCGAATTATCGATATCGTTGGGCAGCCCTAATATTTAGCATACGTTCTATACAAAGTTGAAGCGCGTGTCACAACATGACAATAGTTGCACCAACCCCAGTTTATTAACAACCCGAGGATACTAAAGAGAAATAAAACACTACATTTTTTTGTGGCCCTATTCTCCTTCGCACCAGCCAGCCAGCCTATTCCTTCCCTTGTTTTATCTTTGTCGGGGCAGGCGGCAGGCGGCTATAACTCCCTTCTTCTCTCTGGGCTGCCCGGAGTCCGACCCTCCGCTTCTTGCGGCTCCAGGTCGTCCCCCCCCCCCCCCCCCAGCCTAACCGGAAAGATCGCCGATAGCTGAGGAAATTTAGAGTAGCCTGGAGTAGATTACAGCTTCTGAACTCTTGCCTCTTTGGTCCTGGCTCTTCACTACAACCCCAGCTTCCAATAATAGAAAAACTCGTAACATGTTACTAACTGATAAGTAAGTAGTACTATCGTATTGTGAGTGTATTCTACCAGTGACGTAGTGGAGACCCCATGACCTCATTAACAAACGTAAACTGGGGGATTACTCAAAAATCTGTCTTGGTTTGTATAAAACAAGAAACGTGTTTTGATTTGTACTTTTGTTTGAGACTGTACCACAGACAATTTGGCCCGAGTTTTGCATAATATTTATTTTTCTTGTTTAGAAAAGTACGAGAGACTAGTTTGGGAAGAGGCAAATTGTAAGTAGAAAGAAAGTGGTAATGGCATTAGCGTTTTATTAAACCCTAATTATGTATCCAAAAGAAAGTGTAAATTCAAATTTTTTATTTTAATCCAACGCATTTTTTTTTTTTTTTTTTACAAAACCAAATCAATATTTATATTTCGCTCAAATACCCCTGTGGAGTAGAATCCCGATCCCGTTATCTTTCTATTATAAATATTACAAGCTTTTAGCACTTAGACAGTCGTCACCTCTGTTCTAAATTCGTCCGCACAGTTATGAAACTGTGTTAATTAGACCATATTTCGGCGCACAAGCAGCTGATCGAAAGTTTATTCAATTTAAGTTACTCATGGTGGCCAATCAAAACTGGTGGTAAAATGTGTTAGTTCGCCCTTTAGAAACAGGAACACACAAACACACACACAGTTCGTACAACACCCTGACCCAGTGAGGTGCTTTGCAATTGAAGACGTAACTGCCGAGAGCAATACTGTAAAGAGAGAACGACAAGAAAAGAGTGTTTTTTGCCACTTTCAGGGTATTTACAAGACAAGACCGAAAGGATTGCCATAATCTTTGTGCCCGAATTTGACACATTCTTGAAATCTGTCACGGGGTAAGTGGACCCTGGTATTGAGCTTAGACCAAATGTGCTTGCCCCATTGTCATCATGAGTTGCTGTAAGAACCCCCCAAGTCTCGAGCTAGTCTGCTTTCAGACATTGGAAAGAGCTGAGGGTGTGTTCCAACTTGATTTTCGCCTGCTAACCACTAACCACTAACCACTAACCACTAACCACTAACCTGCTATACACTAAACACTAACAGCTTTGGGCACGCCACTTAGTATGCTCGTACAAAGTGTATTGTTATTAATCATATAATGTAAATAAATACGATAATAATACTTCTACTCACTGGTTGGGTATTTTCCTAACCTAAAAGTATCAGCTGTGATGGCTGGTATCAACCATCTTGGTTTAGTGGGTTAATTGGTGTCGTAGCGTAGTGTACACTTTCGGCCACTACCCACTACCCAAGGTCCGTTGATCCCCTGGCCCCCGGGGGCTTGTCGAACTCCCAAGTCAGGTTGTCCCATCCATTTCCATAATGTTAAAAATCACATGTTATTCAAATGGAAGAATCATTCAGAAAAACAAACGAATCGATCTGTCAAAACCAATTCTGGCTCAAAACCGCATTACATCTAATTGAAATAATATAATTATATTTGTAGTATATTTACATTTTTAAGCGAAGTATTCTGAAATAAAATTTTGCATAATAAATTACTAGATTAAGGTAATAAAGCAGTTTTTGTAGTGGGCACGAGAATGGCGATTTTCGTGCCCATGAGAAGACCTTACTTTGAGGTTTACCGAACCTCCGCCAGGGGATCGACGGACCACTACCCACTAACCACTAGCCAAATAAGAAGCATTGGTCGCCTGCTTGTGACGTCACTTCCTTTCGATTAGTATAACTAAGCTTAGTCCACTACGAAACACGTCAAGCTGGAACGCACCCTGAGAACCCGAACCTTTCACTAGCCGCTGAGTCACAGTTAGTTTTATGAATGGACATTGGACAATGTAGGTCGATTCCGTTCTTTAATGTTTAGATTATGTGTTTACTCTCGTGCGATTTTGATAATCACAAAAGACTTTAATTCGGGAGGTCACTGGTTCGATATTGGTCTCCGGCAATCTTGACTGAAGGTTTTCCCGAAGGTTTACTCAGCCACAAGACGAATGTTGAGAAAGAGCTTCAAAAACAGAGCTCGGTCGGACATTCCTTCCCAACTATCCAAATACCCTAACCGAACGTACCTAGTTAGTCAGTAGCCAACGGTTTAGCCGAAAACGCTTACCCGGTTCCCATCCGAACACCGAAGTTAAGCAACCTCGGGCTAGGTCAGGAGGTGGATGGGTGACCACTCTCCTCTGAAACACTGGCTACCGTTGGTTAGAGCGGATTGGAGGGTTCAAAAGCGTGTTTTTATAACAGCTTCGTTCTCCTCGTCAACTGCTCGGCAGTCCAGGTTAGTGGACGAACCTATATGACTGGTCAAAGTTACACCGTCCTTTCAGATGGGACGTAAAGCCGATGGTCCCCTTGGTACTTTTCGACAGGAGTAGGCTACATGCCGGTACCAGGCTTCCTCTCCTCCCTTCCTCATTATCATTCATCAATCATCACTCATCAGGCTAAAGAGGGAGTTGTGCCCTACACTGGTGTTGTTAGTCAGTTGATGATGAGGGGCACATCGGGTAAAGCTGGTGTGCAGTGTGCACCCTATAACAGGTATTCCTACAAAAAATGCTATTACAAAACTTCAACTGGGAAATCCTTTCCCCGGTACACCTTTATTCTCAGAAAGAGGGAAGAATCCTGTCACCTTTGACAAACTCCAGAAATAAGCCTCAGAGATACGTGTGGCTATTCGCTAAGAGTACTCAGGGATATATAGAAATGATAATATGGTGATCTCTACAGTCGAAATGCACGCGCCGGGTCTTTCTCACCTCACGATGTCATCACACCATTAAGTCCAACCTCTCCACGCGTCAATTAATAAAAATGACACTTGACAGCTTCAGTCAGACCTGTACGTCATAACCTGACAAAACCGAATTGCCATTAAATATAATATCAAGTACCCGATTGAAAATATAAAATGTAAGGTTTGGTTAAGTGAAATAGCAATCGTGTGCAATAAGAACGCTGTGGTTAACCTCCGTCACAGTGTTTTGTAATAGTCATAACAAATTAATGAAATCCATTCCTTATTTCAACGTCACATGAAACACCTTATGACGAACCAATAAAAACGTCGAACAGGGGAAATCAAAACAGAAACAGTGGTGCCGAATATATTCTTATTGTTGTTGTTGACGTCAATAAGAAACGATGCAACATTGTCTTTGAGAAACTGTAGTCACTTGTTTACTGTCTTACTAGTTGTTATTGCAACTATTATTTCAATTGCCGTTTTCCCAACGCAGCTTATAACTGTGTTGACATAGATACTTAGTTTTTGTTAAACTTCCAACTCATCACGGGATTTACGGACAGTGCGCGAAGCTCGTGATGTCTTCAAAGTTTACCAAGATTGAATTTATCTGTGTCAATACAGCAATGGCGTATCTAAGGGGGCGATGCGGGGAACAAGACCTCCCTCATTTTGCAAAAAAAAAACACACAACAAATGGAAAGGGAAAGGGACCATTTTACCTTTTAATGACGAGAGTATTTTTTGTTTTAGATACCAAAAAGGTTGCAATATACGCATTTATGTATAGTTCTATCTAAACCAACACCACATATCTCAGATCTTGTCCGAGTGGGCCTTAAAACCACAGTAGCCTATCGAACAAGTCACTGGCTCGATATAGCCTCACTGCCCCTCACCACTACTTTCCTCTTACTTCACAAAACTTGTTTAAACTGGTTACAATGACATTACGCAATTACAATTATGCACTTAGTGAAAATCTAGAATGCCATTAGTGATGTAAACTGTCTTGTTTTAATTAAAAGCAATAGTAATTATTAAGAAGACACAATTTACTCAATGGTAATATGAAAAATATCCGTGCTGAGGCAAATATAAACGGAGAGATGGAGACTAAGGTGATATTAATAAGAGAGACAAGATCTGTACCTAGTATACAATAATAGAGCAACAAAGAGTTTTAATGAATTTCAAGCTCGGTGTGCATAGTTTGATGGGAGATAGTCTTGAATTTGTCTTAATGAGAAAACAAAACAAAACAAAAGAGATTGTGATCACCACTTTAGCGAGGCTATCGCAGCCGTTTGATGTTCATCTGAAAAGAGTAAGAAGTACAATGTACAAATGAAACATGCTTTAAATTATTGCTCTCCCCTTCTGATCCTCAGCTACATTGAATTACGTAAATTAACATGTATGCATGAAACAAATAACATTAATTCGTCTAACACGTTTTAAAAACAATTTGTAAAATTGATTTAGGCAATATTGCAGCTATATCAAGGTAAACCTTTTGATGTCAGTTGACGTAAAGCGTCTTAGTTCTTTATATCGCAATTCTGTACTTTTTTGATTCAGAAGATATAAGTGAGTCGGAGCCAATCAGCGGGTGGCTTTTTTCAAATACTGACATTTGGTTGGCCAATGCCCCAATCATCTATGTCGTCAGCATCCACAAGGTTGAAGTTACTTTATATGTATCTATCATCACCGGTTAAGATATTAATGTTTTTGTCTGCAAGAAAGTAGGTTTCGGCTGCCGTTGGTACAGTCCATGTAAACAGTATTGTCCCTTAATTTGGTTATTCTGCATCTTAAGAGTAGTTTTATGAGATTGATGATTGGTTGCTGGTTTAAATATAGACATAAAACCATACCAGAAAATTTACCGCTACATTAATGTATCTGTAGAATTGGGGTTGGCGTCATCGATATTTTCTATTAAGCAAATATCTGACAACATTTCTTCAATAGCGTAAAGTAAAATAACATTACTAAAACTCATGTTTGGAGCATTGCCAGAGGAGTAGGGAATATTTTCATCTGCTTAATAGCTTCCCATTTCTGAATGCATGAAATCAATATAAATGTCATTATACTAGACGCGTTCACTTTAAAACAAACAATAATTTCTTCTTCGAAACATTTCTTGATACATTTTCATGGAAGTTATCAGCTTAGATATCGGTTCTGATGTCGCGTTGATGCAACTAAACCTCTTCAATAAAAGTGAGTTTCAGAGTTGGAATTCTATTTGTGTCTGCTGGTATGACAAAATCCACTTATACAACCCATTGGGTCTGGCTTGTGGCTAGCCAGAGCTTCTATGAGTGGTCACCGGTGCTAGACGTACCATTGTCTCGTAATGGAATTGTGCTAGCCACTACTAAAGCAGTTTCCTTAAATCTAATTAGTGATAACAGAAATTCAACTCGAATAGAGGTGTTGAAAGACTGGTTCCTAGTTCAGACAGGCAAGAATCAAATTAGAGATGTTCTCTTATCATCTCAAACTAGTGTTTTGTTATGCTTATTCAGAATCAATATATAAAACTATAACAGCTGATTATTGGATGTAAATAGAAGTAGAAAGTTGTACTTTTTTGTATGTCAGCTGTTCGTGGCGAGAGAGAGGTATAGTTCAAGGGAACTGATCACTTCTAGAAATGTTGCAATGTGACAAGGAACAGTGAATATAGTCCTACCGATTCCTAGAAATTCTACTTTATATACCTACTGATTGAGGTAGTTCAGCAGTAGGACGCGATACACTAATTCGGGAGGTCGCAGGCTCGATTCCGGCCACTGGCAATTAAAACTGAAACACAAAACTTGTGTAAACTTATCATTGAAATATACTAGTTAAATCTTGAGTTAGTACTAATTGAAGTCAATCCCACGTTTTCCATGCCGAGGCTACATGCAGTGTATTCGTGTGTGGGGCGCAGCATTTTGGTTTTACTGCTTAGTGGTTGATTTAAATAAAATGTAGATACACGTACACATTGATAATAGAATAATACTATTTTTTTTTATATGATGAGATCTTTTTTGTCGTCTTTGTAGGACAATACAAGCTGCTAACAATATGAAGTGCATCTTATTTATTTTCAATTACCAATCAAGCTATCAGTTGAGTTCTACTATACAGTTCAACCAAAACGCAGAATTTCTTAGAATTTAAATTGTACTTTCTACTTGATTCCAATACTTAGCTTTATATCGCAATACTGCCAACATCAATGCCCAAGCCTATTGCTACAAGACGTGTAGATCGTAGCTTCAATGAAGGTTCACAGTTCATTATTAAACGATTTGATAAAATTATTATCATCACTTTTTTGTTTGTCGGGACACGTTATATATACGTATAGGAGAAAGGTGACCCCTTACACAGATACTAAGTACACTCCCGAACAAAAACATTGGACTTGCTGTATTATGTAGTAACTATTTTATAACTGTTTTTCAAATGACAAACTTACATCTAAATTACCATATACTCAACAGAGAATTACACAATATCAAATAAAATACGTTTAAAACGGAGTTTTTGATACACTTGACCAATATATAATGTTAACGAGTGTACTTCTGATATGGTCGGGTTTAATGATTGGGTTCAAGATTGATCATAATATTATACCGGCACCTTATTAAATGATGATTCCTGGGGCAATTTTATCTACGTAAATATAACAAAAACTACGATAAAACCGTTGAACCTTTGAAAGAGGTTATCACTTTTATCACTCGTGTCAGGAGAGATGACGTCAGTATTGAGGGAATAAACAACAAGTGCCTTATTTCCCCAGATCTTCATTTCATCAACGCAAAAAGCAAGCTCACGTATGAGCGTGTTTCACATTCAACCGTAGCCATTTTGTAATAAACGTGTCAGCCACGACCATCAGAAGAACGGTTTTACAGTAGGATGACCAAAAAGTACTCAGAATAGAGTTAACACAAAAACGAACAGTACACTACGTAGATCATAATTAAGCGAGCGAAGCGAGCGTCTCCACTAGACTCTTATGGCACTTCGTTCTGTTTTTTTTGTTTGTTTTTTTATGTCTGTCTCGGTAGCGGTCGAACGGAAAGTCCGATCAACTTGAAATTTGAACCATCCACAAGCTTCGATGTGGATTGATGGTGTATAGTTTTGAGGCAAAATCGTTCGAAAAGTTACAAAGTTACACCATAGTTACTGCAAAACTTTTTTCTGAAACAAAATGGCGGCAAAATGTGAAAGCCATATTTTTCTAAAGCTTTTTCCGGTTACGAATATGTTCATTTTATGGCGATCTGATAAATATTGGCAAAGTTACACAAAAGTTACTCGAAAATGTATTTCTGAAACACAGTAATATCAAAATGTGAGGTGGCTATCTTATAGTAAATTTTTGTCCAGTCACGAATATATACTAATGTAAACGCAATCTGATACGTATTAGAGGCAGGCATTACATTTCAAATGCTGTCAATAACTTTTAGTAACGGTGGCGGACCGCGGCGAAAACACTAGACAGAATGACAACGAAAATTCTTAGCAACGCACATTGCACTGCATTCAACAATATCGGGAAGTATAATAGCTATGGAAATTAGAAAAATTTTTGTAATGCGCATTCTTGAATTGTTGTTAATAATGTTGTTTTTATTAGCTTTGAGATCTTTTCGCCAGAACGTTCGTCGATATGGGCGTGCTCGCTTATCAACGCGTCAAACAGAGCGTTTTCCTAGTTTCTAAATTTAATATCTTGGATGTAAAAGTAACTTCTACTAAACGGTCATGTTTGAATATTTTTGTTGTACAATTAATCCATACAAATATTTAAATTATACCAGTAAAAAAGAAAATTGTGATCGTTCTTAAATAATGGAAGTGATGTGTTCCACTGTTTGTTAGCTAAGTAAAGAATAGTGCCCAGTAACTAAGTTAAGGGTTTATATCATTTTATACAACTATTAAACATGGGTTTAAATTGGTTTTTTACTAGAGATGTAGATACTATTTTAACAGTGCATATATTATTGTTTATCTGGTCATATCTATTTAATATCACCTTTGTTACAGACCGTTTCCGATGTACATGCACACATTCAAAACCAAAAATAAATATTATTACTTGTAGTAAGTTATGTATACGTACAGACGGGAACGTGGATTTATGGGAAACACATTATTGTTTTGCTGACACCGTTTATATTGGAAAAATGTTAAATTTCCCGTAAAACCTGCCCTGTTTGCAGATGCATATTAGCGATCGTAAATATTCGTATCAGCAGAATCTTCCAACGAGGTGAGGCATCATCTAAAATTACGAGGAGCTCTGATCGTCCGTTAGTGAAGTAATTCTAGGATGATAAAATACGTTGCCGAGCATACAAAACATACACAATTTTGCGCCATGTTTACAGGTAGCCTACGATCTACAATACTAAAATACAGGTGAATGTTACGCCATGTTTACAGGTAGTCTACGATATACAACACTACAATACAGGTGAATGTTACGCCATGTTTACAGGTAGTCTACGATATACAACACTACAATACAGGTGAATGTTACGCCATGTTTACAGGTAGTCTACGATATACAACACTACAATACAGGTGAATGTTACGCCATGTTTACAGGTAGTCTACGATATACAATACTAAAATACAGGTGAATGTTACGCCATGTTTACAGGTAGTCTACGATATACAACACTACAAAACAGGTGAATGTTACACCCAGGGCTTCATTTGTAATTGAAAATGAAAAGGAACCGGAACGCATATTTTGTTTGTCAAATATAATTTGGCACCAACCCCGCCCACATTTATACATTGTGAACACAGATAATATGTAAGTATTAATTAGTTATCTATTTATAGTGTCAGTGGTCAGTCAGAAGGTTATTGTCTAAGTATTTGGGTCTGGCTACCTAGGGGTAATTCATAAACTTAAATTCTTACGAACAAATAAAAAAATATATTCGTGAAATTTTCAGGGATACGAATTAATTTACGAGTTTTTAAGGAGTAATTTACGTTACGAAATAATACCGGAACGCGCGTTCAGGTTTCGGAAAAGGAATCGGAACTGCGTTCCGGTGCGTTCCGGCTCAAATTAATCCCTGGTTACACCAACATGTTTACTGACAGTCGAAATTGATTACTAGTTCCAATTTACTTTTTATTTCAGTGATTTATTGAAATTACGTTTTTAGATGTGTTTTGATGTAAACACTTGATATAGCTTAGTATCGTATAGGTTCGAATTCAAATTGTTATTCATCTTCATCTATCACCCCTCATCGTCTCGAATAGCAGGATTGAAGTAATGGCTACGTAAAGCAACAAGAATTCAAACTAATCCAAAGTGTCTTTTTCCAAAATGGCGAATTAATGGATAGCTTGACAGTCATAAAACTTCGTTTACCTGTGTAGGAATGTCGCAACAATTAACAACATAATTTCCAAGATGGTGCCTTTAAAATATCGTGTCATTGTTCTTATAAACACGCCTACTACTCTTTGCTTCAAATCATTGAAAAGTTCAATGCACGACTCATTCGCTTCGCTCGCCCATCCTAAACCTCCCCATGTACGTGCAAGACCGGCGAGCAATATGACTCGACAGCTCTCCGATATTTCTAGTTCACCTCTTTCTATACCTATTAACACTACATTACAAACAGAATGAGACGTCCTGACAATATAGCGAGCTAAACACTTAGAGAAAATGGTCCAATGGTTTCAATTCCCAAACTCGGGGAATTACTTTCCTAGCCCCTTATCCCGCACCTAGTACTACTGATGCTAGTCTACTCTACTCGGAGCAGAGCCGAGTCGAGAGATTTTCCGAGCCACTTGCTCGCAGCAACCCACAATCATTATACGCTAGTTTAGAATGTAATACCAGCACAACAGTCGAAAACAATTCTAATTAAATTCAAACTGTTCGCTTCGCTCTAGCATGCTACAACGCTACAACACGTGGAGTGGTGGACAAGAAAAGTGTAAGAGGTGAGAGCCGATGCCGATGCCTGGTGTTTGTTAACACGTGCGCTGGCAATTATACTCACACCACCATTTCAAATTTAGTCGACCTATTTGTCGTGCGGTTAAGGCAGCGTGAGTGTGTCACGTCACGCATGCAGACTTGTCGTCCGACACGGTGAGACATACATGGGTGAGACATACACGAGAGGCGGGAACGAACTTAATTAAAGAGGGACACGACAGTTTTTCAGGCTTGAGAGCTGTTTCAAATGGACCAGTTGAACAATGGGCCGTGTAAGTCGGGGAAGATATACTGGAGTGTCGCTTGGTTTTTCGAACACGTGCTTGAGATATGTGACGTCATTATATTACCTGGTGCGAGTTATTTATTATATGCCTGCTTTTGATTATTTTAAATGTTTACAAACTTTTGTCCAAGGGTTTCATTTACATGCTCATGACATATTTTATACTAAATGTATTTCTTAATAAATTCACCACATTTACATTTCTTTTTTTTTACCCACTCATTATTAACAACAACTGACTTTCAGTTAGGGACATTATTTGCATTGTTTATCCTATATATGGTCCAATAGGGTTGGTTTTCATATAATCTCAATTTCATAGTCGTTTACTTTAAAAACTGTATTTAACATATATGTATATATATATTAAATTATTAATTATTATTGCCGTCTCATCCATTGTAAATCAGTTTTATAACTGAATGGATAATGATATACATTAAATAAATACATTTAGGAATGTGTGTTTGGCGTCAGTAAACTCTTTTTATACAGAAAACTTTTATACGCGTAATAATCATGAGACAGAAGAGAATGCTTGAATAAAGTATATAAGACATCAAATAAAATGTGATTACTAATTCTTGATAAACAATAATTCTTCATATCTTCCTTTATTTTACCGTGTTCGATAACACTTACGCTCAGATTTGGACATGTTTTGAAAAATTCATGACATTTCATTTGTTTTATATAATATATCGACTACACTACATAATATAATTCTTTCAAATATGACATTTATAATGACCATTACTACTTTCTGTAAATTTACATAACAAATATCGGGCACGACAACGACCACTTCAATGATAAATACTATGGGTCTAATGGCGGTTTAGTGCGATTCCAGACCTATGGATAGAAAAAACAAGATCCTATCTTGATACAGAAATTCATCCCATTTTGCAACGTTGGTATTTCTTTGCGTGTTGCTGTATAAGTAGGACTGTGACTGTGCGGCTACGTCTGTCGTTATTGATGTATTGATGTACATAAAAATAGATTTAGTCTTACGAAAAGAAAGGGCAGTATTGATAAAAATTGTCTTGCTGACAAATTGATGCCAATACAGTCAAGGGTTAGACGAGAATCTTCTAAGATCTAAAACGCTCCAAATCTTATCTGAGATCTCAACGTTGTTTAAGAAGGGAACCCTCAGAACGCGAGATGTGGTGAGCAGAGCGATTGCCTAAGACCTACTAAGATTTGACTGGTACGTCATTTCAATACTTGATAAATACAAATAGAGACATGAGTGTGGAGAATTATAGAATAACACACTGTACTGCGCTGCGTATATTGTGGAAATTATTAGAAATCATTACAGTAAGTCAGCTTGTAGGAATAATTTAGCAGTCAATACAGTGTGAAGAAGCAGAACAGCTTGTTAAAAAGATTTGCCAGTAAATACAATGTATATCAGCTTGTTGAAATGATTGCTAGTAAATACAATGTACATCAGCTTGTTGAAATGATTGGGAGTATATACAGTGTGAATATCAGCTTGTTGAAATGATTGGAAGTAAATACAATGTATATCAGCTGGTTGAAATGATTGCCAGTAAATACAATGTATATCAGCTTGTTGAAATGATTGGCAGTATATACAGTGTGTATATCAGCTTGTTGAAATAATTGGCAGTATATACAGTGTGTATATCAGCTTGTTGAAATGATTGGCAGTATAAACAGTGTGTGTATCAGCTTGTTGAAATGATTGCCAGTAAATACAATGGTTATCAGCTTGTTGAAATGATTGGCAGTATATACAGTGTGTATATCAGCTTGTTGAAATGATTGCCAGTATATACAATGTATATCAGCTTGTTGAAATTATTGGCAGTATATACAGTGTGTATATCAGCTTGTTGAAATTATTGGCAGTATATACAGTGTGTATATCAGCTTGTTGAAATGATTGCCAGTAAATACAATGTATATCAGCTTGTTGAAATGATTGCCAGTATATACAATGTGTATCAGCTTGTTGTAATGATTGCTAGTAAATACAATGTATATCAGCTTGTTGAAATGATTGCCAGTAAATACAATGTATATCAGCTTGTTGAAATGATTGGCAGTAAATACAATGTATATCAGTTTGTTGAAATGATTGGCAGTATATACAATTTATGTCAGCTTGTTGAAATGATTGGCAGTAAATACAATGTATATCAGTTTGTTGAAATGATTGGCAGTATATACTATTTATGTCAGCTTGTTGAAATGATTGGCAGTAAATACAATGTTTATCAGCTTGTTGAAATGATTGGCAGTATATACAGTGTGTATATAAGCTTGTTGAAATGTTTGGCAGTATATACAGTATGTATATCAGCTTGTTGAAATGATTGCCAGTAAATACAGTGTATATCAGCTTGTTAAAATGATTGCCAGTAAATACAATGTATATCAACTTGTTGAAATGATTGCCAGTAAACACAATGTATATCAGCTTGTTGAAATGATTGGCAGTATATACAGTGTGTATATAAGCTTGTTGAAATGTTTGGCAGTATATACAGTGTGTACATCAGCTTGTTGAAATGATTGCCAGTAAATACAGTGTATATCAGCTTGTTAAAATGATTGCCAGTAAATACAATGTATAACAGCTTGTTCAAATGATTGCCAGTAAATACAATGTATATCAGCTTGTTGAAATGATTGGCAGTATATACAATGTATATCAGCTTGTTAAAATGATTGCCAGTAAATACAATGTATATCAACTTGTTCAAATGATTGCCAGTAAATACAATGTATATCAGCTTGTTGAAAAGATTGGCAGTATATACAGTGTGTATATCAGCTTGTAGAAATGATAGGCAGTATATACAGTGTGTATATCAGCTTGTTGAAATGATTGGCAGTAAATACAGTGTGTATATCAGCTTGTTGAAATGATTGCCAGTAAATACAATGTATATCAGCTTGTTGAAATGATTGGCAGTATATACAGTGTGTATATCAGCTTGTTTTAATGATTGCCAGTAAATACAATGTACATCAGCTTGTTGAAATGATTGGCAGTAAATACAATGTATATCAGCTTGTTGAAATGATTGGCAGTATATACAATTTATGTCAGCTTGTTGAAATGATTGGCAGTAAATACAATGTATTTCAGCTTGTTTAAATGATTGGCAGTATATACAATGTACATCAGCTTGTTGAAATGATTGCCAGAAATACAATGTATATCAGCTTGTTGAAATGATTGGCAGTAAATACAATGTATATCAGCTTGTTGAAATGATTGCCAGTAAATACAATGTATAACAGCTTGTTGAAATTATTGGCAGTATATACAATGTATATCAGCTTGTTGAAATGATTGCCAGTAAATACAATGTATATCAGCTTGTTGAAATGATTGCCAGTATATACAATGTGTATCAGCTTGTTGTAATGATTGCTAGTAAATACAATGTATATCAGCTTGTTGAAATGATTGCCAGTAAATACAATGTATATCAGCTTGTTGAAATGATTGGCAGTAAATACAATGTATATCAGTTTGTTGAAATGATTGGCAGTATATACAATTTATGTCAGCTTGTTGAAATGATTGGCAGTAAATACAATGTATATCAGTTTGTTGAAATGATTGGCAGTATATACAATGTATATCAGTTTGTTGAAATGATTGGCAGTATATACAATTTATGTCAGCTTGTTGAAATGATTGGCAGTAAATACAATGTATATCAGTTTGTTGAAATGATTGGCAGTAAATACAATGTATATCAGTTTGTTGAAATGATTGGCAGTATATACTATTTATGTCAGCTTGTTGAAATGATTGGCAGTAAATACAATGTATATCAGCTTGTTGAAATGATTGGCAGTAAATACAGTGTGTATATCAGCTTGTTGAAATGATTGCCAGTAAATACAATGTATATCAGCTTGTTGAAATGATTGGCAGTATATACAGTGTGTATATCAGCTTGTTGAAATGATTGGCAGTAAATACAGTGTGTATATCAGCTTGTTGAAATGATTGCCAGTAAATACAATGTATATCAGCTTGTTGAAATGATTGGCAGTATATACAGTGTGTATATCAACTTGTTGAAATGATTGGCTTCAATACAGTAGGTCAGCTTGTTGAAATGAACACCGGGCTATATATATATTTGAGCATCAGTGAACTGGCTTATTGTTGCTAGATTTATTTCGCCCGTTTTGTAATTATTGATTAGAAATAATGTTTTTATATGGAATGAAAGCGTCGTTTGAATGGCCCCCCCGCGGTGAGTGGTGGGTCGGGGAGGGGGAGGGGGACATGGGGGACGGTATACGGCACACCTCAATTGAAGCAGTTACCTCAATTGTTCGGTGATTCTTATCAGGCGTCGCCCACAGGGGCAGCGTGCATAGTATTCAATGTAAAACAGTTTGATAAATCGGTCGGGGGTCCGCCATTATAGGATCCATAACGGACAACTAGACATGTGCTCAGTTTGACAACTGTTATATGGTCTCTTCACAGCCATGCGCAGAGCAGCTGTATACGATGTCTTCAACAGCCGTGCAAGTAGGGTTGCTGCGAGGCGACTCTCACACGGTGTACGTCAACTATGACACAAAAGACGCGGTTTGCAACCACCAACGCAGGGGGGCTCGATATCTCCCCCCTCCCCCTCCCCATCCCCCTTCGTACAGAGTACTATGATCATTGCGACAATCATTCATTCTCTACCATTAACGGTAAAGGGTGGTCTCACTGCAAAAACCGCGCCAAATTAACGTTTTTTTTTTTTAAATTATATTTTAGGACGTTACACAATATTGAAAAAGTGAAAAATCAGCATGATGCAGTTTTATATGAACTAAAAACTGGAATGAACAAAATTTCAGGTATTGCAAGAATTACGGTTGTTATTAGGCAAGCCAATTAATAATTAATTGGTTTGAATTGAAGATTTGAGTACCTACTTGCAACAGATAATCCCGAATACGCGTCGTAGTGAGGACGTATACAAATGAAAAAGCAACATTTTCTGTATTTATGTTCATTTCACGTTGTTTTCTCCCAAATATGATTTCTTTTCTACAAAACTGTTCTACTTTGGATTGATTTCGTCGTAAGTTGTGAAATATTTTGAAACATTTCTAGTATTTTGAAGACATGCGGTTGCTTTACCATCTTTATTGGATAGACGAGAGCAGTTTTTTCGTTCCATCTTCAGGGATCAGTCGTATCGTATCGTGCTTTTATTTTTCAAACATAAGGAAAAAAGAACATTTGAAACTTAAAATGTATATTTGGAAGCTAAGCCTCCAACATGGATGTTTTGGTATAGCCAAACGGCGTCGATACAGATATTGTAGGCCACCTCGTGGATTGTTTGGTTTAAAGAAGAGCCTTATAAATTAGATAAAAAAAACATTATTAAAATAAAATTAATAATTCTGTTTAATGCTTTTTTTTTAAATATAAGATTAAAATTAATGGGGTAATGTATTAAATATGAAGTCTCTGGCAAACTACTTATATGTGCGTTTACTACGGTAAATTGCGCATTAAGCGTCCAATGAATTTAGTCAGGGATTAACCAGGATCAAGATATCACCCACGGGGAGGGAAAGGGTCGTGGACTGACCCCGCTAGCAGAGACAGTCGAGAGAGACATTTTCTGGTCAAAAATAACTGCTAACATAGAATGGACGTTGCAACACTTGTTTCTTTTGATATAAAAATGTAATACAGTGTTATCAATACCAATATTATCTGGGGCCTGTTAGGAGGGTTTTTTCATACATTGTTTTAGCGACGAAAATAAATATAATTATTATTTTAATAGTCTCCCACAGAATATTAGGGATTTTGAGAAAAATATCAATAGAAATTAAAAGACAATGAAATGCATTTCTATTAGTGTATACATGCATGCTAGTATTATGTTATTAGATATTACTGTATATTGTAAATGAGAGCAAACGGAATTTGTATGTTATTTTATAACTAACATATCAGGACTTGTACCAATTTTATTTATTTTTCCAAAACATTCTTTTCTTTCAATATAATATTGAACCGAACTATATAATAATAATTATTATTTTTACTACCGTCAAAATTATTGTTCTTGTACGTGAGACGTGACGATAAAGACATGACGGTAAGAAACCCTCAGTGGATGCGATGTTGCCAATGATTGAATGGAACCCAACGACACCTCAGCTTGTATCTCCAACTACACCGCATCCTGGATATTAAGGCTAACGATAATGATCCAACGTGGAATTCTCACACGGTAAAACCGTAAATCAACAATCCGCAATAAAACTTCTTTCGATATTGTGGATTTAGCTTTAGTCCTTGTATGAAATTGAGTTGATGCATTTTCGATTCATGTTTGCCGACTCTTCCTTCTATTTTGAGTCATATTGATCATCACTACCATTTGAATACCCTATGGACCCTTACCCTAGGATATTTTATATATATATAGCGGAGACTTCGTATCATAGTAGAGCTAAAGAACACTTTGATTTTTATAGCTACCATTATGTGAGCTAACTTTAAAAGTGCAATCTTTCCGAAGAAGGGATCATTCGAACTCCCATCTCGGATACAGGTGTGGCGGAAAGGATAAGATATCATTCCTACCCCCCCCCCCCCCCTCCACCCCCTCCCCCACCATCACATGTGATCCACGCGCACGAGTATTCGGAAAACAATAACAATAAATCGTATATCAAATTTGTTAGTTTACTTTCTAATCCTTTTGCTGCAGAATAACTTCCCCTATATGTCACACAGAAGTTTGCCCAGATGGCCGTACCCTTTCAGTCATTGCTGATACTATGCTATAACTTTCTTACTCATGTAAAATAAGATGTATACACAACTCTCATTAGTGCTAAACCAAAATATAGCAAAATTAAGGATTTTTTTTTATATTTCCCCGAGCACGTCTCAAAATACGCATATACAATTGTCGATTGATATGGCTCTCTAATAAACCATTTTATTAAATTATTCAATACCAAATACAAAGTTATGTATTTGAAGAATCGATGTGGGACATACTCGAAAAATGCGATTCAATCACCTGGTTTTTATTAGTTCAACTCCACTCCACCAAAGTAGAGTCCTTCGCTGCATCACATCTCAAAGATCTGCCCCACGAAACCTTCCCCTATATCTCACGCAAATTTCAGTACGGTGCTTCTTTTCTTTTTTTCTCATTTCCTGTTGTCCAGCTTCCCAGTCCGCGCATTCCTCATCCTCCTTCTCTGCGGGTCCCTATTCCCTCTCTTCCACCTGTCCTTCGTGTGACCTCTCTCCCCCTCTCTCTCTCTCTCTCTCTCTCTCTCTTACTCTCTCTCTCTGCCCCCCTCTTTCACGCAGCGTTGCATGACCTAGTACCCAGGAGCATCATTAGACCATCTAGTCCCAGGTTGCCGGCAAAATTTCATTAAACGCTGTTGTGTTGGTGGCTTCTGCAATAACTGGCTGACTGCTACCACCTACTCGGGTGCTCTAGCCGGTAACTTTATTCGCAACTTGAGATTTAACGAGTAATCGCATGGTGAATACGCCTGTGTCAAGTCGAAGTGGAAAGAGGGAATAAGGAATTACGATTTCGAAAGTGGCAAAGCGGTGAGCGCGCCACGTGTATGCTTGTGTTTGGTTGCTTCTTGCTTCCCTTTTTAACACCGAGCTCGTCACAGTCACAGACGCATATCGCAGACACTAAGGTAATTTCAAAGCTTTCCGTAAAAAGTTACTTGCTAACAAGGATGATAATCCTATAAACTTGGTTGGCTGGTGTTCCGTCATCCGTATCTCCGTTAATTTGTCTCTTATTAATGGTTGTCGAGTTGTTTACACATATTTTTTGTCTCTGATTATATGTTATTGCGTAAAACGTCTTTGTGGTGCTTTGAATCAACAATATTGAGTATTGTGTGTCTCTATGTATATAGATTATTAGTACGAGTGAACTAAGTTATTGTTAATAAAAAACTTATGCTGGCTTTGTAATATACGATCAATTTGGAACCAATATATCAATATGTAATTCAACCATCACGGTAATTCTTAAATAATTATCAAAAGGACACATTCACTATTAATAACTCAAGTGTGAGTGTTTCTGTCACTTCTTATGAACGGGACAGATATTAATTTGGTTTAATCATGTTGGCATTAAGAAGTCATAATGACATTACCATAAAGTAGACTAATTAGGATCTTGAAATTATTCCGAAACAAAAGTATTAATAGCATCATGAGAGCGTAAGTGGCCACCAGGAGTGCACGGCCTGTGACAGGAGGAGTGTTGGTCAGGATAGGAATATCTGCAGGGCAATAATTTGTAAGGTGACTACAGCCCGGGATACAATTATTTTTCCTTATAAGGTATTTTTGTTTGTTCTCTAAAATTTAAGTAATTTCGTTCTCTCTCCGGCCGTAAAGTATATTGATTCACTTCCCATTTACTAAGATTTTTAATATTTAGTAAATTGAATGGCATCATCAAAAATAACTATTTCCTATTACAGAACACCAAGTGTGCTTAGTTACGTTAGGAAATGTCTGAGGGCCGTTAGTATGACTCAATCCCAGCATTCGCCTTATGAGTTTTATGACTGAGGAACACCTCGGCTCAAATCTTCAGTCAGTATTGCCGGTGGCCGGTATCGAACCGGGAACCTCCCGAATAAGAGTCTCGTGTCTTACCGCTGAGCCACCTCTATTCAAACATACCAAAACCGGGTGCAATACGTAACGCAATTTAAAAAGTGAGAACTGGCGTCGAGTTGAAGCGATGAGTGCATCCTTAAACCTAATGTGATCCAGAAGAGAAGGTCACGTGACATTAGTGATTTGCAGGCTCTGATCCGATCATGTAAACGTAAACACCCCGAAATGATCGTAATCGCTAATTTTGGTGGAGGCGCCAAGTTCAAAACTAAACCCGGCACCCCCACCATTTACTTTGTTTTAATATGTTTACAATGGTGCTTTAACAGATTTCTACTAACTTAGCGGTTTTTGAAGTCTGGGTCTCGTTCTTAACTTGGGACATTGGGTATTTTCATTTGGGACCAACAAAAATTACTAATTGTTTGAAATAGTATTAATTTTGTAAGTTGTGCAAAAATTTTATTTTAAAAACCCATGTGTAAAAGCACGGAACAGTTCTAGTTATTTCATCGAAGGCACAAGTTTAAAGGAATTGATAAACGTGATCTTTAAATATATAATTGAAAACACGGGGGGGGGGGGGGGGGGAGTAAAGGTGTTGGGATAGAAAGATTTCCGGGAATAACAATTGGGACATGGATGGAAAAGTTTGAAGACCGCTGACTGCATTAACTTATTATTGCTCAGTTTCTAAACGCAATGGATTCAGCGTAGGTCTTATAAACAATGGTTACTGCATTAATTCTACTTTCGAATTCTGGCCATGGGTGTTATGTGGCGTTTTATCACACTTACATACTCACGTGACAGAATCATAACACGCCGTGTCGTAATATATGGGATAGTCATATATTGTTTTATGGTGTGTACTCTTGTTTTTATTATTGTTCGATTATTTTCATTATTGCTTCGAAAAGCTATAGTAACAATTTAAATGCATTTTCCAATGTTTTATTTTAAATTTTAAATTTTAATATATATACTTTAAATTCACATTCTTAAGCCATGTAAGATGTTTCTATCGTGATCTACGTTACGTTCATGCAAGTATTATATAGATGTATACACAATTACGACGCTGGTGAAAAATAAAAATTGTGAACTCACCCGTGTGGAGATCCCCCCTCCCGACACGCGTACCGTTACTTTTATAAGTGCGCTGTAACCACCGCTGCTAAGTGAAGAAGGCCGGTACACTAAAACAACTTATACTTAAGGTTTCTCAGTAAACTCGGGAGTCCAAACTTAAGGGATATTTATTAGAGCACTAAATGTTAAAGGTCAATTTTGAAAGAGCGTCGTTACGGGTGTTGATTTGACATAACAACCCTTTATGGTCACACATTTTCTGCACTTTTCATTCAAGAAGAATACAACTCTTACATTTATCTGCGAAAACCATAACGCGTTTGTACCCAGAACACATAATGTGGGTTAAAGTAAGTTTTTCTGGCATGGAAATTATTGTAGGTGTGACAGTATACATCTGTACGATAGGGCTAAATTCATTCGCTTCAATTGTTTGTATACATTGTTTGTATACCATATGTATGCCGTGTGTGCCTACTTTACAATCCTAATTTTAATTTTCCATCTTATCCTGTTAGGTGTTCTAGGGAGCTGTGTGTACACAAACTAATTCAGTTCTAAAGCACTGTTGCCAAATCAATCCATTATTATTGACAGTGTTTAAATATAATAACATTAGGCTTTATTTATTGGCTATCACTCAGTGCAGAGAACAACGTATTTGTTGGTGGACATTAAATTAAACATTAATTGTGTAGACATAACTCGTTACCATATTAAGTCCACAACCGGGTTCAACGGTGTTGTCGAATGGTTTTTGTTGGGATGTAGCATTGCATCTTGGGTAGTGGGAGACGGTAACGGAGGATGAACTTATTTTCAATTTCCTTTAATCGAAATTATGTGGGTGAATGCTAAAATACGGCACAAA
Organism: Isoperla grammatica; assembly: GCA_945910005.1. Classification (NCBI taxonomy): domain Eukaryota; kingdom Metazoa; phylum Arthropoda; class Insecta; order Plecoptera; family Perlodidae; genus Isoperla; species Isoperla grammatica. The sequence continues at coordinate 29,095,900 of OX246745.1, forward strand.
TAAAAATTTTAGAGGCAAAAAAAAAAACATTTTATTTGGGAAATTAAAATTAATTTACAAGTTTTCAATGCTTATTTAGTTCGCTTTCTCAACATAACCGATAATTAGTTTTTTAATTTGCCCAACCTTCATTTTTTAAATTTGTTTTAACAAAATCATTTTTATAATTACCGGCACTGTAATTCTACAATCTAAGAAAGGTTTACATGACTTGGCATGGATTTTTATTGGCCGTTATTTCATCTTGGAATATTATCAACCACTCATCGTTTCGATTAGCATCGTTGCCAAACAATGAAGAGACGTAACGCGCAGAGAGAATCATAATAAATCTCCAATATGCGACAATCAGTAACATTTGTACGGGCCCCGCTCGTGCAAGGACAAAGGAACTTCCAAATAATAGTTGACGCTCTGTGGACGAATACAACAGTGCATCACAAACTACAATGCCAGTAAAATGTCGGGAATGTTATGAGCAGCGTTGAATGGAGTAACATTTGCACCACCAGGACAGGTGCGATCTTTAGATGAAATATTGTCCATTCAAAGGTTTCGTTTATGGAAGTACCTTAATTGTACGATATAATTAATTAGGGTTTGTCGTAGAACGTTCACCCAGCGTCCAGTCAATTCAGAATTATCTATATTTTTTTCCTGTTTCAAAAAGGATAACTGATATTTCATTAATAAGGTGCTCTCTGACTAGCTCGAGCTTCGGGACTATCACAGTATTCTAGTTGGCTCATTTGATCCAGTCCCTTCATTATGTTTATCATTTTAATTTTGTAAAAAACAAAACAACATTCTTAAAACTCCACTTGACTTTAGTTCGAAAATCATGCACGATGAAAGAAGCCAAAGTAAAAAAGTAGAAAGTAGTCTTTTTTGTATGAATGGAATCAAACAAAATAACTATTACCAAGCGAGCGTCTCTACTAGGCTCTTATGGCACTTCGTTCTTTTTTTTTTTTTTTATGTCTGTCGATAGCGGTCGAACAGAAAGTCCGATTAACTTGAAATTTGGACCATCCACAAGCCTCGATGTGAATTGAAGGTGTATAGTTTTGAGGCAAAATCGTTCGAAAAGTTACAAAGTTACACCATAGTTACTGCACAACTTTTTTCTGAAACAAAATGGCAGCAAAATGTGAGATAGCCATATTTTTTTGCAGATTTCTCCGGTTACGAATATGTTCATTTAATGGCGATCTGATCAATATTGGCAAAGTCACACAAAAGTTACTCGAAAATATTTTTCTAAAACACAGTAACGGCAAAATGTGACGTGGCTATCTTATAGTAAATTTTTGTCCGGTCAAGAATATACTAATGTAAACGCAATCTGATACGTATTAGAGGCAGAAATTACATTTCAAATGCTGTCAATAACTGTTAGTACCGTGGCGGACCGCGGCGAAAACACTTGACAGAATGGCAACGAAAATTCTTACCAACGCACACCACATTGCACTGCATTCAACAACATCGGGAAGTATAATAGCTATAGAAAATTAGAAACAATTTTGTAATGCGCATTCTTGAATTGTTGTTAATTGTGGTTTTTATTAGCTTTGAGATCTTTTCGCCAGAACGTTCGTAGATATGGACGCGCTCGCTTATCAACGCGTCAAACAGAGCGTTTTCCTAGTTATTTATAACCTTACCTATTTCCGCACACCTTGTAATATCCATAACGGTGTTGTTGTGTATGAAGTGCCTCAAAAACGTCGTTGATTAAGGTCATAACGCTCATATAGAATCTTGAACACGTCAGTGCACTTTGCTTTTATCGCTTAAAGTATCTGTGACCGGTAGAGTTTTTCTTCCGCCGGTAGACAAGAGTTTGGGTAGGTATGAGAGACCTGACGATCCAAGCCTAATATGCTATTGAGGTTGTACATGGCTGAGAGAGTGGCGACCCTGTAGGATGCCCTTGGGGGATAATGGTCTCTTCCCTAATATAAACCATATTTAATTAAGTATTTCGAGCAGGTCGTAAAGAGGAGAACTGGCTAAGCGTGTTTATATAGGGTTTGCTTCTAACTTGAGGTGCAATGCAATGGTGCATACTATTGTACTAATGGATCATTCAAAAAGTAATGTATATTAAGTATTGAGTAAATCTTGTTTACATGTGTTTGTTGTGCAGTTTGTCCTTGTTATTATATGTCAATTGAAATACTTTTCCGAATGATGTAATTTTATAATGATACTAGTGATTAGCTGGAGATATTATTAAGGAAGATTTACTTATCTACTGAGCTGGTTTGCGAATTATAACGTCTACATTATAAATACATGTATATTTATTGTCGAATAATCAAACACATTATTGAGCGTTCTTAAATAATGGGAAAAGAACGCTGAACCCAACCTAAATTTGTTACATTACTAACAAAATGTTAACTCACTCAACTCAATAGTGGTTTTGTGCCCTCTAAAAGTCCATCAAATGAACTAAATACTATGCCAATTGTAGGGTTCTATACTATGACTTCCAGTGGCAAACCCAAAACTTTGAAACCCTAAAACAAAAAATAAAATGTGTATATAATGTTATTTTTTCTGTTCTTTACAGGTGAGTGAATTAAGTGATGGTACCTACCGCACGCACGCACCGTGTTACATCGTAAGTAGGCACATCTAACAGTAACTAAAGGAGTGTATAAGTAAGCATCGCAATGTGTACTGGTTGGTTTGTGTGTGTGGCCGGAGTTTGGTACCACTACAAGGTTTTGTCACAATACCAGAGTGTGAAAAAATGAACTAAGACGTTCATGGAAATAAACGAGTGATAGACTAAGTGCGTGTATACTACACGAAATAAATCAAGAATATTACAGATATCTCCTTTATCAACAGTTCTTCGTGGTAGTTCGTGAGTGGCTCACTGTGTGACTTTAGAAATAACGGGATTCAATAATTATGATTGCCGTTTATTTTATCATGTTGTTCGTTGAAACGTTTAAATCCTTGGTCCTTTTATAGGTGGAAACTGGAAAGAATCTAAAAATAAGCATTGTACTGTATACTGGCTTCGCTAAACGCGCTCTAACTTAAGAGAACTTACAAAGAGTGTATCGAAATGTGTACGCAAGTTCTGGGCCATGGGCAGCCCGCTTCCCTTTTTACCTATCATGGGCTATAGGAACTCCCGAACTAAGCCTAAAAGATGCTGATGGTGGTGTAATTTACTATCTCTAATTTATTTAATGTTTCGGGGACTGTACAACAGGAAATATACAAGCCAAATACTTCAGCACTTCTGTTGTGTGCTTGATTCTATCGTACTGCTGTAAACTTTTCTTGGCTAGATACTTGTTCTACGGGGATATTTAAATCATTTTTTTTGCTTCGTTTTTGATGAACAATACCGTCTCTAGTTTCCCTAATCTCAACAGTAAGCAATGGACAAGGGGCGGGCATCTGGTGGCAAGGAAGTAAACATTCTTGCTCGACGAAGTGTTGGCTTGAACCATTTTCACCATAGAGACTTCTCTCCCCCGTCCCCCCGTCAAGCTCCAGGTATAAGCGCACCCGCCTTCACAGAGCAGGGAGGGGCATTGTGTCTTATCAGGTGACTGTTACTTCAAGTGCTATACTTAAGTCAAAGCTCCACAACACTTTGTTATGCTCCCCATAGTCAGCCCGAGTCTTAATGATTCCATCTTTATACGTCAGTCAATATTGTGCTGTATTAGTCACACCATGGGATCTTTAAAACCTTGAAATATAATTGTTTTCATGTTGGTAGCAAATGATATGTAATATGTGGTTCTGTTTTTACTGTAATTAGGTAGTCATATACAGGGTGAGAACTGAGAATGTAAGTCATATTGGGGAGGGAGTAATTACCTTGTTGGTTTCATCCCTAGCTCTGTGTTGCAAAGACGTCCCCGCCAAGAATGATATCTATCCCAACCTCTGACAAAATCAAAATTAATAATAAATTCATTCTTCTACTGTAAATCTATTATAAACTCATTGAAAATATCAATGTGACACAATGTTTTTGATCGCATTGTTTAACTTCCTAGGTAGGCCTACACTTTCCAAGTTTTATTACAAATACGTTTTCGAGCATTTTGGGCCATATGTGCCAAAAACGTACCTACTTGGCGGTAAGACGCATTTTAATGTATCGAATTGTGATCCGTGATTCCCCCACTGTAATACTAACAACAATTGTCACCGTGGATCGATAAGCGTATAATAACTTGTACTGAATAGAAACGGTGCAAAATAGTTTAAGTGTTGAAGCTCTTTTTTCACACCATTTTTTAGCCAATTCTTTTCTTATTCCTCAAAATTCAGTTTCACGTCATTTCTTTTAGAAGCACTTTTTACGTTCCTGATTATTTAGTTATTCTGTCATTTTCAACCAAATTACAAAATTGGTCAACGTTGATACATAAGAAGGTTAGGCCGGCAGTCAAGAAGGCGAAGTAGCCCGTGTTGTTTTTGAAGGAACTCTTTGGTGAAACCAACTCTGCTTAGTTGTTATTATTGGTTAGATATATTGGGGAAATGGCCTGAGCAGGGAATAAAAGACGGTGGGTAAAGGAAAATTGGGGAATTCGTTAGAGCTGCAAGTAGCGAGAAACAGGGTGGAAATGAAACAGTTGATACGTGGCTAGGGTTAACAATCCGAGTGAACATAATGTGCAGGTCAGGTCAAGCCAGGTCATCTCATCCCATAACACCTTCACTCCCTCCAACCCATAAAAGCTTTCACACTCATTGACAAAAATGGAACATTTTAGTAGGTAGTAAGGAAACCATAAGAAGACGTGTGAGTTGCTCACATGTTAGGTCCACTGATTCATAGCGTGGTTTATTTAATCAGATTAGATGTTGATGGAAACATAAAGGAAGTCACACGTGTAATATTATACAATACGAGCTCAATGTTAGATATAGTGGACCAACCATGTAAAAGTGCTTCCGGTAAAGCCTTCCCATCAAATAAATATTACCCTATTACATCCGGTTAGTATTTAGTCCCCTGTATACCAGGTACGCCTGAGCTATCTAAAATAAAATCCTATTACTGTATTACTTTAAATATCCTAACCACATAATTTTGTATAGCTATTATTGTAGTGTTGTTACTCAATGTCCTTCCAATTTTGCTAGCACGCTTGTTTCAGTTTATCGATACTGCTGTTCTTACTGTATATAATAATATCTCTGTGCACGACAGTACTCCATCATACACTTATCCGTAGTGTGGCACAGTAACGGTAGTGGGAATGTAGTTGTTTTTGTAGGTGTCTGCGGTCGTTTTCCAGCCTTCGTATTTGTCAAACACAAGTTACTGCTTTATGTCGAGTTGTTCGTACTGCCAAAATGTCGGCAATCAGTATCACCCGTTTGGTCGTTTAGTGATGTGATGAGGCAGAGTGATTTGTCTCGCCTTGAATCGCGAGCCACAGTGGCGAGGAGGGAGTGGGGGGAGCGGTTGGAGGGGGCAAGGGGGGGGGGGGAGGGAGCTCTAGGCTAGTGATGACTGGTTTGCATGTAAAATGGATGAGACCATGAATAATGGAAGGTCTGTTAGTTCTTATGGAATCTGAACCAAGATTCATTAGTGGACGGACCAACCGTAACTGTTGGGTCGTTGTAAGCAGCATGGCTTATTGGTCCTGTGGTACTAGAGTACTAGTGCAATCATATCCACCTCAAAGGCTGCACGCTATGCACCCAGAATTATTCAGGAATGTGCAATTTGGTATGGTAAATAAAAATCAATGATAATAATATCGTGCTATGGCGAAATCGGTGACCCTGTTGTGCAATAGTTGGGGTCAAGAGATTATAACCATGAGCGGTTCATGATTTAGTCATGCTGGTTTCAAACTGACCATTTTACGTTGAAATAAAAAATAAGTAATTTTCGGTTATGTGTTCTGTGCATGAAGCAGCATGGCGTAGGTTTATTTGGTTTCAGTGCATATTTTTGATATTTTCCGTTTTATGGATTGCATTTCATGTTTGATTTGATAAGTGGTTTTCGGTACAACGGTGGTGCAGAGGGACAGATTTCTGTGGAGATTTGAGTATTTTCTCACTTACCCATAAAAATATGAGTATTTTAATATTTTAAAAAATGTAGCCTTTTTCATTCATAGCCAGCCAAGCAGTAGTGTTGAAGCCGGGGTGCTAGCTTTTCAACATGAGCAAATAAGGCAAATAACAATAATAAAGATCTCTGATTCTGTAGTCAAATATTCGTCCTCCCGATTGATTTCCCGGGCCCCTGGGATCGGCAGATCCCCCCAAAGAAATGTCCTTCGCCGAATTGCCAGGGGCAGTTTGAGACTCAGTCCTCGGGAAGTCAACTAGCCCGAGAAGTTCCTCCCTCATGGAGCAAAGTACAACATTTTAATAGCTATCGTAGTCCGGGCCACGACAGCCACCAATCAAAGCGTATAATTGTTATCTGTGACACAAGCTATCCCAAAACTAAATATAAAATAAAATAATTCTGGTGTCTAGCACTCACATTAAACTTTGACTGTGTACATTCGATCTATTTTCTAACTGGTCCCAGTGTTATTTCACTTGGCGCGATCGTAATCACATCAACAGTGAATTTCAATTCATTGCCCATGTATTCCCTTGAAAACCGCGTTGAAACAACGAAACTTACTGCAATGGTTATATTTATGTACGGTTTTATATTCCCTGAGCTTCTTAATATCTATGTCGCCGTTTACATTTTATGGATACGATGATAATAAACATTGTTTTGTTTTTAACTTACTTTCTTCGTGCTCATATTTTGTAATTATCCAAAGTGCACAGGTAGTGATTGTAAAGAACTTCCTTGGAGATTGAAGTACAACTCGATATGAAAATAGCATTCTAGCATTCTTGTAACTTGATTACATGAGCTTTGGTCTATGATTTAAAATTTACTTAACAAGCGAGTATGGAAAATACACAATACGATTCTCATCATATTTTTATGCATCATTTTATATTTTGATGGATGACGTGTGAGCATAGTATATTTTTACTGGTGAACGAAACTATAACGAACTCCAAAATATGTTAAAAGAGATAAACGACTAACTTGATGAATTTTGATTTTAGAGTTTATAACTAACTTATCAATAAGCAACAGAAAATCCCAGAAGAAACTAAACAATATTTTAGGAGAACGAGCTCACGAGCTGTTTTGTGTTGGCTCGTGGTAGTCTCATGGCTGCTGGCGGCTGAGATTACGTTGATTGTAGATTAGAGATGATTTTACGCTTCCTTGATCAAAATCGAGCGAACTCATGTTTATCATTGGATATTAGGCATTTACGGTAGGCCTACAATAACAGGTGTAAGTTTCCATATATAACAACAATAAGGAAACGAACAACACATGCACTTATCAATTTATTTATTGTTAGTTTTTCCTTCATTATTAATATGGTCTACTTACGTTCTATATTCTAATGTATTCGTAATACCTTAATTCGTTCTAAATCCTCCCGCACCAAAGGCCATTTGAGTCAATAACAAAGCCCCCCCACCCTTCTGTTATTGGCTAGTGTATCCCTAGAATGTAGGCTTACATCTAGTGGCTCTGCCTAATATAGTAACTATCGTGTGTATTTAGCAAAGACACTTAACAACGCAAATGGAGCTCCTGTGTCTCCCACCCCTCCGCCCCAATTAACAGGGACAAAGATTTTACTATGCAAATTGGCGTTCTCCTGTTTCTATGGCAACTTTCCCCCTCCCACCCCACATTTCCACGGCAGCCGTTCAGGTGTTCCCGTGAAAGACAAAACAAGCCGAGCACCTCACTACGAGGTGTATAGAGAGAGTGCACGCTAGTTGAAAGTGAGAATATCAGCTGTACATAATAGCGTGCTTTTCAGACATGACACAACCCCACTTTAAAGTGGTGCATGAAGGTACATACCATTATAGTAACATGCTGTGAGACAAGATATAACGCCAACACTAAACTACTAAGCACATCCAGGTGTGGGCAATATAGACCTACTGTGCGAATATCAGTACATAACAACATGCTTTTCATACGATCAAGGAATATCATTCACTATGAGGGACATGAAAAGGTGATGTATACAGAGACACACACGAAATAGACCAGTGCCCTAATATGGGATGTTATGTTTTAAACTGCCTCGTACTTATCCAGGAAACAATTAACTTTTAAGAAGTGCAAGTTGTTTTGGAATATTTTGTTTTTTCAAGCTCATCTACAGTATGAAGCTCATTTTTAAGTATATACGTATCAATAAATCTTATAGTGAGGAAGTGACAATTTATTCTCAGCAAAACATTTTAGTCTGAGCATTTGGCCCCATTTAATTGCAATAAAATTAAAAAAATACTTTTAGAACATCAAGAAGGCACCATTGTACTTATTAATAATGAATGTGTGAATGATTAATAAACTTAATACTACAGTACAAAATTAAACTTTCGTATGAACGTTTCAAAACTAAAGTTCGTTGCCAACAAAACATCAACAATTCAAGTTCCTTTGTACAAAAAGTAGTTAGTTCATTGAAAAGTTCGTGAAAAAATAACGCGTTAATTTTTAAGTTCTTTCCGCAACACTGGCACTGAGCCACTCCACTGGCGACAGAGAGTCAGGTATTTATTACACCATAGCTTGATGGGTAACATTTGGAAAATGTCGTTGACGTTGCGACAGTAATAAAATAAAATAAATAAACAAATCAATAAAGAAAAAATTTGTCTTATGGAATTCAGGGCGTAAATTAAACAGATTTCAGAACTTAACAAATATGAATACACTTCTTTGGGGCGATTGTTAGAGGTTTGGTGCAAGCATAGAGTCGCTAGGAGTAACCATATATGTTTCAGATAATATTAAGGCCATATCACATTAGGTTCCGAACTGACAATTGCAATCGTAGATTCGAGCTTACGATTGGCGGCGCATGCGCAGTAGCTCAGTTCGGCCAGTCTACGGTTGCAATCTTTTTATAGACGGAGCTCTAAAATAAGATTGGGAATCGTAGATCCGAGTCACGAACCAATCAGGAAGGAGAACGGTTAAATACGTATTGAGCACTGTCACAACATATCCTCAAGCAGCAACTATTTTAATGGAAACAAAGAGCCAATAACTTTAATTATATATTTGTTTGTGATTAAGGCTTGTCTTTTTAGTTATTATTATTGAATTTATTTCCTAGTTGAACGATTTTAGGATTGTCAGCTGGTCAAGTGTGATTGGATGATTGTAGATTGCGATTGCAATTGGCGACTCCAGTCTACGATTCCAATTGTAGTGTGATATGGGCTTTAGTTTTTATGTAGTTCGCTATTTTATCCTGATTTTACTGTTACGTTAATTGTAAGAATTGTAGCTGTTATTTTTAGCTATTTGCCACACAAATTGAACCGTACACTCACCACCATATCTCAAGGGTCGGACAGAACTCCAACAACTCTCTTCCACCCACATTATTATTTCTTGGCCCAATCGAATTTAGAAATAACCTTCAGTAACCATAATGTGTAGGATAGAAAATTAGTACAGAAGATTTGTTACGGTAAATACGTGGTCTCACCTACCCTTTGGTTTACTTATGTCGCATACCTTACACACTGATTCCTTGCCATATCTACATGTGCTGGCTAAACATGTCCATGCAGGCAATCTTCACGGTAGCTACAAGTCTTTATTTAAAACAAAGTTTCTGTGCACAGAAATCTCTGTAAGTCACTTTGCTAAACCGTTTCAATCTTCGGTTCTATTTTTGCGTTCACGTTAACCTCTATGGTCTATAGTACGAACCACAGCCTGCATAATAGCCATCGTTTTATCTGTGGTGGACGAAGGTGACAATGCGTATTTGTTCAGAATAAGTATGAATCACCGCTTCTTGACGGATATGAGGTCATTACCGTAAATGGACTTTAACTTCCAACTTCTATTAAGGCTAAGGAGCGGCTGGAACAGAGGATGCTCTGTTTCTGGAGTTGGTGCGTCTGTGCGAGTAACAGGCTCAGCCACTAGCAGGGCCAATATTTGCTACGGGTTTCCAGAAGAACTCTATATAGGTGAACCGGGTTGTACGAGCATGTTGTTTTAGGCCTGAGGGTTAATTTAGGGTGGTTGTTATTAACAATAAATAACAATTAGGTATTATATTAAAAAAAAAACATATTTCTCACACTTTTGAAATTTAGTTGTCAATAGTTGGCATCAATTAGATGTGGACGTTTTTTTCTGAATTTTGTACATTTAACGAAACGCGTAAGTACTCATAAGTCATAACCCACTCATAACTCAAAAACTCATAACCTTCTTGATAAAAAGCAGCTGATAACTGATACATTGCATTGTTGGTACATTTTAACAATCTGGAAAAGTGTATTCGGTAATAGTACTAATAGTATTATATTATAGATTCTTACACCGCGCGAGCTAATGCTCAAGGAATAAACCAAACCAAAATTGTCCTTTGTGTTTCATGTGAAAATTAAATAGACTAAATACAAATTGTATCTTTATTCCTGCTACTATTATTGTTAGGGCTGTAATATACCTGTTCAATAATTTACATTCTAATTTCAATCCACTTAAACACCGTTTAACACTTAGCCTCCAAAAACATTTGATAATGTTTCGAAGGAAGCGCAGACTCTTTGGTTATTCTTCTATTTCGTACTCTTTCCAAAACGAATGATCACGTTCAATGAATTGTACACCCCATGGGGAAAGTTCACATGAGTAGGGTCGCACTCCAACTGAAAACTCTGCCTCTCGAGAGCTAATGTGTAATAAGAGTTATTGGCGCAAAGCGCTTTCATGTTAGTTTTGAAATAAAGAGAGAAATCAAAATTGTGGAAACGCTCAATTTGAGGGTTGGAACTTCCTAACTGAAACATAATTGAACAACAGTTAACGCGTGGATTCTGTTTTGTAGGTTTCATTTGTCCGCGGCTTTTGAACTTTGCTTAGCGTGATTGCACTCATTACCCACCCCCGCTCTCTCCTTACAACGTGCACAGTCCCGTTATTATTACTTGCGCCAAGTGAACCAATCATTTCACAACACAACATACAATTCCGCATGAAAGATGAGCTGTGCACTTCTTCATTAAAGCCAATTTAACGAGTAAAATTGGTAGCGAGAATAAGTCGTTTTTGTTATTATGAACTACTTACAACATTAAATGTCGTTTACTCAATTTGTGGGACGTTTCAGCTTCAAGTGTGCATTGATTTAGTCATAATGAAATAACTCTAGTCATCCCCTCCCTCTCCCTTCCATTAAGTTCACCACAAGTAATAGTGAGATATGAAGTTAAGGCAAAATGACTCCAAATGGGTCTCAATTACCAGTTTCTACCTTGGTGCATGGGGCTGAAAGGGGGGGGGGGGCGCTAGGTAATGGTATCCCGGGTAATGGAGACAGGCAAGGAGAGGCGTGAGGGGTGGTAGAGGGAGAGGGGGGTCTTATAATTGAAATCCTCCACCTGAACTCCTAGGATTAAGTCGGAGAAGGTTAGGGGTGAGATATAGCAATGCTTCGTTCAAGGGTTAGGTTAGCGTTATAATATGTCCAATCATACCAAACCCTTACTTCTCAGTGTTTCGAAGACGCTTCGGTGTGTTTTAGATTTATGGCAACAAGGAATTATTATCATGTTTTACTATCAAGAATGTTTCGAGTAATTAGAGAATCTTGATGCCAGTAAAATCAGTGGTAGCAACAAAGATATCTTTGGTAGAAAGCGAATTCTTACATGTTTCGCTAGTTACAATTATTTCCTTTTTAATATTCCACATATATAAGTTATTACATGTGTCAACATACTGGGAGAAACTTTGCTCACTTCTACATGTTTTGGTGATTCGCTGTACATGTTGAACACATTATATTGGATGTTCTCACATTGAGATAAAATGTCATGTGTGTTGTAACGTACATTTTAATTTATAATATGTATTTTGTTATATAGATTTTTCGTTGTTCGATGCTCCATTTCCACCGGGTGCGTACAATGTTTGTTATAGCAGCTTTTTGAAATAAATCCATAGTTTCTGATATATGTTTTTCAGTTAATAATTTAGTTATGAAAATATCGCTTTATTATTCAGGTTAAATTTTTTTAGGAATTCTATGTTTACAAAACCCAATTATTTATATCAAGGTAAACTGAATGATTAATTAAATGAATGGAGCTGCTTGGAATAGTAAAATCTATTCTGTACTGTCCGTTGTTTTAGGGCATTGTCTACCTTTGTCTTCCATTCCATTTGGTTTGTGTTATTGCCACAATTTGGTCGAACAGTAGATTGAGATGTCAGTCATTTTATGTTGTATTTATAAACGATTGTTTGAACAAGATTTAAATTTCATTTTCATTTAATCTAATAACAACAACAACCACAATGATAATAATAATAATAATAATAATAATAATAATAATAATAATAATAATAATAATAATAATAATAATAATAATAATAATAATAATAATAATAATAATAATAATAATAATATAATAATAATAATATAATAATAATAATAATAATAATAATAATAATAATAAAAATAGTAGTAATAATAATAATAATAACAATAATAATAAAAATAATAAAAATAATAGTAATAATAATAATAATAATAATAGTAATAATAATAATAATTCACATTTTAAACTTTCGCGGCCCGTTAATAATGAAATAAAATTATAACTTGAACGGGATGTTTCGCCGCGTCGTGGGTGATAAGGTGGCTTACCTCGACGTTTCGTCCCTTCTGTGAGGGACATCTTCAGGAGTGCCTAGCGCGTTCCCTAAGTCGACCACTCCGCCTAGGTTCTCGCCGGACACTGAGGGGGTGACTGTCAGCTTGGGTACAGGTGGGTGTGGCGCTGGTGGTGGCGCCCCATTCGCTCGTTGTGTGCTGCGTTCGTTGTCGCTGTTGTAGTAGTTCTTGCTGTCGTTGCTGTTGCTGCTGTTGTTGTTGCTGATGCTGTTGTAGTTGTTGTTGATGTTGAAGTTGTTGCCAGTGCTGTTTGGTTGCTATTGTTAACAGCTGGAGACCAGGTTGAACTCAGTCTATAGCCGCCCACGTCACCATTCATGTTGTTGCGATGTTTGGCTATTTCTATGGACTCCCTGATAAGCCTAGGCCACATGGAGGACTCATGACAGATTATTTTCAATTGATCGAAAAGTATCTTATGATCGGGGTTAGCGACGTTGTCAATTGCATGTTTGGCGACTGCTGACAGGTCGTCCCTTAACTTAGCACAATGGTGTCTGTGTTCTTTAACTCTGGTAGCTACGGTTCTACATGTTTGTCCAATGTAACACTGGCCGCACTTACACGGTATTTTGTATATGCCACTCCCACTCAAAATACTCTGATCTTTAGGGGACCGCAACATGTCAGCAATCTTTTTCCGAGGCTTGCAAACGGTTTTTATGTGTAGAGTCTTTAAGTACCGACTAATGCGATCTGTGGTGTATTTTACTGCAAATTTAGTTTTTTCTTCTTGTTCTTGTGAAGTGTTTTCATGGCTTACAGGGTCTCTGTCAAAAGCTCTACGAATACGAATGACTTGGATAAAGGAACCTGAAGTACCGAATTTAGCTTGTAATAAAGGCAATAACATAATGCACTGGTATATCATTTTTAAAATTTCTAAAATGATGAATGAAAATTCTTAGAGACAGACCTTCAAAATAGTTCTTTCTCCACGAATATTATTTAGTGGATGTGACAGTTGAGCTATGAAGTCGCTTAGATCCAGCAGAAGGAATCCCGACGAAAAAGTCGCCCCTGTGAGAGGCTAGGGCCGCTTCCACTTAGGTGCGCTGTGGACTACGCTACGACCCTCTGTCATCCCCCCCCCGACCCTTCACTATCTGCTATTCATTTCGTTGTGACGGGAGGGGAGTACTCACTTTTCAACTGTCTTCGATAATTTGTATTAATATTTTGGATATTAAAATGAAAACAATTCCACTTTGTTGATATTATTGGCCGTAAAAACGTTTATTATAAGAATACCTAATTTCTCTCAAAAACAGTGAAACGTTACAGGCGAAGGGTCAAGGGTCAGTGATTTGGTCAAGCGTCGTAGGTTAATTTCCTGTTTGGCTGCATCTTCCATACTTCAAATTAAGCAATTATTTCAACAGAGGCCTAGTCGAGGGGGTGCTATTAAGATTACCCCTCTTCCCTTCCCCTCTCGAGGTCAGAAGGAGGGGAAAAGCCAATGATGGGGGGGGGGGGGGGGGGGGGGGGGGGAGAGGGCGTGATCTCAAAAGCAAACGTCGAATGTTAATCAAAATGTTCCTAAAATTACGTTGATTTACTTTTGATTACCACGAAGATTTCATTAGAAGTAGAGATTTTCTGAACATCTAGAATGGGTAAAAATAATGATGGAATATACAAAGCTACAATTTTGCTATAAACTGCATTGATTGGTATTTAAAGAGCATATTTTTCGGGGAAGTTATATTATTATTATATCTCACTAGTTTAAATCTCTTTCTTTGACGCCTCCTTCGACTGAGTGTAGAGATAAGAGAATTTGAGTAGTTGATAATGAATGTCCAGCGAGTATTTTATTGAATCTAGTCTTAGGATGACCTTGAACACCTTCATTCAGCTTTGCCAGTGGCAGAAATCTCTTGTTGGCTACCACGGAGCCCCTTCTATCCACGATCTGACAGGTTCCATTTTATTGGCCATCTTCTTTGTTTAACGTGATCATAAACATTTCGTTTTCACCGAACTTATGAGGTAATTAATTGGCGGAAGATTCTCGATCTTATAAACAATTAGAAATAAAAATCCTAACAGTTTATCTAGATATTGAAAGAATGTGTAAATATTTAGAGTTGTTCAGAACAAAAGTATTTGCAAATTAGGCACCTGTATTTAATGCATATTTTCATTTCCTCTCAAATGAGGGCTCAATGTTAAGAGATGAGACTCTCATTTGTGGCGTCGACAGTTCGATACCAGCAACTGGTTATCCTACTCGGATTTTTTTCCTGGTTCAGAAGGTGAATACTAAGATTTGAGTCCTGTACAATAGGTCTGGGACATCCCCTCCCATGCCTATCTTAGGGTGCGTTCCAACTTGATTTTTCGCCTGCTAACCACTAATCACTAACCACTACCTGCTACACACTAAACGCTAACAGCTTTGGGCACGCCACCTAGTATGCTAATACAAAGTTTATTGTTATTAATCATCTAATGTAAATAAATACGATAATAATACTTCCACTCACTGGTTGGGTATTTTCCTAACCTAAAAGTATCAGCTGTGATGGCTGGTATCAACCATCTTGGTTTAGTGGGTCAATTGGTGTCGTAGTGTACACTTTCGGCCACTACCCACTACCCACTAACCACTAGCCAAATAAGGAGCATTGGTCGCCTGCTTGTGATGTCACTTCCTTTCGATTAGTATAACTAAGCTTAGTCCACTACGAAAAACGTCAAGTTGGAACACACCCTCAGTCTTAGCCTCCTGAAGACGGGCAGGTTTCCTACGAAACACAAGTCTCTGGAAGTTGTCTCTGCTTACATACAGTGTGCCTGCGTCACTTTACAGCGAATAACTAATTCAAGTGGGTATTCGTGTATAATTATGGCAATTTTCGTGTTACGAGTAATCTTCTCTTATTGTTAATGTTAGGTCATCCGTTGATGCTCGACAGTTCTAAAGGTAGTGATTACTGCATCAGTAAGCCGACATCATACTATTGTAACCTAGTGAATATATCCTTAGTGATCTTTTAGAGCTAACCAAATTAACTCACATTTCATAGAGCTCAATCACAGAGCTTTTCAAGATCTTCTCTTTGATCGCATCATTAAGGGGTTGGTTCCACGCTTAGTTTAGACTTTAGAGTGAGGTTTACGATCAAGTAGCGACACCGACTTTTCGTCTTCTTCAGCGTCGCTAAATTGAATCAAGTATTATAGGTGTGTGTGTGGTAGGTCCAATTAGATCTAATGTCAGCCGTACACTCTACGCGTAGGTGTTCCCTTTGGACCGAGATGGTAATACGTGTACAGTCCGTGTCTATAATGTGTAGACTGTGTCAGCCATACACTCTACGTGTTGGTGTTCCCTTTAGACCGAGATGGTAATACGTGTGTACAGTCCGTGTCTATAATGTGTAGACTGTGTCAGCCGTACACTCTACGTGTAGGTGTTCCCTTTAGACCGAGATGGTAATACGTGTGTACAGTCCGTGTCTATAATGTGTAGACTGTGTCAGCCGTACACTCTACGCGTAGGTGTTCCCTTTGGACCGAGATGGTAATACGTGTACAGTCCGTGTCTATAATGTGTAGACTGTGTCAGCCATACACTCTACGTGTTGGTGTTCCCTTTAGACCGAGATGGTAATACGTGTACAGTCCGTGTCTATAATGTGTAGACTGTGTCAGCCATACACTCTACGTGTTGGTGTTCCCTTTGGACCGAGATGGTAATACGTGTGTACAGTCCGTGTCTATAATGTGTAGACTGTGTCAGCCATACACTCTACGTGTTGGTGTTCCCTTTAGACCGAGATGGTAATACGTGTGTACAGTCCGTGTCTATAATGTGTAGACTGTGTCAGCCGTACACTCTACGTGTAGGTGTTCCCTTTGGACCGAGATGGTAATACGTGTACAGTCCGTGTCTATAATGTGTAGACTGTGTCAGCCATACACTCTACGTGTAGGTGTTCCCTTTGGACCGAGATGGTAATACGTGTACAGTCCGTGTCTATAATGTGTAGACTGTGTCAGCCGTACACTCTACGTGTAGGTGTTCCCTTTGGACCGAGATGGTAATACGTGTGTACAGTCCGTGTCTATAATGTGTAGACTGTGTCAGCCGTACACTCTACGTGTAGGTGTTCCCTTTGGACCGAGATGGTAATACGTGTACAGTCCGTGTCTATAATGTGTAGACTGTGTCAGCCATACACTCTACGTGTAGGTGTTCCCTTTAGACCGAGATGGTAATACGTGTGTACAGTCCGTGTCTATAATGTGTAGACTGTGTCAGCCGTACACTCTACGTGTAGGTGTTCCCTTTGGACCGAGATGGTAATACGTGTGTACAGTCCGTGTCTATAATGTGTAGACTGTGTCAGCTATACACTCTACGTGTAGGTGTTCCCTTTAGACCGAGATGGTAATACGTGTACAGTCCGTGTCTATAATGTGTAGACTGTGTCAGCCATACACTCTACGTGTAGGTGTTCCCTTTGGACCGAGATGGTAATACGTGTACAGTCCGTGTCTATAATGTGTAGACTGTGTCAGCCGTACACTCTACGTGTAGGTGTTCCCTTTAGACCGAGATGGTAATACGTGTGTACAGTCCGTGTCTATAATGTGTAGACTGTGTCAGCCATACACTCTACGTGTAGGTGTTCCCTTTGGACCGAGATGGTAATACGTGTACAGTCCGTGTCTATAATGTGTAGACTGTGTCAGCCATACACTCTACGTGTAGGTGTTCCCTTTGGACCGAGATGGTAATACGTGTACAGTCCGTGTCTATAATGTGTAGACTGTGTCAGCCGTACACTCTACGTGTAGGTGTTCCCTTTAGACCGAGATGGTAATACGTGTACAGTCCGTGTCTATAATGTGTAGACTGTGTCAGCCATACACTCTACGCGTAGGTGTTCCCTTTGGACCGAGATGGTAATACGTGTACAGTCCGTGTCTATAATGTGTAGACTGTGTCAGCCATACACTCTACGTGTAGGTGTTCCCTTTAGACCGAGATGGTAATACGTGTACAGTCCGTGTCTATAATGTGTAGACTGTGTCAGCCGTACACTCTACGTGTAGGTGTTCCCTTTGGACCGAGATGGTAATACGTGTGTACAGTCCGTGTCTATAATGTGTAGACTGTGTCAGCCGTACACTCTACGTGTTGGTGTTCCCTTTGGACCGAGATGGTAATACGTGTGTACAGTCCGTGTCTATAATGTGTAGACTGTGTCAGCCATACACTCTACGTGTAGGTGTTCCCTTTGGACCGAGATGGTAATACGTGTACAGTCCGTGTCTATAATGTGTAGACTGTGTCAGCCGTACACTCTACGTGTTGGTGTTCCCTTTAGACCGAGATGGTAATACGTGTGTACAGTCCGTGTCTATAATGTGAAGACTGTGTCAGCCGTACACTCTACGTGTAGGTGTTCCCTTTGGACCGAGATGGTAATACGTGTGTACAGTCCGTGTCTTTAATGTGTAGACTGTGTCAGCCGTACACTCTACGTGTAGGTGTTCCCTTTGGACCGAGATGGTAATACGTGTGTACAGTCCGTGTCTATAATGTGTAGACTGTGTAAGCCATACACTCTACGTGTAGGTGTTCCCTTTAGACCGAGATGGTAATACGTGTACAGTCCGTGTCTATAATGTGTAGACTGTGTCAGCCATACACTCTACGCGTAGGTGTTCCCTTTGGACCGAGATGGTAATACGTGTGTACAGTCCGTGTCTATAATGTGTAGACTGTGTCAGCCGTACACTCTACGTGTAGGTGTTCCCTTTGGACCGAGATGGTAATACGTGTACAGTCCGTGTCTATAATGTGTAGACTGTGTCAGCCATACACTCTACGTGTAGGTGTTCCCTTTGGACCGAGATGGTAATACGTGTACAGTCCGTGTCTATAATGTGTAGACTGTGTCAGCCGTACACTCTACGTGTAGGTGTTCCCTTTGGACCGAGATGGTAATACGTGTGTACAGTCCGTGTCTATAATGTGTAGACTGTGTCAGCCATACACTCTACGTGTAGGTGTTCCCTTTGGACCGAGATGGTAATACGTGTACAGTCCGTGTCTATAATGTGTAGACTGTGTCAGCCGTACACTCTACGTGTAGGTGTTCCCTTTGGACCGAGATGGTAATACGTGTGTACAGTCCGTGTCTATAATGTGTAGACTGTGTCAGCCATACACTCTACGTGTAGGTGTTCCCTTTGGACCGAGATGGTAATACGTGTACAGTCCGTGTCTATAATGTGTAGACTGTGTCAGCCATACACTCTACGTGTAGGTGTTCCCTTTGGACCGAGATGGTAATACGTGTGTACAGTCCGTGTCTATAATGTGTAGACTGTGTCAGCCATACACTCTACGTGTAGGTGTTCCCTTTGGACCGAGATGGTAATACGTGTACAGTCCGTGTCTATAATGTGTAGACTGTGTCAGCCATACACTCTACGTGTTGGTGTTCCCTTTGGACCGAGATGGTAATACGTGTACAGTCCGTGTCTATAATGTGTAGACTGTGTCAGCCGTACACTCTACGTGTAGGTGTTCCCTTTGGACCGAGATGGTAATACGTGTGTACAGTCCGTGTCTATAATGTGTAGACTGTGTCAGCCGTACACTCTACGTGTAGGTGTTCCCTTTGGACCGAGATGGTAATACGTGTGTACAGTCCGTGTCTATAATGTGTAGACTGTGTCAGCCATACACTCTACGCGTAGGTGTTCCCTTTGGACCGAGATGGTAATACGTGTACAGTCCGTGTCTATAATGTGTAGACTGTGTCAGCCATACACTCTACGTGTAGGTGTTCCCTTTGGACCGAGATGGTAATACGTGTACAGTCCGTGTCTATAATGTGTAGACTGTGTCAGCCATACACTCTACGTGTAGGTGTTCCCTTTAGACCGAGATGGTAATACGTGTACAGTCCGTGTCTATAATGTGTAGACTGTGTCAGCCATACACTCTACGTGTAGGTGTTCCCTTTGGACCGAGATGGTAATACGTGTACAGTCCGTGTCTATAATGTGTAGACTGTGTCAGCCATACACTCTACGTGTAGGTGTTCCCTTTGGACCGAGATGGTAATACGTGTACAGTCCGTGTCTATAATGTGTAGACTGTGTCAGCCATACACTCTACGTGTAGGTGTTCCCTTTGGACCGAGATGGTAATACGTGTACAGTCCGTGTCTATAATGGGTAGACTGTGTCAGCCATACACTCTACGTGTAGGTGTTCCCTTTAGACCGAGATGGTAATACGTGTGTACAGTCCGTGTCTATAATGTGTAGACTGTGTCAGCCGTACACTCTACGTGTTGGTGTTCCCTTTGGACCGAGATGGTAATACGTGTACAGTCCGTGTCTATAATGTGTAGACTGTGTCAGCCGTACACTCTACGTGTAGGTGTTCCCTTTGGACCGAGATGGTAATACGTGTGTACAGTCCGTGTCTATAATGTGTAGACTGTGTCAGCCATACACTCTACGTGTAGGTGTTCCCTTTGGACCGAGATGGTAATACGTGTGTACAGTCCGTGTCTATAATGTGCAGACTGTGTCAGCCATACACTCTACGTGTAGGTGTTCCCTTTGGACCGAGATGGTAATACGTGTACAGTCCGTGTCTATAATGTGTAGACTGTGTCAGCCGTACACTCTACGTGTAGGTGTTCCCTTTGGACCGAGATGGTAATACGTGTGTACAGTCCGTGTCTATAATGTGCAGACTGTGTCAGCCATACACTCTACGTGTAGGTGTTCCCTTTGGACCGAGATGGTAATACGTGTACAGTCCGTGTCTATAATGTGTAGACTGTGTCAGCCATACACTCTACGTGTAGGTGTTCCCTTTGGACCGAGATGGTAATACGTGTACAGTCCGTGTCTATAATGTGTAGACTGTGTCAGCCATACACTCTACGTGTTGGTGTTCCCTTTGGACCGAGATGGTAATACGTGTGTACAGTCCGTGTCTATAATGTGTAGACTGTGTCAGCCATACACTCTACGTGTAGGTGTTCCCTTTGGACCGAGATGGTAATACGTGTACAGTCCGTGTCTATAATGTGTAGACTGTGTCAGCCATACACTCTACGTGTAGGTGTTCCCTTTGGACCG
Source organism: Isoperla grammatica (assembly GCA_945910005.1). Lineage (NCBI taxonomy): Eukaryota > Metazoa > Arthropoda > Insecta > Plecoptera > Perlodidae > Isoperla > Isoperla grammatica. The sequence continues at coordinate 29,116,817 of OX246745.1, forward strand.
AGATGGTAATACGTGTACAGTCCGTGTCTATAATGTGTAGACTGTGTCAGCCGTACACTCTACGTGTAGGTGTTCCCTTTGGACCGAGATGGTAATACGTGTACAGTCCGTGTCTATAATGTGTAGACTGTGTCAGCCGTACACTCTACGTGTAGGTGTTCCCTTTGGACCGAGATGGTAATACGTGTACAGTCCGTGTCTATAATGTGTAGACTGTGTCAGCCGTACACTCTACGTGTAGGTGTTCCCTTTGGACCGAGATGGTAATACGTGTGTACAGTCCGTGTCTATAATGTGTAGACTGTGTCAGCCATACACTCTACGTGTAGGTGTTCCCTTTGGACCGAGATGGTAATACGTGTACAGTCCGTGTCTCTAATGTGTAGACTGTGTCAGCCATACACTCTACGTGTAGGTGTTCCCTTTAGACCGAGATGGTAATACGTGTGTACAGTCCGTGTCTATAATGTGTAGACTGTGTCAGCCGTACACTCTACGTGTTGGTGTTCCCTTTAGACCGAGATGGTAATACGTGTGTACAGTCCGTGTCTATAATGTGTAGACTGTGTCAGCCGTACACTCTACGTGTTGGTGTTCCCTTTAGACCGAGATGGTAATACGTGTGTACAGTCCGTGTCTATAATGTGTAGACTGTGTCAGCCGTACACTCTACGTGTAGGTGTTCCCTTTAGACCGAGATGGTAATACGTGTGTACAGTCCGTGTCTATAATGTGTAGACTGCGTCAGCCATACACTCTACGTGTAGGTGTTCCCTTTAGACCGAGATGGTAATACGTGTACAGTCCGTGTCTATAATGTGTAGACTGTGTCAGCCATACACTCTACGCGTAGGTGTTCCCTTTGGACCGAGATGGTAATACGTGTACAGTCCGTGTCTATAATGTGTAGACTGTGTCAGCCATACACTCTACGTGTAGGTGTTCCCTTTTGGACCGAGATGGTAATACGTGTACAGTCCGTGTCTATAATGTGTAGACTGTGTCAGCCATACACTCTACGTGTAGGTGTTCCCTTTGGACCGAGATGGTAATACGTGTGTACAGTCCGTGTCTATAATGTGTAGACTGTGTCAGCCATACACTCTACGTGTAGGTGTTCCCTTTGGACCGAGATGGTAATACGTGTACAGTCCGTGTCTATAATGTGTAGACTGTGTCAGCCGTACACTCTACGTGTAGGTGTTCCCTTTGGACCGAGATGGTAATACGTGTGTACAGTCCGTGTCTATAATGTGTAGACTGTGTCAGCCATACACTCTACGTGTAGGTGTTCCCTTTGGACCGAGATGGTAATACGTGTACAGTCCGTGTCTATAATGTGTAGACTGTGTCAGCCATACACTCTACGTGTAGGTGTTCCCTTTGGACCGAGATGGTAATACGTGTGTACAGTCCGTGTCTATAATGTGTAGACTGTGTCAGCCATACACTCTACGTGTAGGTGTTCCCTTTGGACCGAGATGGTAATACGTGTACAGTCCGTGTCTATAATGTGTAGACTGTGTCAGCCGTACACTCTACGTGTAGGTGTTCCCTTTGGACCGAGATGGTAATACGTGTGTACAGTCCGTGTCTATAATGTGTAGACTGTGTCAGCCGTACACTCTACGTGTAGGTGTTCCCTTTGGACCGAGATGGTAATACGTGTGTACAGTCCGTGTCTATAATGTGTAGACTGTGTCAGCCATACACTCTACGCGTAGGTGTTCCCTTTGGACCGAGATGGTAATACGTGTACAGTCCGTGTCTATAATGTGTAGACTGTGTCAGCCATACACTCTACGTGTAGGTGTTCCCTTTGGACCGAGATGGTAATACGTGTACAGTCCGTGTCTATAATGTGTAGACTGTGTCAGCCATACACTCTACGTGTAGGTGTTCCCTTTAGACCGAGATGGTAATACGTGTACAGTCCGTGTCTATAATGTGTAGACTGTGTCAGCCATACACTCTACGTGTAGGTGTTCCCTTTGGACCGAGATGGTAATACGTGTACAGTCCGTGTCTATAATGTGTAGACTGTGTCAGCCATACACTCTACGTGTAGGTGTTCCCTTTGGACCGAGATGGTAATACGTGTACAGTCCGTGTCTATAATGTGTAGACTGTGTCAGCCATACACTCTACGTGTAGGTGTTCCCTTTGGACCGAGATGGTAATACGTGTACAGTCCGTGTCTATAATGTGTAGACTGTGTCAGCCGTACACTCTACGTGTAGGTGTTCCCTTTGGACCGAGATGGTAATACGTGTGTACAGTCCGTGTCTATAATGTGCAGACTGTGTCAGCCATACACTCTACGTGTAGGTGTTCCCTTTGGACCGAGATGGTAATACGTGTACAGTCCGTGTCTATAATGTGTAGACTGTGTCAGCCGTACACTCTACGTGTAGGTGTTCCCTTTGGACCGAGATGGTAATACGTGTGTACAGTCCGTGTCTATAATGTGCAGACTGTGTCAGCCATACACTCTACGTGTAGGTGTTCCCTTTGGACCGAGATGGTAATACGTGTACAGTCCGTGTCTATAATGTGTAGACTGTGTCAGCCATACACTCTACGTGTAGGTGTTCCCTTTGGACCGAGATGGTAATACGTGTACAGTCCGTGTCTATAATGTGTAGACTGTGTCAGCCATACACTCTACGTGTAGGTGTTCCCTTTGGACCGAGATGGTAATACGTGTGTACAGTCCGTGTCTATAATGTGTAGACTGTGTCAGCCATACACTCTACGTGTAGGTGTTCCCTTTGGACCGAGATGGTAATACGTGTACAGTCCGTGTCTATAATGTGTAGACTGTGTCAGCCGTACACTCTACGTGTAGGTGTTCCCTTTGGACCGAGATGGTAATACGTGTACAGTCCGTGTCTATAATGTGTAGACTGTGTCAGCCGTACACTCTACGTGTAGGTGTTCCCTTTGGACCGAGATGGTAATACGTGTACAGTCCGTGTCTATAATGTGTAGACTGTGTCAGCCGTACACTCTACGTGTTGGTGTTCCCTTTGGACCGAGATGGTAATACGTGTGTACAGTCCGTGTCTATAATGTGTAGACTGTGTCAGCCATACACTCTACGCGTAGGTGTTCCCTTTGGACCGAGATGGTAATACGTGTGTACAGTCCGTGTCTATAATGTGTAGACTGTGTCAGCCGTACACTCTACGTGTAGGTGTTCCCTTTGGACCGAGATGGTAATACGTGTGTACAGTCCGTGTCTATAATGTGTAGACTGTGTCAGCCGTACACTCTACGTGTAGGTGTTCCCTTTGGACCGAGATGGTAATACGTGTACAGTCCGTGTCTATAATGTGTAGACTGTGTCAGCCATACACTCTACGTGTAGGTGTTCCCTTTGGACCGAGATGGTAATACGTGTACAGTCCGTGTCTATAATGTGTAGACTGTGTCAGCCGTACACTCTACGTGTAGGTGTTCCCTTTGGACCGAGATGGTAATACGTGTGTACAGTCCGTGTCTATAATGTGTAGACTGTGTCAGCCATACACTCTACGTGTAGGTGTTCCCTTTGGACCGAGATGGTAATACGTGTACAGTCCGTGTCTCTAATGTGTAGACTGTGTCAGCCATACACTCTACGTGTAGGTGTTCCCTTTAGACCGAGATGGTAATACGTGTGTACAGTCCGTGTCTATAATGTGTAGACTGTGTCAGCCGTACACTCTACGTGTTGGTGTTCCCTTTAGACCGAGATGGTAATACGTGTGTACAGTCCGTGTCTATAATGTGTAGACTGTGTCAGCCGTACACTCTACGTGTTGGTGTTCCCTTTAGACCGAGATGGTAATACGTGTGTACAGTCCGTGTCTATAATGTGAAGACTGTGTCAGCCGTACACTCTACGTGTTGGTGTTCCCTTTAGACCGAGATGGTAATACGTGTGTACAGTCCGTGTCTATAATGTGTAGACTGTGTCAGCCGTACACTCTACGTGTTGGTGTTCCCTTTAGACCGAGATGGTAATACGTGTGTACAGTCCGTGTCTATAATGTGTAGACTGTGTCAGCCGTACACTCTACGTGTAGGTGTTCCCTTTAGACCGAGATGGTAATACGTGTACAGTCCGTGTCTATAATGTGTAGACTGTGTCAGCCATACACTCTACGTGTAGGTGTTCCCTTTGGACCGAGATGGTAATACGTGTACAGTCCGTGTCTATAATGTGTAGACTGTGTCAGCCATACACTCTACGTGTAGGTGTTCCCTTTGGACCGAGATGGTAATACGTGTACAGTCCGTGTCTATAATGTGTAGACTGTGTCAGCCGTACACTCTACGTGTAGGTGTTCCCTTTGGACCGAGATGGTAATACGTGTGTACAGTCCGTGTCTATAATGTGTAGACTGTGTCAGCCATACACTCTACGTGTAGGTGTTCCCTTTGGACCGAGATGGTAATACGTGTGTACAGTCCGTGTCTATAATGTGTAGACTGTGTCAGCCATACACTCTACGTGTAGGTGTTCCCTTTGGACCGAGATGGTAATACGTGTACAGTCCGTGTCTATAATGTGTAGACTGTGTCAGCCGTACACTCTACGTGTAGGTGTTCCCTTTGGACCGAGATGGTAATACGTGTACAGTCCGTGTCTATAATGTGTAGACTGTGTCAGCCGTACACTCTACGTGTAGGTGTTCCCTTTGGACCGAGATGGTAATACGTGTACAGTCCGTGTCTATAATGTGTAGACTGTGTCAGCCGTACACTCTACGTGTTGGTGTTCCCTTTGGACCGAGATGGTAATACGTGTGTACAGTCCGTGTCTATAATGTGTAGACTGTGTCAGCCGTACACTCTACGTGTTGGTGTTCCCTTTGGACCGAGATGGTAATACGTGTGTACAGTCCGTGTCTATAATGTGTAGACTGTGTCAGCCATACACTCTACGTGTAGGTGTTCCCTTTGGACCGAGATGGTAATACGTGTACAGTCCGTGTCTATAATGTGTAGACTGTGTCAGCCATACACTCTACGTGTAGGTGTTCCCTTTGGACCGAGATGGTAATACGTGTACAGTCCGTGTCTATAATGTGTAGACTGTGTCAGCCGTACACTCTACGTGTAGGTGTTCCCTTTGGACCGAGATGGTTATACGTGTGTACAGTCCGTGTCTATAATGTGTAGACTGTGTCAGCCATACACTCTACGTGTAGGTGTTCCCTTTGGACCGAGATGGTAATACGTGTACAGTCCGTGTCTATAATGTGTAGACTGTGTCAGCCGTACACTCTACGTGTAGGTGTTCCCTTTGGACCGAGATGGTAATACGTGTACAGTCCGTGTCTATAATGTGTAGACTGTGTCAGCCGTACACTCTACGTGTAGGTGTTCCCTTTGGACCGAGATGGTAATACGTGTACAGTCCGTATCTATAATGTGTAGACTGTGTCAGCCGTACACTCTACGTGTTGGTGTTCCCTTTGGACCGAGATGGTAATACGTGTGTACAGTCCGTGTCTATAATGTGTAGACTGTGTCAGCCATACACTCTACGCGTAGGTGTTCCCTTTGGACCGAGATGGTAATACGTGTACAGTCCGTGTCTATAATGTGTAGACTGTGTCAGCCATACACTCTACGTGTAGGTGTTCCCTTTGGACCGAGATGGTAATACGTGTACAGTCCGTGTCTATAATGTGTAGACTGTGTCAGCCGTACACTCTACGTGTAGGTGTTCCCTTTGGACCGAGATGGTAATACGTGTGTACAGTCCGTGTCTATAATGTGTAGACTGTGTCAGCCATACACTCTACGTGTAGGTGTTCCCTTTGGACCGAGATGGTAATACGTGTACAGTCCGTGTCTCTAATGTGTAGACTGTGTCAGCCATACACTCTACGTGTAGGTGTTCCCTTTAGACCGAGATGGTAATACGTGTGTACAGTCCGTGTCTATAATGTGTAGACTGTGTCAGCCGTACACTCTACGTGTTGGTGTTCCCTTTAGACCGAGATGGTAATACGTGTGTACAGTCCGTGTCTATAATGTGTAGACTGTGTCAGCCGTACACTCTACGTGTTGGTGTTCCCTTTAGACCGAGATGGTAATACGTGTGTACAGTCCGTGTCTATAATGTGTAGACTGTGTCAGCCGTACACTCTACGTGTAGGTGTTCCCTTTAGACCGAGATGGTAATACGTGTGTACAGTCCGTGTCTATAATGTGTAGACTGCGTCAGCCATACACTCTACGTGTAGGTGTTCCCTTTGGACCGAGATGGTAATACGTGTGTACAGTCCGTGTCTATAATGTGTAGACTGTGTCAGCCATACACTCTACGTGTAGGTGTTCCCTTTAGACCGAGATGGTAATACGTGTGTACAGTCCGTGTCTATAATGTGTAGACTGTGTCAGCCGTACACTCTACGTGTAGGTGTTCCCTTTGGACCGAGATGGTAATACGTGTGTACAGTCCGTGTCTATAATGTGTAGACTGTGTCAGCCGTACACTCTACGTGTTGGTGTTCCCTTTGGACCGAGATGGTAATACGTGTACAGTCCGTGTCTATAATGTGTAGACTGTGTCAGCCATACACTCTACGTGTAGGTGTTCCCTTTAGACCGAGATGGTAATACGTGTACAGTCCGTGTCTATAATGTGTAGACTGTGTCAGCCGTACACTCTACGTGTAGGTGTTCCCTTTGGACCGAGATGGTAATACGTGTACAGTCCGTGTCTATAATGTGTAGACTGTGTCAGCCGTACACTCTACGTGTAGGTGTTCCCTTTGGACCGAGATGGTAATACGTGTACAGTCCGTGTCTATAATGTGTAGACTGTGTCAGCCATACACTCTACGTGTTGGTGTTCCCTTTGGACCGAGATGGTAATACGTGTGTACAGTCCGTGTCTATAATGTGTAGACTGTGTCAGCCATACACTCTACGTGTAGGTGTTCCCTTTGGACCGAGATGGTAATACGTGTGTACAGTCCGTGTCTATAATGTGTAGACTGTGTCAGCCATACACTCTACGTGTAGGTGTTCCCTTTAGACCGAGATGGTAATACGTGTGTACAGTCCGTGTCTATAATGTGTAGACTGTGTCAGCCGTACACTCTACGTGTAGGTGTTCCCTTTGGACCGAGATGGTAATACGTGTGTACAGTCCGTGTCTATAATGTGTAGACTGTGTCAGCCATACACTCTACGTGTAGGTGTTCCCTTTGGACCGAGATGGTAATACGTGTGTACAGTCCGTGTCTATAATGTGTAGACTGTGTCAGCCATACACTCTACGTGTAGGTGTTCCCTTTAGACCGAGATGGTAATACGTGTGTACAGTCCGTGTCTATAATGTGTAGACTGTGTCAGCCGTACACTCTACGTGTAGGTGTTCCCTTTGGACCGAGATGGTAATACGTGTACAGTCCGTGTCTATAATGTGTAGACTGTGTCAGCCATACACTCTACGTGTTGGTGTTCCCTTTGGACCGAGATGGTAATACGTGTGTACAGTCCGTGTCTATAATGTGTAGACTGTGTCAGCCATACACTCTACGTGTAGGTGTTCCCTTTGGACCGAGATGGTAATACGTGTGTACAGTCCGTGTCTATAATGTGTAGACTGTGTCAGCCATACACTCTACGTGTAGGTGTTCCCTTTAGACCGAGATGGTAATACGTGTGTACAGTCCGTGTCTATAATGTGTAGACTGTGTCAGCCGTACACTCTACGTGTAGGTGTTCCCTTTGGACCGAGATGGTAATACGTGTACAGTCCGTGTCTATAATGTGTAGACTGTGTCAGCCGTACACTCTACGTGTTGGTGTTCCCTTTGGACCGAGATGGTAATACGTGTACAGTCCGTGTCTATAATGTGTAGACTGTGTCAGCCGTACACTCTACGTGTAGGTGTTCCCTTTGGACCGAGATGGTAATACGTGTGTACAGTCCGTGTCTATAATGTGTAGACTGTGTCAGCCATACACTCTACGTGTAGGTGTTCCCTTTGGACCGAGATGGTAATACGTGTGTACAGTCCGTGTCTATAATGTGTAGACTGTGTCAGCCGTACACTCTACGTGTAGGTGTTCCCTTTAGACCGAGATGGTAATACGTGTGTACAGTCCGTGTCTATAATGTGTAGACTGTGTCAGCTATACACTCTACGTGTAGGTGTTCCCTTTAGACCGAGATGGTAATACGTGTACAGTCCGTGTCTATAATGTGTAGACTGTGTCAGCCGTACACTCTACGTGTAGGTGTTCCCTTTGGACCGAGATGGTAATACGTGTGTACAGTCCGTGTCTATAATGTGTAGACTGTGTCAGCCATACACTCTACGTGTAGGTGTTCCCTTTGGACCGAGATGGTAATACGTGTGTACAGTCCGTGTCTATAATGTGTAGACTGTGTCAGCCGTACACTCTACGTGTAGGTGTTCCCTTTAGACCGAGATGGTAATACGTGTGTACAGTCCGTGTCTATAATGTGTAGACTGTGTCAGCTATACACTCTACGTGTAGGTGTTCCCTTTAGACCGAGATGGTAATACGTGTACAGTCCGTGTCTATAATGTGTAGACTGTGTCAGCCATACACTCTACGTGTAGGTGTTCCCTTTAGACCGAGATGGTAATACGTGTGTACAGTCCGTGTCTATAATGTGTAGACTGTGTCAGCCGTACACTCTACGTGTAGGTGTTCCCTTTAGACCGAGATGGTAATACGTGTGTACAGTCCGTGTCTATAATGTGTAGACTGTGTCAGCTATACACTCTACGTGTAGGTGTTCCCTTTAGACCGAGATGGTAATACGTGTGTACAGTCCGTGTCTATAATGTGTAGACTGTGTCAGCCATACACTCTACGTGTAGGTGTTCCCTTTGGACCGAGATGGTAATACGTGTGCACAGTCCGTGTCTATAATGTGTAGACTGTGTCAGCCATACACTCTACGTGTAGGTGTTCCCTTTAGACCGAGATGGTAATACGTGTGCACAGTCCGTGTCTATAATGTGTAGACTGTGTCAGCCATACACTCTACGTGTAGGTGTTCCCTTTGGACCGAGATGGTAATACGTGTGTACAGTCCGTGTCTATAATGTGTAGACTGTGTCAGCCGTACACTCTACGTGTAGGTGTTCCCTTTAGACCGAGATGGTAATACGTGTACAGTCCGTGTCTATAATGTGTAGACTGTGTCAGCCATACACTCTACGTGTAGGTGTTCCCTTTGGACCGAGATGGTAATACGTGTGTACAGTCCGTGTCTATAATGTGTAGACTGTGTCAGCCATACACTCTACGTGTAGGTGTTCCCTTTGGACCGAGATGGTAATACGTGTACAGTCCGTGTCTATAATGTGTAGACTGTGTCAGCTATACACTCTACGTGTAGGTGTTCCCTTTAGACCGAGATGGTAATACGTGTACAGTCCGTGTCTATAATGTGTAGACTGTGTCAGCCGTACACTCTACGTGTAGGTGTTCCCTTTGGACCGAGATGGTAATACGTGTGTACAGTCCGTGTCTATAATGTGTAGACTGTGTCAGCTATACACTCTACGTGTAGGTGTTCCCTTTAGACCGAGATGGTAATACGTGTACAGTCCGTGTCTATAATGTGTAGACTGTGTCAGCCGTACACTCTACGTGTAGGTGTTCCCTTTGGACCGAGATGGTAATACGTGTGTACAGTCCGTGTCTATAATGTGTAGACTGTGTCAGCCATACACTCTACGTGTAGGTGTTCCCTTTGGACCGAGATGGTAATACGTGTACAGTCCGTGTCTATAATGTGTAGACTGTGTCAGCCATACACTCTACGTGTTGGTGTTCCCTTTGGACCGAGATGGTAATACGTGTACAGTCCGTGTCTATAATGTGTAGACTGTGTCAGCTATACACTCTACGTGTAGGTGTTCCCTTTAGACCGAGATGGTAATACGTGTACAGTCCGTGTCTATAATGTGTAGACTGTGTCAGCCGTACACTCTACGTGTAGGTGTTCCCTTTGGACCGAGATGGTAATACGTGTGTACAGTCCGTGTCTATAATGTGTAGACTGTGTCAGCCATACACTCTACGTGTAGGTGTTCCCTTTGGACCGAGATGGTAATACGTGTGTACAGTCCGTGTCTATAATGTGTAGACTGTGTCAGCCGTACACTCTACGTGTAGGTGTTCCCTTTAGACCGAGATGGTAATACGTGTGTACAGTCCGTGTCTATAATGTGTAGACTGTGTCAGCTATACACTCTACGTGTAGGTGTTCCCTTTAGACCGAGATGGTAATACGTGTACAGTCCGTGTCTATAATGTGTAGACTGTGTCAGCCATACACTCTACGTGTAGGTGTTCCCTTTGGACCGAGATGGTAATACGTGTACAGTCCGTGTCTATAATGTGTAGACTGTGTCAGCCATACACTCTACGTGTAGGTGTTCCCTTTGGACCGAGATGGTAATACGTGTACAGTCCGTGTCTATAATGTGTAGACTGTGTCAGCCGTACACTCTACGTGTAGGTGTTCCCTTTGGACCGAGATGGTAATACGTGTACAGTCCGTGTCTATAATGGGTAGACTGTGTCAGCCATACACTCTACGTGTAGGTGTTCCCTTTGGACCGAGATGGTAATACGTGTACAGTCCGTGTCTATAATGTGTAGACTGTGTCAGCCATACACTCTACGTGTAGGTGTTCCCTTTAGACCGAGATGGTAATACGTGTGTACAGTCCGTGTCTATAATGTGTAGACTGTGTCAGCCATACACTCTACGTGTAGGTGTTCCCTTTGGACCGAGATGGTAATACGTGTGTACAGTCCGTGTCTATAATGTGTAGACTGTGTCAGCCATACACTCTACGTGTAGGTGTTCCCTTTGGACCGAGATGGTAATACGTGTGTACAGTCCGTGTCTATAATGTGTAGACTGTGTCAGCCGTACACTCTACGTGTAGGTGTTCCCTTTGGACCGAGATGGTAATACGTGTGTACAGTCCGTGTCTATAATGTGTAGACTGTGTCAGCCATACACTCTACGTGTTGGTGTTCCCTTTAGACCGAGATGGTAATACGTGTGTACAGTCCGTGTCTATAATGTGTAGACTGTGTCAGCCATACACTCTACGCGTAGGTGTTCCCTTTAGACCGAGATGGTAATACGTGTACAGTCCGTGTCTATAATGTGTAGACTGTGTCAGCCATACACTCTACGTGTAGGTGTTCCCTTTAGACCGAGATGGTAATACGTGTGTACAGTCCGTGTCTATAATGTGTAGACTGTGTCAGCCATACACTCTACGTGTAGGTGTTCCCTTTGGACCGAGATGGTAATACGTGTGTACAGTCCGTGTCTATAATGTGTAGACTGTGTCAGCCATACACTCTACGTGTAGGTGTTCCCTTTGGACCGAGATGGTAATACGTGTGTACAGTCCGTGTCTATAATGTGTAGACTGTGTCAGCCGTACACTCTACGTGTAGGTGTTCCCTTTGGACCGAGATGGTAATACGTGTGTACAGTCCGTGTCTATAATGTGTAGACTGTGTCAGCCATACACTCTACGTGTAGGTGTTCCCTTTAGACCGAGATGGTAATACGTGTGTACAGTCCGTGTCTATAATGTGTAGACTGTGTCAGCCATACACTCTACGCGTAGGTGTTCCCTTTAGACCGAGATGGTAATACGTGTGTACAGTCCGTGTCTATAATGTGTAGACTGTGTCAGCCATACACTCTACGTGTAGGTGTTCCCTTTGGACCGAGATGGTAATACGTGTGTACAGTCCGTGTCTATAATGTGTAGACTGTGTCAGCCATACACTCTACGTGTAGGTGTTCCCTTTGGACCGAGATGGTAATACGTGTGTACAGTCCGTGTCTATAATGTGTAGACTGTGTCAGCCATACACTCTACGTGTAGGTGTTCCCTTTGGACCGAGATGGTAATACGTGTGTACAGTCCGTGTCTATAATGTGTAGACTGTGTCAGCCGTACACTCTACGTGTAGGTGTTCCCTTTGGACCGAGATGGTAATACGTGTGTACAGTCCGTGTCTATAATGTGTAGACTGTGTCAGCCATACACTCTACGTGTAGGTGTTCCCTTTAGACCGAGATGGTAATACGTGTGTACAGTCCGTGTCTATAATGTGTAGACTGTGTCAGCCATACACTCTACGCGTAGGTGTTCCCTTTAGACCGAGATGGTAATACGTGTACAGTCCGTGTCTATAATGTGTAGACTGTGTCAGCCATACACTCTACGTGTAGGTGTTCCCTTTGGACCGAGATGGTAATACGTGTGTACAGTCCGTGTCTATAATGTGTAGACTGTGTCAGCCGTACACTCTACGTGTAGGTGTTCCCTTTGGACCGAGATGGTAATACGTGTGTACAGTCCGTGTCTATAATGTGTAGACTGTGTCAGCCATACACTCTACGTGTTGGTGTTCCCTTTGGACCGAGATGGTAATACGTGTACAGTCCGTGTCTATAATGTGTAGACTGTGTCAGCCATACACTCTACGTGTAGGTGTTCCCTTTGGACCGAGATGGTAATACGTGTGTACAGTCCGTGTCTATAATGTGTAGACTGTGTCAGCCGTACACTCTACGTGTAGGTGTTCCCTTTAGACCGAGATGGTAATACGTGTACAGTCCGTGTCTATAATGTGTAGACTGTGTCAGCCGTACACTCTACGTGTTGGTGTTCCCTTTGGACCGAGATGGTAATACGTGTACAGTCCGTGTCTATAATGTGTAGACTGTGTCAGCCATACACTCTACGTGTAGGTGTTCCCTTTGGACCGAGATGGTAATACGTGTACAGTCCGTGTCTATAATGTGTAGACTGTGTCAGCCGTACACTCTACGTGTAGGTGTTCCCTTTGGACCGAGATGGTAATACGTGTACAGTCCGTGTCTATAATGTGTAGACTGTGTCAGCCATACACTCTACGTGTAGGTGTTCCCTTTGGACCGAGATGGTAATACGTGTGTACAGTCCGTGTCTATAATGTGTAGACTGTGTCAGCCGTACACTCTACGTGTAGGTGTTCCCTTTGGACCGAGATGGTAATACGTGTACAGTCCGTGTCTATAATGTGTAGACTGTGTCAGCCATACACTCTACGTGTTGGTGTTCCCTTTGGACCGAGATGGTAATACGTGTACAGTCCGTGTCTATAATGTGTAGACTGTGTCAGCCATACACTCTACGTGTAGGTGTTCCCTTTGGACCGAGATGGTAATACGTGTACAGTCCGTGTCTATAATGTGTAGACTGTGTCAGCCATACACTCTACGTGTAGGTGTTCCCTTTAGACCGAGATGGTAATACGTGTGTACAGTCCGTGTCTATAATGTGTAGACTTTGTCAGCCATACACTCTACGTGTAGGTGTTCCCTTTGGACCGAGATGGTAATACGTGTACAGTCCGTGTCTATAATGTGTAGACTGTGTCAGCCATACACTCTACGTGTAGGTGTTCCCTTTAGACCGAGATGGTAATACGTGTACAGTCCGTGTCTATAATGTGTAGACTGTGTCAGCCGTACACTCTACGTGTAGGTGTTCCCTTTGGACCGAGATGGTAATACGTGTACAGTCCGTGTCTATAATGTGTAGACTGTGTCAGCCATACACTCTACGTGTAGGTGTTCCCTTTGGACCGAGATGGTAATACGTGTGTACAGTCCGTGTCTATAATGTGTAGACTGTGTCAGCCATACACTCTACGTGTAGGTGTTCCCTTTAGACCGAGATGGTAATACGTGTGTACAGTCCGTGTCTATAATGTGTAGACTGTGTCAGCCATACACTCTACGTGTAGGTGTTCCCTTTGGACCGAGATGGTAATACGTGTACAGTCCGTGTCTATAATGTGTAGACTGTGTCAGCCATACACTCTACGTGTAGGTGTTCCCTTTGGACCGAGATGGTAATACGTGTGTACAGTCCGTGTCTATAATGTGTAGACTGTGTCAGCCGTACACTCTACGTGTAGGTGTTCCCTTTGGACCGAGATGGTAATACGTGTGTACAGTCCGTGTCTATAATGTGTAGACTGTGTCAGCCATACACTCTACGTGTTGGTGTTCCCTTTGGACCGAGATGGTAATACGTGTACAGTCCGTGTCTATAATGTGTAGACTGTGTCAGCCATACACTCTACGTGTAGGTGTTCCCTTTGGACCGAGATGGTAATACGTGTGTACAGTCCGTGTCTATAATGTGTAGACTGTGTCAGCCGTACACTCTACGTGTAGGTGTTCCCTTTAGACCGAGATGGTAATACGTGTGTACAGTCCGTGTCTATAATGTGTAGACTGTGTCAGCCATACACTCTACGTGTAGGTGTTCCCTTTGGACCGAGATGGTAATACGTGTGTACAGTCCGTGTCTATAATGTGTAGACTGTGTCAGCCATACACTCTACGTGTAGGTGTTCCCTTTGGACCGAGATGGTAATACGTGTGTACAGTCCGTGTCTATAATGTGTAGACTGTGTCAGCCATACACTCTACGTGTAGGTGTTCCCTTTAGACCGAGATGGTAATACGTGTACAGTCCGTGTCTATAATGTGTAGACTGTGTCAGCCATACACTCTACGCGTAGGTGTTCCCTTTAGACCGAGATGGTAATACGTGTGTACAGTCCGTGTCTATAATGTGTAGACTGTGTCAGCCATACACTCTACGCGTAGGTGTTCCCTTTAGACCGAGATGGTAATACGTGTGTACAGTCCGTGTCTATAATGTGTAGACTGTGTCAGCCATACACTCTACGCGTAGGTGTTCCCTTTAGACCGAGATGGTAATACGTGTACAGTCCGTGTCTATAATGTGTAGACTGTGTCAGCCATACACTCTACGTGTTGGTGTTCCCTTTGGACCGAGATGGTAATACGTGTGTACAGTCCGTGTCTATAATGTGTAGACTGTGTCAGCCGTACACTCTACGTGTAGGTGTTCCCTTTAGACCGAGATGGTAATACGTGTGTACAGTCCGTGTCTATAATGTGTAGACTGTGTCAGCCATACACTCTACGTGTAGGTGTTCCCTTTAGACCGAGATGGTAATACGTGTGTACAGTCCGTGTCTATAATGTGTAGACTGTGTCAGCCGTACAATCTACGTGTAGGTGTTCCCTTTAGACCGAGATGGTAATACGTGTGTACAGTCCGTGTCTATAATGTGTAGACTGTGTCAGCCATACACTCTACGTGTAGGTGTTCCCTTTGGACCGAGATGGTAATACGTGTGTACAGTCCGTGTCTATAATGTGTAGACTGTGTCAGCCATACACTCTACGTGTAGGTGTTCCCTTTGGACCGAGATGGTAATACGTGTACAGTCCGTGTCTATAATGTGTAGACTGTGTCAGCCATACACTCTACGTGTAGGTGTTCCCTTTGGACCGAGATGGTAATACGTGTACAGTCCGTGTCTATAATGTGTAGACTGTGTCAGCCATACACTCTACGTGTAGGTGTTCCCTTTGGACCGAGATGGTAATACGTGTGTACAGTCCGTGTCTATAATGTGTAGACTGTGTCAGCCATACACTCTACGCGTAGGTGTTCCCTTTAGACCGAGATGGTAATACGTGTACAGTCCGTGTCTATAATGTGTAGACTGTGTCAGCCATACACTCTACGTGTAGGTGTTCCCTTTGGACCGAGATGGTAATACGTGTGTACAGTCCGTGTCTATAATGTGTAGACTGTGTCAGCCATACACTCTTCGTGTAGGTGTTCCCTTTGGACCGAGATGGTAATACGTGTACAGTCCGTGTCTATAATGTGTAGACTGTGTCAGCCGTACACTCTACGTGTAGGTGTTCCCTTTGGACCGAGATGGTAATACGTGTGTACAGTCCGTGTCTATAATGTGTAGACTGTGTCAGCCATACACTCTACGTGTAGGTGTTCCCTTTGGACCGAGATGGTAATACGTGTGTACAGTCCGTGTCTATAATGTGTAGACTGTGTCAGCCATACACTCTACGTGTAGGTGTTCCCTTTGGACCGAGATGGTAATACGTGTGTACAGTCCGTGTCTATAATGTGTAGACTGTGTCAGCCATACACTCTACGTGTAGGTGTTCCCTTTAGACCGAGATGGTAATACGTGTACAGTCCGTGTCTATAATGTGTAGACTGTGTCAGCCATACACTCTACGCGTAGGTGTTCCCTTTAGACCGAGATGGTAATACGTGTGTACAGTCCGTGTCTATAATGTGTAGACTGTGTCAGCCATACACTCTACGCGTAGGTGTTCCCTTTAGACCGAGATGGTAATACGTGTGTACAGTCCGTGTCTATAATGTGTAGACTGTGTCAGCCATACACTCTACGCGTAGGTGTTCCCTTTAGACCGAGATGGTAATACGTGTACAGTCCGTGTCTATAATGTGTAGACTGTGTCAGCCATACACTCTACGTGTTGGTGTTCCCTTTGGACCGAGATGGTAATACGTGTGTACAGTCCGTGTCTATAATGTGTAGACTGTGTCAGCCGTACACTCTACGTGTAGGTGTTCCCTTTAGACCGAGATGGTAATACGTGTGTACAGTCCGTGTCTATAATGTGTAGACTGTGTCAGCCATACACTCTACGTGTAGGTGTTCCCTTTAGACCGAGATGGTAATACGTGTGTACAGTCCGTGTCTATAATGTGTAGACTGTGTCAGCCGTACAATCTACGTGTAGGTGTTCCCTTTAGACCGAGATGGTAATACGTGTGTACAGTCCGTGTCTATAATGTGTAGACTGTGTCAGCCATACACTCTACGTGTAGGTGTTCCCTTTGGACCGAGATGGTAATACGTGTGTACAGTCCGTGTCTATAATGTGTAGACTGTGTCAGCCATACACTCTACGTGTAGGTGTTCCCTTTGGACCGAGATGGTAATACGTGTACAGTCCGTGTCTATAATGTGTAGACTGTGTCAGCCATACACTCTACGTGTAGGTGTTCCCTTTGGACCGAGATGGTAATACGTGTACAGTCCGTGTCTATAATGTGTAGACTGTGTCAGCCATACACTCTACGTGTAGGTGTTCCCTTTGGACCGAGATGGTAATACGTGTGTACAGTCCGTGTCTATAATGTGTAGACTGTGTCAGCCATACACTCTACGCGTAGGTGTTCCCTTTAGACCGAGATGGTAATACGTGTACAGTCCGTGTCTATAATGTGTAGACTGTGTCAGCCATACACTCTACGTGTAGGTGTTCCCTTTGGACCGAGATGGTAATACGTGTGTACAGTCCGTGTCTATAATGTGTAGACTGTGTCAGCCATACACTCTTCGTGTAGGTGTTCCCTTTGGACCGAGATGGTAATACGTGTACAGTCCGTGTCTATAATGTGTAGACTGTGTCAGCCGTACACTCTACGTGTAGGTGTTCCCTTTGGACCGAGATGGTAATACGTGTGTACAGTCCGTGTCTATAATGTGTAGACTGTGTCAGCCATACACTCTACGTGTAGGTGTTCCCTTTGGACCGAGATGGTAATACGTGTGTACAGTCCGTGTCTATAATGTGTAGACTGTGTCAGCCATACACTCTACGGGTAGGTGTTCCCTTTGGACCGAGATGGTAATACGTGTGTACAGTCCGTGTCTATAATGTGTAGACTGTGTCAGCCATACACTCTACGTGTAGGTGTTCCCTTTGGACCGAGATGGTAATACGTGTGTACAGTCCGTGTCTATAATGTGTAGACTGTGTCAGCCGTACACTCTACGTGTAGGTGTTCCCTTTAGACCGAGATGGTAATACGTGTGTACAGTCCGTGTCTATAATGTGTAGAGTGTGTCAGCCATACACTCTACGTGTAGGTGTTCCCTTTAGACCGAGATGGTAATTCGTGTGTACAGTCCGTGTCTATAATGTGTAGACTGTGTCAGCCGTACACTCTACGCGTAGGTGTTCCCTTTAGACCGAGATGGTAATACGTGTGTACAGTCCGTGTCTATAATGTGTAGACTGTGTCAGCCATACACTCTACGCGTAGGTGTTCCCTTTAGACCGAGATGGTAATACGTGTGTACAGTCCGTGTCTATAATGTGTAGACTGTGTCAGCCATACACTCTACGTGTTGGTGTTCCCTTTAGACCGAGATGGTAATACGTGTACAGTCCGTGTCTATAATGTGTAGACTGTGTCAGCCATACACTCTACGCGTAGGTGTTCCCTTTAGACCGAGATGGTAATACGTGTACAGTCCGTGTCTATAATGTGTAGACTGTGTCAGCCATACACTCTACGTGTAGGTGTTCCCTTTGGACCGAGATGGTAATACGTGTGTACAGTCCGTGTCTATAATGTGTAGACTGTGTCAGCCATACACTCTACGTGTAGGTGTTCCCTTTGGACCGAGATGGTAATACGTGTGTACAGTCCGTGTCTATAATGTGTAGACTGTGTCAGCCATACACTCTACGGGTAGGTGTTCCCTTTGGACCGAGATGGTAATACGTGTACAGTCCGTGTCTATAATGTGTAGACTGTGTCAGCCATACACTCTACGTGTAGGTGTTCCCTTTGGACCGAGATGGTAATACGTGTACAGTCCGTGTCTATAATGTGTAGACTGTGTCAGCCATACACTCTACGTGTAGGTGTTCCCTTTAGACCGAGATGGTAATACGTGTGTACAGTCCGTGTCTATAATGTGTAGACTGTGTCAGCCGTACACTCTACGTGTAGGTGTTCCCTTTGGACCGAGATGGTAATACGTGTGTACAGTCCGTGTCTATAATGTGTAGACTGTGTCAGCCATACACTCTACGTGTAGGTGTTCCCTTTAGACCGAGATGGTAATACGTGTGTACAGTCCGTGTCTATAATGTGTAGACTGTGTCAGCCATACACTCTAAGCGTAGGTGTTCCCTTTAGACCGAGATGGTAATACGTGTGTACAGTCCGTGTCTATAATGTGTAGACTGTGTCAGCCGTACACTCTACGTGTAGGTGTTCCCTTTAGACCGAGATGGTAATACGTGTGTACAGTCCGTGTCTATAATGTGTAGACTGTGTCAGCCATACACTCTACGTGTAGGTGTTCCCTTTGGACCGAGATGGTAATACGTGTGTACAGTCCGTGTCTATAATGTGTAGACTGTGTCAGCCATACACTCTACGTGTAGGTGTTCCCTTTGGACCGAGATGGTAATACGTGTGTACAGTCCGTGTCTATAATGTGTAGACTGTGTCAGCTGTACACTCTACGTGTTGGTGTTCCCTTTGGACCGAGATGGTAATACGTGTGTACAGTCCGTGTCTATAATGTGTAGACTGTGTCAGCCATACACTCTACGTGTAGGTGTTCCCTTTGGACCGAGATGGTAATACGTGTGTACAGTCCGTGTCTATAATGTGTAGACTGTGTCAGCCATACACTCTACGTGTAGGTGTTCCCTTTGGACCGAGATGGTAATACGTGTGTACAGTCCGTGTCTATAATGTGTAGACTGTGTCAGCCATACACTCTACGTGTAGGTGTTCCCTTTGGACCGGGATGGTAATACGTGTGTACAGTCCGTGTCTATAATGTGTAGACTGTGTCAGCCATACACTCTACGTGTAGGTGTTCCCTTTGGACCGAGATGGTAATACGTGTGTACAGTCCGTGTCTATAATGTGTAGACTGTGTCAGCCATACACTCTACGTGTAGGTGTTCCCTTTGGACCGAGATGGTAATACGTGTGTACAGTCCGTGTCTATAATGTGTAGACTGTGTCAGCCATACACTCTACGTGTAGGTGTTCCCTTTGGACCGAGATGGTAATACGTGTGTACAGTCCGTGTCTATAATGTGTAGACTGTGTCAGCCATACACTCTACGTGTAGGTGTTCCCTTTGGACCGAGATGGTAATACGTGTACAGTCCGTGTCTATAATGTGTAGACTGTGTCAGCCATACACTCTACGTGTAGGTGTTCCCTTTGGACCGAGATGGTAATACGTGTACAGTCCGTGTCTATAATGTGTAGACTGTGTCAGCTATACACTCTACGTGTAGGTGTTCCCTTTAGACCGAGATGGTAATACGTGTACAGTCCGTGTCTATAATGTGTAGACTGTGTCAGCCATACACTCTACGTGTAGGTGTTCCCTTTGGACCGAGATGGTAATACGTGTGTACAGTCCGTGTCTATAATGTGTAGACTGTGTCAGCCATACACTCTACGTGTAGGTGTTCCCTTTAGACCGAGATGGTAATACGTGTGTACAGTCCGTGTCTATAATGTGTAGACTGTGTCAGCCGTACACTCTACGTGTAGGTGTTCCCTTTGGACCGAGATGGTAATACGTGTGTACAGTCCGTGTCTATAATGTGTAGACTGTGTCAGCCATACACTCTACGTGTTGGTGTTCCCTTTGGACCGAGATGGTAATACGTGTGTACAGTCCGTGTCTATAATGTGTAGACTGTGTCAGCCATACACTCTACGTGTAGGTGTTCCCTTTAGACCGAGATGGTAATACGTGTACAGTCCGTGTCTATAATGTGTAGACTGTGTCAGCCATACACTCTACGTGTAGGTGTTCCCTTTAGACCGAGATGGTAATACGTGTACAGTCCGTGTCTATAATGTGTAGACTGTGTCAGCCATACACTCTACGTGTTGGTGTTCCCTTTGGACCGAGATGGTAATACGTGTGTACAGTCCGTGTCTATAATGTGTAGACTGTGTCAGCCATACACTCTACGTGTTGGTGTTCCCTTTGGACCGAGATGGTAATACGTGTACAGTCCGTGTCTATAATGTGTAGACTGTGTCAGCCATACACTCTACGTGTAGGTGTTCCTTTTGGACCGAGATGGTAATACGTGTGTACAGTCCGTGTCTATAATGTGTAGACTGTGTCAGCCATACACTCTACGTGTAGGTGTTCCCTTTAGACCGAGATGGTAATACGTGTACAGTCCGTGTCTATAATGTGTAGACTGTGTCAGCCATACACTCTACGTGTAGGTGTTCCCTTTAGACCGAGATGGTAATACGTGTGTACAGTCCGTGTCTATAATGTGTAGACTGTGTCAGCCATACACTCTACGTGTAGGTGTTCCCTTTGGACCGAGATGGTAATACGTGTGTACAGTCCGTGTCTATAATGTGTAGACGGTGTCAGCCGTACACTCTACGTGTAGGTGTTCCCTTTGGACCGAGATGGTAATACGTGTGTACAGTCCGTGTCTATAATGTGTAGACAGTGTCAGCCATACACTCTACGTGTTGGTGTTCCCTTTAGACCGAGATGGTAATACGTGTACAGTCCGTGTCTATAATGTGTAGACTGTGTCAGCCATACACTCTACGTGTAGGTGTTCCCTTTGGACCGAGATGGTAATACGTGCCCAGTCCGTGTCTATAATGTGCAGACTGTGTCAGCCATACACTCTACGTGTAGGTGTTCCCTTTGGACCGAGATGGTAATACGTGTGTACAGTCCGTGTCTATAATGTGTAGACTGTGTCAGCCATACACTCTACGTGTAGGTGTTCCCTTTGGACCGAGATGGTAATACGTGTGTACAGTCCGTGTCTATAATGTGTAGACAGTGTCAGCCATACACTCTACGTGTTGGTGTTCCCTTTAGACCGAGATGGTAATACGTGTACAGTCCGTGTCTATAATGTGTAGACTGTGTCAGCCATACACTCTACGTGTAGGTGTTCCCTTTGGACCGAGATGGTAATACGTGTGTACAGTCCGTGTCTATAATGTGTAGACTGTGTCAGCCATACACTCTACGCGTAGGTGTTCCCTTTGGACCGAGATGGTAATACGTGTACAGTCCGTGTCTATAATGTGTAGACTGTGTCAGCCATACACTCTACGTGTAGGTGTTCCCTTTAGACCGAGATGGTTATACGTGTGTACAGTCCGTGTCTATAATGTGTAGACTGTGTCAGCCATACACTCTACGTGTAGGTGTTCCCTTTGGACCGAGATGGTAATACGTGTGTACAGTCCGTGTCTATAATGTGTAGACTGTGTCAGCCATACACTCTACGTGCAGGTGTTCCCTTTGGACCGAGATGGTAATACGTGTGTACAGTCCGTGTCTATAATGTGTAGACTGTGTCAGCCATACACTCTACGTGTAGGTGTTCCCTTTGGACCGAGATGGTAATACGTGTACAGTCCGTGTCTATAATGTGTAGACTGTGTCAGCCATACACTCTACGTGTAGGTGTTCCCTTTAGACCGAGATGGTTATACGTGTGTACAGTCCGTGTCTATAATGTGTAGACTGTGTCAGCCATACACTCTACGTGTAGGTGTTCCCTTTAGACCGAGATGGTAATACGTGTGTACAGTCCGTGTCTATAATGTGTAGACTGTGTCAGCCATACACTCTACGTGTAGGTGTTCCCTTTGGACCGAGATGGTAATACGTGTGTACAGTCCGTGTCTATAATGTGTAGACTGTGTCAGCCATACACTCTACGTGTAGGTGTTCCCTTTGGACCGAGATGGTAATACGTGTACAGTCCGTGTCTATAATGTGTAGACTGTGTCAGCCATACACTCTACGTGTAGGTGTTCCCTTTGGACCGAGATGGTAATACGTGTGTACAGTCCGTGTCTATAATGTGTAGACTGTGTCAGCCATACACTCTACGTGTAGGTGTTCCCTTTGGACCGAGATGGTAATACGTGTACAGTCCGTGTCTATAATGTGTAGACTGTGTCAGCCATACACTCTACGTGTAGGTGTTCCCTTTGGACCGAGATGGTAATACGTGTGTACAGTCCGTGTCTATAATGTGTAGACTGTGTCAGCCATACACTCTACGTGTTGGTGTTCCCTTTGGACCGAGATGGTAATACGTGTGTACAGTCCGTGTCTATAATGTGTAGACTGTGTCAGCCATACACTCTACGTGTAGGTGTTCCCTTTGGACCGAGATGGTAATACGTGTACAGTCCGTGTCTATAATGTGTAGACTGTGTCAGCCATACACTCTACGTGTAGGTGTTCCCTTTGGACCGAGATTGTAATACGTGTGTACAGTCCGTGTCTATAATGTGTAGACAGTTAATCTCAACCGTGGGACTCTAGTTTTTGCGAGTGATGGTCAAATTGATACCGTTTGTTAATGTTATTTTTAATTTTCTAGTGGAAGATTGCCAAGTGTAGAATAGTTTAACGTCGATGCTTGAAGTCTGTATATGAATTGTTAAACGTGTTATTGATAAGCATGTCTGTGAATGCTGTGTTGACCTGATACTTTCGGATTATTGACCCTCACTGCTGCCCACTTCTCGTTGTGACGATAAGTTGGGGTCAGCCGGGGCGGCACGTGTTCTACTACTGCGCGCTACACGCTCCACGCTATCCGCTACACGCTCCACGCTACACGCTCCACGCTACACGCTACACGCTATACGCTACACGCTATACGCTATACGCTACACGCTCCACGCTACACGCTCCACGCTACACGCTACACGCTACACGCTCCACGCTATCCGCTACACGCTCCACGCTACACGCTCCACGCTACACGCTACACGCTACACGCTCCACGCTATCCGCTACACGCTACACGATACACGATACACGCTACACGCTACACGCTACACGCTATACGCTACACGCTACACGCTACACGCTATACGCTACACGCTACACGCTACACGCTACACGCTACACGCTATACGATATACGCTATACGCTATACGCTCCACGCTCCACGCTATACGCTATACGCTACACGCTACACGCTACACGCTACACGCTATACGCTATACGCTATACGCTATACGCTATACGCTATACGCTATACGCTATACGTTATACGCTATACGCTATACGCTTTACGCTACACGCTACACGCTTTACGTTTCACGCCACACGCTTAACGCTACAGGCTATACGCTATACGCTATACGCTACACGCTATACGCTACACGCTATACGCTACACGCTATACGCTACACGCTACACGCTTTACGTTTCACGCCACACGCTATACGCTACAGGCTATACGCTATACGCTATACGCTACACGCTATACGCTACACGCTATACGCTACACGCTATACGCTACACGCTATACGCTACACGCTATACGCTACACGCTACACGCTATACGCTACACGCTGCACGCTCTACGCTATACGCTATACGCTATACGCTATACGCTATACGCTCTACGCTATACGCTATACGCTATACGCTATACGCTATACGCTATACGCTATACGCTATACGCTATACGCTATACGCTATACGCTTTACGCTATACGCTATACGCTATACGCTATACGCTATGCGCTATACGCTATACGCTATACGCTATACGCTATACGCTATACGCTATACGCTATACGCTATACGCTATACGCTATACGCTATACGCTATACGCTATACGCTATACGCTATACGCTATACGCTATACGCTATACGCTATACGCTATACGCTATACGCTATACGCTATACGCTATACGCTATACGCTATACGCTATACGCTATACGCTATACGCTATACGCTATACGCTATACGCTATACGCTATACGCTATACGCTACACGCTACACGCTATACGCTACACGCTATACGCTACACTCTACACGCTACACGCTACACGCTACACGCTACACGCTACACGCTTCACAACACACGCTACACGCTACACGCTACACGCTACACGCTATACGCTACACGCTACACGCTACACGCTACACGCTACACGCTACACGCTACACGCTACACGCTACACGCTACACGCTACACGCTACACGCTACACGCTACACGCTACACGCTACACGCTACACGCTACACGCTACACGCTACACGCTACACGCCACATGCTACACGCTCCACGCTACACGCTCCATGCTACATGCTACACGGTACACGTTACACGCTCCACGCTTCACGCTTTACGCTCCACGCTACACGCTACACACTACACGCTACACGCTATACGCTATACGCTACACACGGCGCTTTTCTGCTGAGGACTGAGTACGAAACATCACCTGGTTCTCGTGTGGGATGCCGGACACTAGAGAACAATCAGGGTTATAGTCCTTAACTTTCTCCCAGGCACACGCTTACTACTACATAACATTTGATGCCGCCCCCCCCCCCCTCACCCCCATTCCCCCGGCGCCTCATATTTCTGATGTATCGTATCGCCATTGTTAGCAAGATTTCAAATACACCACTTTCAAAAACAAATACTTACCTTTTATGCAAAAGCGAGTTCAATTCATTGTTCATTTTGATACATTTTTTACAAATAAGAGTAAAGCAAATTTTTACAACTTGACAAACTGAATGCAAAAATGTTTTTAAAATAATTAAATGTCCTTAATTGGTAGCCACGATTTAATGGATACAACGCAGAGCTATTTCTTGAATGAAGTGTTAAAAAGTTGCTGGTGATCCACATGCCTAACGTCAGCTGGGAGAGTTTGGAGGACAGCCAAACCTCGGTCTCAATAATCGTCAATTTTACAACGGAGTGAAATTTATCAATATTGAAATCTCCTGCCTCGCCGTATAACCTTATGCTTAGATAATCGATTTAGAAAAAAGGAAAACAGGATGTGATCATTTCAATTGGTGATTAGATTAATTTCATTTCGCGAGAACTCAAGAACCTTTGTAGAACAGTTAGCAAATCCTTAGAAGAGGCTCTTGGCCTCCATTTGTTACTCCACGATTTTCAAACCTCTTAGCATCAGCAAACTATATCATGACAAGATGAATTTGAATTTGAAACGAAGACACAAGACATTATAGTTTTTCGACTGTTCCTTTAATTCTTCGTTTTGGCCAATGCCATGGAACTAAAATTCGAGTCACCAAGTGAGGCGGTAGGATCGTATAGATATCGTATTCGTATGAAATTGGCAATATTTTTGTTTCTCTAGTCACGCGTTTTTATAGATTAAAAAATAAGTATGTTTTTATGTTTTAAATGTTATAAGCCTACAAGATTGAACAAAAAGTCAATTTGTAAATCCATTTTTGGGAATTTTTTAAAAGTATTACGCAAATATTAACCATAGTAACTTTTAACAACGAATCATGTCATAGATCTGTCTCAGCACTATAGTTGCCTGCATTAATGGCTGATACATATGTTAAATGTACACCTTATAAGTAAATAAAACAAATAAATAAAAATAAATAAATAAACCTACACTTATTATGAAAGTAACGTCTTTAGAAGCCTGTGTTTTATCCAGCCAGCAATTACTTAAATCAGGTAAGTGTAGAAGACGGCTGGTTCTCCGCACGGCCCTAGACCGGCTTAGACTGTCCGTCAACGCTAAGAACGCTATGAATTAAAATCTCAGATAATAAGACCCCTGCGTTGTAAGAGGAAGATAGATTAGAGCTGAAGAGAAGCCTAAGAAGAAGATTCACATGCGCGAGTGTCATCACCAAACATAGTCTAGGCGTGAGTCGAAGTGACTCACACGGTTTGGTATGTAGAAACAAGGGATCTGGGTTCGAATCCCGCATTCATCATCATCGTCATCTATTCACAATGAATTATAACTCGATTCATGAAGGAGTACAGAAATGGTGACTCATAATTCTTGAGACTCATAACTCAGGAGTCAAGAGTTCGATTCCCGACACCGGCAATCCTATCTGAGGTTTTTCCAAGGGTTTCTTCAGTTATGTGGGAGAATAGCTTACTGGGATTGATTCGTACAAATAAGGAACTATAGAAATACCCAAACTTACCAAGTTCATCTGGAAAGGGGCACGGACCAAGCAAAGTTGTTCATTATTTTTGTTCTTATTTGCATTATAGCAAAAATTTGATATGCGTAAATAAATAAATATAATGGCAAAGGTTCGAAAGAAAGAACGATGAAAGAAAAGTTGTTACTGCGAAACAGTGGTAATGATAGAAAATAGAAAACAACCTCGATAAATCGTAATGGAACAAAAGCAGAGGAAGGAAAATATATGGAAGTGAAGAAGAAAATGAATGCGGAATAAAACTTAGAAAAACAGACACAAGATTGGTAGCGACGGCGACAGTTTAACATGACAGAAAGTCAGACATGCAACGGGTGCGAGGGCGGGGGAAGGGAGGGGGGGGGGTGGAGGGGGTGATGATCATCAAAGCAACAAACTTCAAGTTTGTTCGCTCTTTGCTCACAGCATTCCACAATCCTCTTCATAAAGAAAACATCAAATCGCGACTGATCGAAAGAAGTAACGTGTGATTTACAAACTAGTACAAGTTACGTCAACAAGATACAGTGCTTAGCGGTAACACGCGAGACTCAACTCAGAAGGTCGCCAGTTCGATATCGGTCATTGATAAACGCGATTGAAGCTTTATTTCCTAAGTTTCCCTCGGTAAAAAGTGAATACTATGATTGAGTCCTCTACAATAGTCCTATGACTTCCCTCCCAAATATTCTCGCAACCAATACCTAGTTCGTCACCTGAAGAGGTGCATCTCTGGGAAGATTTTTACTAAAAATTGTTATTATTTCTTCTTCAGCGTCCACGTGTGTACGTAATTCCATTCCCAACGCAATATTACCGTAGTCCTATCACTGTATCGTAAATTACTTGATAATCTGTAATCATCACTTCGTCGATTTTATCTTTGCTGCACAAACGCTCCTCTGGTAAGATTGCCATAATCATTAAATAAAAGCTGTTAATAGCCATGAATCTCGCCGCCAGATATAACGCGCGCACAGAGTGGCGCCACTAAGGGGGGGGGGGGGGGGGGGGGCGTCGCATGCGTATGGGAGGTTGCACCGCTTTATTTAGATTGAAAATGGTAGTGATAAAGTAATATGCTGAAATACGATCGACAATTCATACCTGTGCGACTTCATACATGTGCGACTTCATACATGTGCATAAAAAGGGGGTTGGGGGCACAGCCCCATAACTTTGCCCGCAACGAATCGCTTCCGGTAAGGATTGGCTTTTGGCAGTTTTGTACATTGTAAATATCGTATTATGTTCTATTCATGAACAGCAAAGGAAGTGGATATGAATTAAGATGAGACTCAACGATGAATGAATGCACATATTATGCAATATATACAATAATTATTATTTTGGACTAAAACAATTATATAATCACTATCATTTTAGGAATTAAGATAACTGAAATATTAGAGACTATAATATTATATATTTGAAAGAAATTTAGAGACTGGACAAACATGGTGGTTACATAAAACAGCGTTCTGCAGTTATCATGTCCAGCACAGTATCAGACGCTGTCCTATGTTTTACTCCTGCCTACTCCGACATTTCCTATCCTTTTTCAAGTTGATTGGAATTAAGGAGATTGTAAATCTCGTGAAACCGTAGTTGTTT
The DNA here is from genome assembly GCA_945910005.1 of Isoperla grammatica. Lineage (NCBI taxonomy): Eukaryota > Metazoa > Arthropoda > Insecta > Plecoptera > Perlodidae > Isoperla > Isoperla grammatica. The sequence continues at coordinate 29,145,176 of OX246745.1, forward strand.
ACCGATTGGAGTCGACATAAAATATGAACATGGATGACTGAACTGAACGTGGGCTGGTAATGTTTTATTTATTTTTAAAGCGGTTCGCGTTCGTATTGGTTATTTATAAATGCCGCACCAATACCTTGGGGTTTTTCAATCAAGCGGAATTTTAATCTGTGTGTCGCTTCTCATTTGAAACAAGAACAACATTAATATCAAGTAAGAGCCAGTATACAATGTTCTTGAGTCCAATTCTTTGGCGTAATGTCATTCATTGCAGCATAACGAGTGGTTAGTGCACAGCCAATGTACGTTTTAACTGAGGTTTTAACATCATTAGGTGTAGCTCGCACTCCCCTGCGGTTATTTGAAACAAAACATTTACGCTAATCGTAACACTTTGGCACATCTTAAAAGTAAGAAATGTTATTATTTGCTTTTATTCGTATTTCAGAACATAAAAACAATGATGATAATAATCATGATTCTGATAATAATTATAATAATACTTCGAGAACAACAAAAAGCGCACTATTGGGAACTGCAAATATACTTTACGAAAAGTCGTGAACTGAAAGCCAGGTTGTTCTAGTGCCAAAGAAAAAAAAGTTTGCTTTGACAAATATTATTCAATCTCCATGTCGTTCTAAAAGCATGGGAATTTCGTTTTTTTTCAAAGAAAGCGGTCAATATCATGAATTCGTTTTGAACCACTCACAGCGCTCCAAGTTATCCTGTCTCCAGCAACCAATAGTCGAACGTTATTACGGTAGCACGTGACTCACTTCAACCAATTACTGGAGTTTTGTGAACCTGAAGCAGCTGTTTTGCAGTGAAAGACTTTTAGGCTGAAGTGTGTTGTGTTTTAGTGGTTTTCATTGAAGTTTTATTGTAAAATCGCTTGCATTTATAGACGACATGGAGGAAGAACCACTAACAAATACCGTTGAATCACAGGCGGTCATAATGATGGTAGACAAACGCGACAGAGTCAGGTAAGATACTATAAACCAATAATGATATTGCTCTAGCCATGACCCTAGCTAAGCCTAGACCTAGGTCTAGGTCTGAACATCAACAAAGTTAACTAACGTAGCTTATCCGGTCTCTAAGCTCCTGTAGTGGAAGACACATAGGCCTATATGTAGGTAGGTCACTTTGTAGGACTAGGCCTATGTCTAGTTTAGTTCATATTGGGACTAGTTTCTGTTCTACTGCACACGCTAGGTATAGGCCTAGGCAAATGTTCTAAAACAAACATGATTCCAGAAAGTTTCGAGTAAAAAAGTAAACACTGAAACTTGAAAGAAAACAGTGAACATTGAAATCATAATTTTGTAGCGCATGTATGTGTGATTGAGTGCTTTATTAATTACGTTCTCGTTGTGAAAGATAATATTGCTTATAATTTTATCTGAACAAATTTGTATGAGCACGAATTGGAAATCATTTTTACTAATAATAATTCATGTATTAGATTTTAAGCCAAATTCGCAAAAATATAATGAAGTAGGCCTAACAACTATCTTGTACTGCTCTGCATTTATTTTACAAAACAAAAAAAACGGCCGAATTAGAAATTTGGAGGTAGATCAAATAATTTAAGAAATCATTGTTGAAAATTTGTATTATTTGTATTGTCTCCAAACTTATATTTAAATTATTTGAGATACAACCTGTCTATTTTACTACCTGGGATACTCGCTTTATTCGATGTGTCACAATGTCCTCAAAACTGTTTTGTTCAATTGTTAACAACAATTTCACGGTGGTGACTCAGGGGGGTGAAATTTTTATTTATTATTTCACTTAATTGAATTAGCTGTTTCGTAAACGCAAAACAATTGTTGTGACTTCATGTTACTTTTTCTGTGTCTATTGAATAGGCCTTCAAAGTAACTACAAATACCTTGAGCCTTTTTTATAGGCCTAGTAGGTATCGACAATGTTCACTAACCAATTTATTTTTTCAATATGCCGGACGTTAAGGTATTTCTAACGTTTCTTTTGATATTCACAAAAAAACGTCATCCAAATCCTCTCATCCATCTGGGTTCTCGGCTGATGACAGACAAAAAACAACCACGCAAATACACGGACAGGCAGAGAAAGAGTGGCATTTGATTCGAATGAAGGTCTCATTCGCTTCACTTATTCGTAACAAATTGTGCGTTCACCTAAACTATTTCCAGTTTGAATGATACAAGCATTTTAAATGTCTGTGTGCTTTTCCTTTTGCGGCAATGCTCGCCGAAGCACGGAAATAAGTAAGCGTCCCTAACTCATGATAGGCTATTGGATATAATTAAAAAGTAGACCCTTTTTTTAAGTTCGAAAAAAGTAATCTTAAAATGTGTTTAAAATGAGAACAGTAGAGTTCTGTTCATTTCTTGAAGTCAGGTGGCTCGACCCCACCTTCCTATCTTTTGATTACGTCATTTCCGTTTGGTCCCCTGCCTGCCTGCTACTTCCTAATTGGTCCCCGTAGAGATAAGATGGTGGTACTCGTTAACTTTTGACCCCGGGGTCCTCGAAGTTAGGAACACCAGAAACTAAGCTACAAGGTGTTAGTTTGTTCACTGCATCAGTTTTATGATTCTCTATGATGTGGAGTCGTAACATTATCTACAGCAGACTCCGTAGTAGACTTAGAGCCTATTTGGTTTTGACTTCTTGACTTAAGATAAATCTTATCAATTATTAATTGCATCTTGTTTCAACTGGGTGGTGGTGAAATTACTCGAAGTTTACAAAACTATGATACATTTTTGACCTGAGAGTTAATTATTATTGCGAGAGAGTGAGAAAGCAATAGATTACAGCACTCTAATAACTAAAAGTGACTAGGTACATAAACAATTATCTTAGCTGCACGAAAGAAACAAATTTCTTCTAAGCTTGCTAGATCCTGTTGTTTATAATCAACAGTGGATTCCCAGTGGTCGAGCTCTAAATTCTGATCAGAGCTATGGATCAACCATCGTTAGTCACTGGAGTGAGCAAACAATACAAACATCCTACAACAACTAAGACGTGTAAATGTGTGTTTGCTTTTCCCATCGTTTTGCATAGTCGTTGCTAGTTTAGGGTCGTCGGCAAGCCATGAGGAACTAACTATCCAAATTGAGTTGCCAAGCATGCCACACTTTGATACTGTTCTCCATGGCTAGCGCTGTATCATTGTCTAAAGCAAACGAGATTACTTCACGTAAAGTTTACTTTCAAGGTAATTCTTATGTGTTTTCTTCAACGTTCGGTAAAATTTCTTGTATTAAGTATAAAATTTAAATTTTGCAGTAGTACTGTGACTATACACTTTGATTTGGGGGGTGGACTAAACGAACATTTACACAAAGACAATTCGAGCGTACATTTCTTTTATCCATTTTTTTTTAAAGTATGTGAATAGTTTGAAAGAAATGTCCGAAGACTGTTAGTACGACTCAATCCCAGCGTTCGCATTGTGGGCGCGAAAAACAACGGAACACCTCAAGTCAGGATTGTCAGTGGCCAGAATCGAATCGGTGACCTCCCGAATTAGAATCTGGCACGTTACTGCACAAAGGTATTCCCTTCAGGACATACATTGAGAAAGCCCTTCCTCTCTAAAGCTCACTACTATCCTCTTACCTAATTAACATAACTACTCAGGCAACTTTGACATTGATCCATTCAGGGATCCTCATTCCAAATATATTCCTTGAATGAACGCCTCAAATTACAGCTCATCACCTCAGAAGATAAACAGAGGCAATGAGGTCACGTGTGCATGCGTAATCGGGGGGGAGGGGGTGGCTCCTTGACACCCCCTTGAATAAAGAACACCTGGCCGATATTATTGGCAGTGCATCTTGCGGTGAATGGGTCCGAATTCCGAATTCCAGATTCAACGAACTCTCAATTTATTTTTAGACATTCAAATAAGTAAGTGATTATTCAACGTATTTGTACCAGAAATGAACAATGTCTCTTTGCTGACCTCAAAGAGCCGCCGTTCATTTCTGGCTGGAACACATCCGTTGACTAATCACTTATATTGGAATTAAACTGAAACTGCGTTGAGTGTTTGTGAATTCTGGAATCTGTCAGTTGTAATACGAGGAGAAACGTTGATTTCAGATGAAATTATTACCAATAATATATCAGCTCGTATAATGTAGATTAAAATCAGTGTTGTTGATTTTTCTTAAAATTCTAGTGGCTTAAAAGCCACTAGAATTTTAACAAGATTTTCATTTTCATTTATAAAATGCAAGCCAAAGATACATAATTATGGCTGGTGTCTTCAGTGTTCGTGATTATGTATGTACCAATCGTATACCAATGCGTAACGAAACATTTTTATGTGAATTATTTCACTTATAAGAACGTTCTAAAATTGAGTTTGTTTGTAAAATGTGTAATAAATATGTTGATATTTGATTTATATGCACAAGATTCAAAATTAACAATTTTTATAAAAATAGTTCACGAAATAATATGGTTTTGAAATAAACCATCTGAAGATATCAACAACAATTAATCAATGTTTGATAAAGGAATCTTACAACCCGCTTATAAAAATTGTATTCGTAGAACGTGTTGTTTACTGACATGTGTCATCACAACTCATTTCAGAATAAAATAGTGGGAAAAGAAAAATGTTATGTACTTTGGTAAAAAACATATTTCTGGTGATTCTACACAAAGATAATCTTCCTAAGATATTTGCACTAATATCGGCAAGTCATATGACTTCCCTTTTGTACGTAGGCCTATGTGTGTTGTGTAATTTCAATGTCTCTAGAATCTGAGATAGAATGTTTCTAGAATCTGAGATAGAATCTGAGAGTAAATGTATATTTAAAGTCCGCGTACCCATGTGAAAACCTAATGATTGTAACGTACAAAATGAAGTGAGATAATGTATGGTATTATGTACAATTTCATTTTTTTGTTTTAATAACGTGTACTATGTACTTACACAGTAGCCTATGCCATCTTGTTAGTCATACCACCAACACAAGGTTATATTTCTGGCACTTACTCCCGGACAGTTTTATCGGTGCATTTAATATTTGATGTTGCTTTTAGTTATGCTACATATATATTTAGGAATGCCTCTTTAATGTTTGGTGTGTGTATATTTACTCAAAACTCTACAATACTTTCGTGTAGGTCTGTCACTATTCAATGCAAGTAATGACTGCCCTATAAATCAATGTACGTACGAGAAATTGGCATCAATCCCTGAGATGCAGTTGTGTAAACAGTCCCTTCTGCTATTACGATTCCATCAAACAACTAGTGAGGCCGAAGCGAAAGATTAAAGTAAAATTCTTCATTAAAGCAGAGTAGGAATTAGATTATATTACATTGTTTAGTACCCAATAACAGACGAGATTATTGAAACATTATACCTCGATGTTAGTTTGAACAATATCCCATGATGTGTACTTACATTATACTGCACCATGAATAGCCTAGACAAGTTTGTGTGAATTGAAAGATAACGTAAAATATTCACGAAAAGAGATGATATTGAGTTGCAAAGTATTTAATTTTTGCACTAGATGGAATTGAAATTTGAAAGGTTTTTGCTTCAAACCTTGTATAAGTTTTAGGAATGCATTTTCATTTGTATTTTCCACTGCCACAGACAGAGGTTGTTATTACTGAATACCCTTGTTTGTTGCAACTTGCAATGCATTGAATGAACACTTAATGGTAGAACAGGGTAGTGCACACAGTATTGTAGACTATTTCTCCCCGCTTCATGAACAATAATAAGGCTTCTAGTACATGCAAGATTACGGATTAAATGTTTTACGACAAGAGATCAAACCAGTTACATCAAACAAAATCTTCGTTCTACTTCACGTCACTTCACCAATATAATTAGTAATTGAAAATAATTTGACTATAACCGAGAAATGTAATGCATAGCGCCACATTAATATTTCCGAAAACCCATCACATTGACAAACTTTCCCAATACTCTCCATCACCTTAGCTATAGCTTTGTCCAGAGTGATGTAAACTCTCCATCACCTTAGCTATAGCTTTGTCCAGAGTGATGTAAACTCTCCATCACCTTAGCTATAGCTTTGTCTATAGTAATATAAACTCTCCATCACCTTAGCCATAGCTTTGTCTATAGTAATGTAAACTCTCCACCACCTTATAGCTAAAGCTTTGTCTAGAGTATAATGTTAACTCTCCATCACTTATAGCTATAACTTTGTCTATAGTAATGTAAACTCTCCATCACCTTAGCTATACCTTTGTCTATAGTAATGTAAACTTTCCACCACCTTATAGCTAAAGCTTTGTCTAGAGTATAATGTTAACTCTCCATCACTTATAGCTATAACTTTGTCTATAGTAATGTAAACTCTCCATCACCTTAGCTATAGCTTTGTCTAAAGTAATGTTCACTCTCCATCACCTTAGCTATACCTTTGTCTATAGTAATGTAAACTCTCCATCACCTTAGCTAGATCTTTGTCTATAGTAATGTAAACTCTCCATCACCTTAGCTATAGCTTTGTCTTAAGTAATGTAAACTCTCCATCACCTTAGCTATAGCTTTGTCTATAGTAATGTAAACTCTCCATCACCTTAGCTATAGCTTTGTCTAAAGTAATGTTCACTCTCCATCACCTTAGCTATACCTTTGTCTATAGTAATGTAAACTCTCCATCACCTTAGCTATAGCTTTGTCTATAGTAATGTAAACTCTCCATCACCATAGCTATAGCTTTGTCTAAAGTAATGTTCACTCTCCATCACCTTAGCTATAGCTTTGTCTATAGTAATGTAAACTCTCCATCACCATAGCTATAGCTTTGTCTAAAGTAATGTTAACTCTCCATCACCTTAGCTATACCTTTGTCTATAGTAATGTAAACTCTCTATCACCTTAGCTAGATCTTTGTCTATAGTAATGTAAACTCTCCATCACCTTAGCTATAGCTTTGTCTTAAGTAATGTAAACTCTCCATCACCTTAGCTATAGCTTTGTCTATAGTAATGTAAACTCTCCATCACCTTAGCTATAGCTTTGTCTAAAGTAATGTTCACTCTCCATCACCTTAGCTATACCTTTGTCTATAGTAATGTAAACTCTCCATCACCTTAGCTATAGCTTTGTCTATAGTAATGTAAACTCTCCATTACCATAGCTATAGCTTTGTCTATAGTAATGTTAACTCTCCATGACCTTAGCTATAGCTTTGTCTATAGTAATGTAAACTCTCCATCACCATAGCTATAGCTTTGTCTAAAGTAATGTTAACTCTCCATGACCTTAGCTATAGCTTTGTCTATAGTAATGTAAGCTCTCCATCACCTTATAGCTATAGCTTTGTCTAAAGTAATGTAAACTCTCCATCACCTTAGCTATAATTTTGTCTAGAGTAATGTTAACTCTCCATCACCTTAGCTATAGCTTTGTCTAAAGTAATGTAAACTCTCCATCACCATAGCTATAGCTTTGTCTAGAGTAATGTTAACTCTCCATCACCTTAGCTATACCTTTGTCTATAGTAATGTAAACTCTCCATCACCTTAGCTAGATCTTTGTCTATAGTAATGTAAACTCTCCATCACCTTAGCTATAATTTTGTCTAGAGTAATGTTAACTCTCCATCACCTTAGCTATAGCTTTGTCTAAAGTAATGTAAACTCTCCATCACCATAGCTATAGCTTTGTCTAGAGTAATGTTAACTCTCCATCACCTTAGCTATAGCTTTGTCTATAGTAATGTAAACTCTCCATCACCTTAGCTATAGCTTTGTCTTAAGTAATGTAAACTCTCCATCACCTTAGCTATAGCTTTGTCTATAGTAATGTAAACTCTCCATCACCTTAGCTATAGCTTTGTCTAAAGTAATGTAAACTCTCCATCACCTTAGCTATAGCTTTGTCTATAGTAATGTTAACTCTCCATCACCTTAGCTATAGCTTTGTCTATAGTAATGTTAACTCTCCATCACCTTAGCTATAGCTTTGTCTATAGTAATGTTAACTCTCCATCACCTTAGCTATAACTTTGCTTATACTAATGTAAACTCCCTATCACCTTAGCTATAGTTTTCCCCACGGTAAAATGCTCTTCATTGCCTTGGCTAGTGCAATACATCCTTCTAATGAAACCTAAAATGCATACATAGTCATCAATACTGTATTGATTTGTCACTTGACTCTTCTTGCTCTGATATGTATAGTTGTGCACAAAGAAATTTTAGCAAAACGACACTATTCTATCAAAAAAGGCAAGTTTTGACGTTAGTCTTACATATATAAAGCAATGGTTGTAAAGGGAAAATGTCTGAGGAAAGATCCCCATGTTAAAGGTTCATGTTTTTATGACAAAGTTTCAAGAACTTTATCTGAGTTTCGGTCGCAATCGACTGCGCTTGTCCCTATCTGTACATCTGTTTCCTCACATATTTATTTGACTTGATATTATTGCAGACCTATGCCATTTTGAAGGTCTCTTCGCTGCTGATGGTGCGGTCTGACCGTATATCCCATAATACTGTCTACCCTACCTATAGGCCTACTATAACATGCAGAAATGCAGAAGTGACCAGATTTTTTATTAATTCCGTTGTGTAATAGGCAAATAAAATACCGCATGCAATTTATATGAAGATATGTTATAGATATATCGTGGATATTGGTCTACCGTGCTGGATTTGTAAAAATAATAACATATTTATGCAGTATAACCGGGTTATATGATCTAGTTTTGCTTCGACAGTAAATCGAATTAACGTGTGTTTGCTGTTGTGTTGATAAGACTGGAGTCGTGTAGTATATAGTATATACATTCCCCCATTCATGCATTTTTAATATTCTTTCATATTTTATACCGATATAGGTACCGTATAGCACAGTGGTAAAACGCGAGACTCTAATTCGGGTGGTCGCCAGTTTGATACCGGCCACTGCCAGTCCTAACTGAAGGGGTTTCCCGACGTTTTCTCAGTTAAAAAGTGAATGCTAGGAGTTACTCATACTATCAGCGCTCGGAACTATTTCAAATATTGCATTACTTGGCTAGTCACCTGAAAAAGGACATGGATTGACCCTGGGCAGGTTTCCTACGAGAAACTATTATTATTTTTGATTTTCAATTTCATTCTCTCATTTTTGACAGATAACTTCTCATGTATTACGTGTATTCTGACTCGTCCTGTGAATTAACAAATGTTTCTATTCACAATTGCAATTGTTTCTGTACAAAATAAAATGATATGATAAATCAGTTGTTATTTGACCAGAAAATATGAATGAAGACAAGAAGCGGCCTTGCTTGGACAGAAGCCAAAAACATACTTAACAACAGAATCGTTTTCATTGCTAAAGCTGCACAAACAAAATGCCAGCCAGCGGGGAACGAAAGAAACTTGTGTGGGTTGGTTGGTTGAAGGAAATCATCGATTTGAGAATGCTAGGTTATGATGCAGTTATGGTTGAAATAATTACACATGCTATAACATAGTTAATTCCGAACTTATGCGCCTGTGCTGATGTTTAACAATAGGTAATGGATTGACTAAACTTTTCATTCGGACAATTTGTATTTGCTCATCTGCTGTTTATTTATCCCATGTGATGTTTGACAGTTACTTCTAAACGATGCTTCTTGCTTCAGAGATGAGCACGTGTAGTGATTGCTACAAAACATGCGTGACGCAACCTTGCAAATTACACAAAAGTTGTTGTGTACTAATTCATATTGATTAGATATGGTGGTTTCAGTTTCAGGTAGCCGCTTAACAGGGAAGTGTTTAGAATAGGAAAGAAAACGAATTCCAAAAAATCTTTCTTGAATCGAATTGAATATTGAATCCGCCAGGACAGCAGAAGATTATTTAGCATTCGCTTTCCTATTCTAATGTAAGATTGTATTAAATTAGTTGGTGATGAATTGTTCATGGAATTGTTTTGAGTAGGGAGAACAATGGTGAAACATCCATCTCCGCTTGGACTCAATATCATAATCATCATTTTGTTTATTTTACTAATCGTTTTCCCCCTGTGTCACTTTGAAGTTTGCGTCTCGACTTTTCAAAGAAAATAGTAAAAACTGAAGTGTACAACTCCACATAAAGGGTTAGAAGAAAAGAATTCTCTAGCACTGTTCACTGAAATCGAAACATTTCGAGAAAGAGATACAGTACGAAATAACAATAATTGAACAAATAGAATTTTATCTCCGAGACAATTTCCAAGGGATTTGATTGGACTGTTTAATGTTTGTTTTTTTTTGCACAAGTAATGACAATTTGCATTTTAGGTGCGAGGGGAGGTGATGAAGGTGGTGGGGGGGAGGAGGGGGGAGTTCTCAGCCCCCGCCGTATTTCACAGCCTTCTGTGTGTAATCTAATCCTAGATCAATTACTGCGGCTCCTGTCTTCATTATGAGTGGAAGGCTGTGAAAGAGAATGGATGTTGAGGAGGAAGGAACGGGTAATCGATCAATGGTTCTGTGGGCTGCTCGACTGGCATCACTTAGGTTGCTGTTTATAGTACAGCCTCTTCAAAAATAGATTACATTTAGTCATTTTCTCTCTTAAAATGGTCTTAATTCATTTTGCCATAACAATTTTGCCGTTTTGACTGATATTTACTGTAATTGTGTGTCACTTAGTTTGTTACTGGCTGATGGTCAAGGATTCTATATCGATGACTTTATAGTATGATTGATGCAGTTGTGCGATGTGATTAATTCTTGTAATATCTGAGTTAATTATGTGTGATAACAGTCTTTATTGGACCAAACTAACACCCGATAACACACACACACTCATTGGGTATTTTGTCTCAGTACTGCATTGAATATGTATCACACCTTTACGGCAAAGATTTCGCAACTACGTGTCCAAGCATTTTAGTAAATTTATTAATCCATAAATAAATGGTTTTATTTGAATTTCATAAAAACATTGTAAGTATGAAAATACCCTTTGATGTGACATCAAAATTATAATCCAGTGCGACGTTGTCTCTCTTCGTTCTATTGTATTCACAATAGGTCCTCATCATCTATTGCTCGTTTCCGTTACTTTTATTCTTGTAGTATTGTTTTCTCAACACAACGACATCATAATGGGTTTTATTGTTTTTGTAGTCAACTTCATGTCCTTAAGTTTATTCGCGTCACTGTTCCTACCATATGGCATCACTGTTTAAAATTAAGAGAAGTAATAAGTTGTATTCCACGTGATATTGTTGATTATTACCAAGTTCAACAATTTTATTAAAAATGTGACTTCCAAGCACTAAAATACTATAAACTCTGCCAACTAAAAACTATGCTACTTAATCGCAAGCCGTTCTCATTCACACTCACAGAAGTGATGATAAGTGATAAGCATTGCAGGGGCCTTATGACGTAACGCATCCGTTTGAGTCTCCCAATAGATAGCGGAAAGTTGTAAAACTCATTTTTATAATGGCAACCTTCTAACACTTGATTCCTCAACGACAAAAGCTGGTTGTGATACCTAATATTTAGCCAGACTAATTATTTCATAGGTTATTATCTCTTTCCCCAGACGATTAAAAACTCTTTGATGATTTCATCATTACCAAACAATTTGTAATCGTCTGGGGAAAGAGGTGACAACCTATAATATAATTAGCCTGGCTAAATATTGGGCCTAATACAACCAGCTTCATAGTTTGTTATCTCGTTCCCCAGACTATTAAAAACTCTTTAGTGTTCGGGCGTTAATCTATCCACGTGACTGATGGTATTCGTTGTCAGGGTCAATACTCGGTGAAAAACTGAAATAGACGACCAGATAGATGAAACCCGATAGTCCATCAAGTTGTGTGCGCTGTGTATGTCACAGTATACATACACACGTGATACACACCAGACATCAGTCCCTCCATCCATCCATTATACATCCAGTCTACATCCATGTATATCGGTCCATTTATCCATTCGTTCATAATAATAATTTTCCGTAGTAGTACCTGTTGAAGGGTGTAGGCCCTACACCATCTTTCCCTGATGTGCCTCTCTTCAGGTAACTAACTAGGTTACTAGGGTGTTTGGGTAGTTGGGAAGGAATATACGAGGACTGTTAGGAGGAATAACAGCATTATAGCTTTTACGACCGGGAAAACCTCAGAAAATACCTTCAGTCAGGATTGCCGGTGGCCGGAATGGAACCGGCGACCTGCCAAATGAGATTCTCGCGTCTTACCGCCGAGCCACCTCTATCGGTGGTTGAAGGAATGCTTTGGGGCATTTTATACGATTTCATAAGTTCTTATTTGAGATGAAGATCTTTCATATTCAATATTACCGAGGTTGATATAATTCATTCATTGGGCACCAATCGTTCTGTTCAATATTCTTGCTGAAAGAGAAGATTGACAGGTTTGCTTTAAAAACTAATTTAAAATACCGAAGATGTAGAGGGGCTATTGATTTATATCGAGGAATGTAGAACAGTGATTTCAGATATAGCCTTGCCTTAAAACAGATTTGGGTTCTCTTACTTTAAAATTTCATCTATTTGAGTTGTATTGTATTAATAAATAAACACTGCTTTTAATTAATTCATAAAATAGCTAGAAATTGTAGAGTATAACCACTTTTATAGTACAGTGTAGTCGTGGACATTTCATGTTTAAGATATATAATTTACTAGGAAATAATCACTGAACAAATTCTAATATCTTCCTAGAAATTGCGCGAAAAAGTATCATCTACCGAAGTGAGTGAACGTATGTGTATTGTGTACAGAACCGTATGAGGAGATCTCAGGATAGGAATTAAAGTCTATAGCCAATCGTCGTTGTCCGTTGGTGGAGTTTACCTTCAAAATATTACAAGCGATAAATACTTCAGACCTCAGGAAAAAATTATCGTTCCGTTTTTACTGTTCGTTTCAATGTTAGTAGTCCCGTCATGTACCAAACCTCTTGGGACTTATCCTTCATTCTAACCAAAATCATCAGGTTATCTTCATCGACGAATAATAATTTACATTACATCAATTTCTCTATCGTAAAATCATTGCGTATTTTTTCTCAACACGCATTCAATGACGTTACTTTTAACAATTGACCGGATTCTACCACATAAAAACGGCTTTTGACATTACGTTTTTGAATTTACATTTATCGTTGAACAATTACTTTGTTTTCGAAAATGTTCTTTCTTTAGTGGTTGAGTTGAGTTGTCGGTATAAAGTAGTGGTGAGGCAGGCCAGCCAGCCTGGCTTGTCCTGTTCCGTTGTGATAGTGATGGTTGACAGTTTCTAGTTGACATAACCCGATTACTCCCGTCTGAAACCACCCCCACCCTTTCTCCGTCCCCCACTGCACTAATAGGACAACGCTAATTATCTTTAGGGGCCCATTGCTCCATTCGGCTTACAGTCAACACCCAACAACCACCTAATACGGAGCATAACTTTGCACCTTCAACCTACACTTCATTTTGAGGTACGTTAAACCTCGTAAAATGTGATAAATATGACGTACCTTTATTTGTTTATTTGTTTCTTTAAAGAATAACGTATTAGAGAGATTCGTAATTGCTTTTAATAATAAAAATAACAAAATAATAATAATCAAAATTAGAATATAATTATATTATATAGTAATATAGAGTTTGAGAGAGGATATTGATAAATTTATTTGTTCAATCACATATAATATAATATAAACAAGTGTATGTGTGCGTGTGCGTGTGCGTGTACGTGTGTGCGTATTCTTGTGTCTTTTCATGGGTTTGTATCTGTCTTTATCTGTGATCAGCATGTGCATGCATGAATGGATACACAATTATGCACGGTATGCGTGAGTTTGTTTTTTGCGCGTAGGTTTTCGCACTTGTCTACGTGTGTGTGTGCGTGTGCGTGTGCGTGTGCGTGTGCGTGTGCGTGTGCGTGTGCGTGTGCGTGTGCGTGTGCGTGTGCGTGTGCGTGTGCGTGTGCGTGTGCGTGTTCGTGTGCGTGTGCGTGTGCGTGTGCGTGTGCGTGTGCGTGTGCGTGTGCGTGTGCGTGTGCGTGTGCGTGTGCGTGTGCGTGTGCGTGTGCGTGTGCGTGTACGTGTGGGTTTGAGTACCTTTTTTACCTTGATGCCAATTAGCTCGAAGATCAATGGGTGCGCCTCGCACCGGCGAACAAAGTTCTCCAGGGATCAAGATTAATTTGATGAAGCTTAGAACTCGCAGCATCCAGTTGGCCCTTACTTCACAAGCTTGGCCACAAAGCCACACACACACACATAGCTGCTATACCCCGGCTGAGCTCAACTAGAGAGCTTTGTTTATGTCGTTCACGATTACATTATATTTCAGTGGCACATTCACTGGATGAGCGTTTGCTTAACACATTCACTGGATGAGCGTTTGTGTGACACATTCACTGGATGAGCGTTTGCTTAACACATTCACTGGATGAGCGTTTGTGTAACACATTCACTGGATGAGCGTTTGCTTAACACATTCACTGGATGAGCGTTTGCTTAACACATTCACTGGATGAGCGTTTGCTTAACACATTCACTGGATGAGCGTTTGCTTAACACATTCACTGGATGAGCGTTTGCTTAACACATTCACTGGATGAGCGTTTGTGTAACACATTCACTGGATGAGCGTTTGCTTAACACATTCACTGGATGAGCGTTTGCTTAACACATTCACTGGATGAGCGTTTGCTTAACACATTCACTGGATGAGCGTTTGCTTAACACATTCACTGGATGAGCGTTTGCTTAACACATTCACTGGATGAGCGTTTGCTTAACACATTCACTGGATGAGCGTTTGTGTAACACATTCACTGGATGAGCGTTTGCTTAACACATTCACTGGATGAGCGTTTGCTTAACACATTCACTGGATGAGCGTTTGCTTAACACATTCGCTGGATGAGCGTTTGCTTAACACATTCACTGGATGAGCGTTTGCTTAACACATTCACTGGATGAGCGTTTGCTTACCACATTCACTGGATGAGCGTTTGCTTAACACATTCACTGGATGAGCGTTTGTGTAACACATTCACTGGATGAGCGTTTGCTTAACACATTCACTGGATGAGCGTTTGTGTAACACATTCACTGGATGAGTGTTTGTGTGACACATTCACTGGATGAGCGTTTGCTTAACACATTCACTGGATGAGGGTTTGCTTAACACATTCACTGGATGAGCGTTCGCTTAATTATTCTTGTAGTAATTAGCAGAGCGGATTCCCCACTCAATTGTCGGCATCGTGATCGTAATCGGTTTGCAATGGTACATTTTCTTATCAAGCCCTACCCACAATTTTCGGTATCGGGATCGCAATCGCAATCCGGAAATTGTGAGTGTTAACTTGCACGCGTCTTATGGCGCTGTTCACAGCTACATCGTAATACAATATGTCGTAACGACTATAATGAGAAAATGTTTGATTGCGATCCCGGTCCCGATGCCGACAATTGTGGTTTGGGCTTTACAATCATTACGATATATCATATAGGAACACTTAAAAAAGTAATATGAATTCAATATTTCATGAAATAGCATTGTTGGTAGTTTTTTATTACAGATGTAATTTTACACATTTATTTCAATGTTAGCTATGATTTACTGCACTGCTGTATAGTGCAATGCAAAAGGTAGAAGAGTTATGACTGTAAGCGAAGTGCTTTGTTAATGCTGAACCACTTAAGCTCTGTTCTGTGTTTTAGTTTCATTTTGTTGCTTACTTTGTAATACTAGTGGCAGGACACATTACAGCAGAGACCACGAATAAAAAGGGAGTTAGTTAATCAAGATGGCAGTTGTTGAGGTTTATATGAAAATAAAATACCATCTCCGATGCCCCACTCTCCGATGCCCCACCTACCTGCTCAAGAAGCCCATGCTCCACCACCTAAAATAAGCACACGCGGTACATTCAAATATTATAAATACATTCTCTATTGAACAGTCGTGTTTCGTTTTCAAACTAGCCTGTATTATTAAAGGATATATTACCCCCAAATATAATACTACCCTAAAAGATAGTATAATACTACCCTAACCTAATAATACTACCCTAACCTAACCTAACCTAACCTAACCTCTATCCCTACCGCTTACCGCGCAGTGGACGTGCGATTAAATTGCTTGGTGTAACATGGGCTTTAGAAAACAGGTAGAGCAGGTAGGTGGGGCATCGGAGAGTGGGGCATGGGAGAGCGCCCCCATATACTTGGTCGGGTAATATATTATAACAACCTATTGACCGATTTGTTAATATACTGATAAAATTGATAATTTTCAGTGTAAATATTCTTATTGTAAACCCCGAATTATAGGCGACTTTTACGCCCGACTTTACTGATTTACAACCGGAATGAATAAAAGTTTATGGTGCAATTCTTATATAAGACCTACGCACAGGTTTCGCAGGCGGTTAATTTTACTAAATATTTTAAAACCGCATAGTTTATATAGTTCAACATTTATGTTGTTTCCCCTATTTTATTCTATTTTCATTTTTTATTTTTATTTTTAGATTTCCGTCTGAGATTTTTTTAAATTCGTAATGACCCGCCGAGCCGATTTGTTCAACTAAAAAAAAAATTATATATATACATATATACATAAACGTGTGTGTGTACACTTACTGCATAAACTTGGTCTAGTTGTAAGTTGTAACTATATTTTACAAAAAGTAAATTACTAATTGTTTCCCTTATGATGGCACCTAGCAAAACTTACATTCCATTGACCAGAAAAGTACAAGGTTATTAGTTACTAAACAAAGTTCGGTTCACGGTTTGATAGACCTATAGGAGTAGACCTATGCTCGATATAACAACGCATTATATCCACTTAAACAAGTTATATAATGATCAATATTATTTGCACGGTGTTGTTGACACTATTTATAATCATTAATGTCAAATGTCAATAGATAAGTTCTCGAGCAGATGCTTACGTTAGTACTTGCAGGTCATTCATACAGATGCAGGGCTACAAACTTTATGAGACGAACTATAGAATAGTTTATGTTTAACTTACGTATTGGCTAGTAGCGCCGTTATGGATTCAACCCATCCCCCATGGGTGAAATTTAATTTCTTGATTTTGTCGTAGTATATGTAGCAGGCAGGGTCGGTAAATCGTGTATCATAGGAAATGTCGGTGAATATGTGAATGAGTGTTTCAAAAGTTGCAACAAGAGAAGAAAATTAACGTGATTTTCAAACATGTTCGTTAATTGTTTAATTACATAGTTATGGTGCTCAGATTTGGTTCACACATTATGACATTCATACTAAATGCGTTAGCTATTTTCCTAGATCAAATATATATTGTGTCTCTATTTTTGCTCACTTCTCTCCAAAGCAGATGTCATCTTTGAATACAGCTATTTTTTGCCTCTACTCTCTCGATTATTCAATTTGCTGTCCCAGTACATGTTGTAGGCCTACTGTCCCAGTACATGTTGTAGGCCTACTGTCCCAGTACATGTTGTAGGCCTACTGTCCCAGTACATGCTGTAGGCCTACTGTCCCAGTACATGTTGTAGGCCTACTCAAGTTGACAACAAATACAGTTTTCTTTTACGCTTTAATGTTGATATACCTACTTCACTACATTTGCTTCTTGTTATGAGTATTTTATTGTAGCTAAACTAAGCTGTTGTCTTGAAGTAATTTTGCTGCATTCTACTCTTCAAAACACGGATCAAATGTATATAATGAAATCATTTAAAATTTAAATCCGATGTTTAAGGGTTTGCTTGAAAGGGATTCATTGTTAGTGATGGTGGTAATCCACGTACCGCATTGTTCAAAGCACAATCGGGAGTCAATTCGGAAGTGTTCGCTAGTCTATTTGCTTTAGCTCTTACTTTCATCATCTCGGTAGGGTGACAGTTCTACTACAGAATGAATTTTGTGTTAGTGTTACCTTTATAGTTCCAAGTACTACTGTTCCCGTCTGGGCTCAATGGTAGCTCTGGGGGCTCTGCCTTTCGTACAAGCCAACTAAACGAACATACGCTATAGCAACTAGTCACAACGATATGATGATGATGATTTTGGTTGCATACATATATAACTAACAATTGCTCGAGTACGAACTCAAATGCAAGAACTACTTCCAACTACCCCGACTTGCGTGTACAAGTATATTTACAAACCATGTAAATGTTGCTATCGTAAAATATGAATATGTTATGTAGTTTGGGCATGGTGTGTGTTTTATATGACGAACGGTTGAACGGAGTAAATCTAGATAACCATCCACGCATCGTCTCGATTAGCATCGTTGCAAAATTATGAGACATAAAATCTACGAGTATCATCACTATCATAATGTAAATCTAGAACATATTCGGGCAGTTCGTTGTATATAAAATTCGAGAGTGGGCACACTTATACACCTGTTTTTTACCAGCACGCTCTCGCCATCTCGACGGCAATTACCCCCCCCCCCCCCGCGCCTCTCCTGAGTCTCCTCCCGTTCAACCATGGAAATAAATTCTTTAATTTGAGTGGGGTGCGCGCCTAAACTCTCACATGCATTTATTAATTAAAGTGTCGGGAGTTTCTGACTAGGAAATAAATGCATTTCACTTCACTTCACTTCACTTCACCGACCGAAACGTAGTTTGTTTTTGTTGGGTCGGCAGGCATGCAGCAGTGAGCGCGCCACGCGTAGGTTGGCAACAAATCGAGTCTAGGTGATAACAGGTCTTGCCATGATGAGAGCTGACGAAGATTGAGCACAAGGGAAAAAGAGAGATCCCGGTAAACAAGTGAAGATGACAATCTAGGGGCATGGGAATACCGGAGAAAAAGAGAACCTAGATCCATCAAATCTTGTACGTTAAGTCATTACTCTCAAGTCTCAACTCAACGACGACGGTAGCAAGTGGTAACACTTCAATGCCTTTCAAAATTAATTTGTTTTTCTTCTTTGCATTTTGTAAATAACACATGAATGTATTCTGTGAAGACAGTCTTATACCGTACGTAATGTACACAGTGTAGTTAAAACCATTATTGGATTATTTTACTTTTTTAACATAATTTTATCCCCGTATAAAAAAAATGCAATCACTACAAAATCAGAAACAAAATGAATATATATACAAAGACAAAAACAATAAATATACAAGTGTGGGAAGCCCATGCCAGAAATACAATACGTATTTCACCTTGGAAATTTAATACGTAATTTTCACAACTCCTCCTGTAGCTATACACAACTATTTGTATGCATAATTATGTATAGTTGTAGGGAAGGCAGATTGTAGCAGTCCAATATATTTTTATCTTACTAATTATTTAATAGAAACATCTCCACGTGTACGTGTATGTATACATACAATGTTTTCAAAACATCAGTGACGTTATTCGGTCTAGAAACGTTGTCTACAAGAAACTATTAAATTGTAATTGAACGAACATAAACTGGTAAGGAATGATCACAACATGGGCCTAAGTCACGCCTCGGTGTTCTGAAAGAGTTTGCGGTTTCCCCCCAGAAAACCCGCTATCGGAGACAGAGCGTTTAGTTGGGTCTCACCTGCCATCAGCTGCGATCCGTGCTCAGGTCGATAATAATCTAATAGGGAGGAGAACGCCGCTTGTTAAAAAGGTTTTTTAAACGCACTAAGCGCGAGTCCCATTCGGGAAAACTTTATGACAATTGCTATCACATCAAAAACATATCATTCACGCAGTACAGATGTGTCCGTTCCTAGTCTCTCGTTTTGATATAACGATAATGCACTAATATTGCGACTTCAACTTGCAATGTCAAACCGTCCTCCATCGCTCATTCCCCATCCCATTTTCCGTGGCATTGATGAAAAGTTAAACCCAAAAAAACAGTCGATCATAATCTGTATTCTGTAGATGTTGAAACTTGTAGCCAGTCTCGTTCCCTGGTGCAGTTGGTAACATTGTGATTGATTTATTGTGACAGAGATTGATCGAAGTTGGCTGATTCAACCCTTAGACAGTTTAACCTTCGTAGCTCTCTGAATAGAAAGATGGCGGCCACCTTGAAATGCGTCTTAATCGCACCCCCGTGCGTTTGATGTATTGTCTCATACACTGCTCGCCAGATTACGACCGGCCACCATTTGCAAATGCAGCATTTCATTATGTGGGGGAGAGAGAACGGAATCTATTTCAGTACAGTCTTCTTGTAGGTGGAAACATTTAGGCTCGATGGCCGCTTAGGATTACTTTTATACACAATTCCATTTACTTGCACTTCGTCACTTATCACTCAGTGCTAAGTCGAGTTGTCACAAGGAGAACTCTGCATTTAATATTCATTCATACAAATACTATAGAGTATAAGATAGAGTAGAGATATTTACAACAAAAACAAAAAAGAGAACAATGATTCATAAAAACGAAAAGTACAATAACAACTCAATAGCAAACAAAACTAAAAGAATAACAAAAGCAAACAAAAATGACAAGTTACCAGTTTAGTTGCAGAACATATTGCGTTATAAGGGATGGATATAATAACACAAATAATCACTAAAATGATACAAACGCATAGTATTGAAATGTTGCAGCCATTCTGTCCATCACCCGAATGACGATAACGTGTGATTGGTGCCGTGGGCGGACAAAGTGGCGCTGTTGGTGGTATTTGCCGGAACTAACCAACCTTAGCAATACATCAAAGCGGGCAGCCAATTTGCGGTAGAAATTAACAATATATATTATATAGTCGGAAATGCAAACATCAAAGTAATACAAAATCAAACTCTATGTTTGAAATTCTAAAGCAAGGAAAATGTTGGTATTTTTGCTTTCTGTCATAAAGTATTTTTGGCTCAATATTTGAATGTAGATTTTCGTTACTTCTTTTGAACCAGCTTCTCACACGCCCGATAATTCGTATTATTAAAGCAACAACGCCTTCACTACTTTATCCCCCCCCCCCCCCCCCCCCTATAAGGGAGGGTGAGCCACGTATCAAAAGACTACCCTCCAGGCATATCCTTACTCTTTCATACGTTCTCTTACTGTTCCTTCCCGTTCTTTCACTATCATTCCGATCTGCAAAGTCCAAACTCCCCTTGCTGTACTTCTTGGTTTCTTTACCATCTTCTTTCTGTGTGTTCACAGAATCTTAATAACTCATTTTATACGTTATTTATCACCCTCGTTTATCCATTAAAAATTGAAGTATTTACTTGTGGAAAGTATCTTTAAAAGTAGAAGTATTTTACACAGAGGGAAACCAAGAAGCTGCAACCTTTCGTATACATCACAACACGCAGATGCTGTCATACAAGTTCTCTGCCTAGATTATGTGGGGATCTCAAGGTTAGAGAAAAAAGCACGAGTAATTTCTTATTACCGTTTGTGTCTCTTGAAGTGAATTTTGCATTATGTAGTTATCAATACGATCTACCTGCATGCATTATAAAAATATTATCTTAACATTTTCTTTTTAGACACGAGTGAAAACCATTCAAATCATGGCTAATATTTTTCAAAAATAACCATGATATCGCTTTTAAATTTAAACCAAATCACACTTTGTTCTGAAAGTTGAGGCATGCATACACATTTCACAAGGTGCGTGAGTGCGTGTGGTAGGTGGAGTGCGTGTGGTAGGTGCAGTGCGTGTGGTAGGTGCAGTGCGTGTGGTAGGTGCAGTGCGTGTGGTAGGTGGAGTGCGTGTGGTAGGTGCAGTGCGTGTGGTAGGTGGAGTGCGTGTGGTAGGTGCAGTGCGTGTGGTAGGTGCAGTGCGTGTGGTAGGTGCAGTGCGTGTGGTAGGTGGAGTGCGTGTGGTAGGGGGAGTGCGTGTGGTAGGGAGAGTGCGTGTGGTAGGGGGAGTGCGTGTGGTAGGTGCAGTGCGTGTGGTAGGTGGAGTGCGTGTGGTAGGTGCAGTGCGTGTGGTAGGTGGAGTGCGTGTGGTAGGTGGAGTGCGTGTGGTAGGTGCAGTGCGTGTGGTAGGTGCAGTGCGTGTGGGTGCGTGTGGTAGGTGGAGTGCGTGTGGTAGGTGGAGTGCGTGTGGTAGGTGGAGTGCGTGTGGTAGGTGCAGTGCGTGTGGTAGGTGGAGTGCGTGTGGTAGGTGCAGTGCGTGTGGTAGGTGGAGTGCGTGTGGTAGGTGCAGTGCGTGTGGTAGGTGGAGTGCGTGTGGTAGGTGCAGTGCGTGTGGTAGGTGCAGTGCGTGTGGTAGGTGCAGTGCGTGTGGTAGGTGGAGTGCGTGTGGTAGGTGCAGTGCGTGTGGTAGGTGCAGTGCGTGTGGTAGGTGGAGTGCGTGTGGTAGGTGGAGTGCGTGTGGTAGGTGCAGTGCGTGTGGTAGGTGGAGTGCGTGTGGTAGGTGCAGTGCGTGTGGTAGGTGGAGTGCGTGTGGTAGGTGGAGTGCGTGTGGTAGGTGGAGTGCGTGTGGTAGGGGGAGTGTGTGATGGTATGTACAGTGTGCAAGTAAGTGTACACTGTAGGGAAACTATCTCATATGGAAGGTTTTAGCCAGCCAGCGTCTTAGTACATAACATGGGCATTATAATGAGACGCTCAACTACTGTGGGGACATAGACGCCTCTTGTTATCTCAATGGTGAGAAAACTAGCCACCTTATTACGTGCGACATAATGCTAAAATATGTTTCAAGATAACCTGAAAACCTGTAATTTGGATATCGATCAGTAACGACGTTGATAATAATTAAAGATGTCTTTTTAGCATTAATTTTATCTACATTTAGAATTAATTATTATTTTAAATTTAGCATTTTGTACTATGTACCATCTATGTTTCCTTTACTGAACATGTTTATACATCACATTGGTCTTATGATTATATTTCTCCTTCCAATCAAGAAGCCACTGGGGTCGAGTCATGGAAGATGTTTATCTTTCAGAAGTGACTAGGCTATAAATACGACCCGAGCTTGATGTAAACAGTGATCAACAATGCACATATTACATTATTACCCACTGAAAGTCAATTCTCACAATTGAGTGGGTTCACAATAAACAGAAATATGTACTTAGGAAGTTGCAATTCTAAAATACGGTGCAAATCAAGATATAGATTTATTGTTCAAATCCATTCTGTGAATTTCTTTTTTCTCTGTTTTTCACCTTAGATTATAATAGCTGATTAAAAAGATTCAGTGTATTAAATTGGAGGGTTGTCCAGTGTCCACTATCATTTGTAACCTAAGTGAAATGGGCGAGGATTTAGTTTCGTCTGTCTCGAGACAGAGGGACAGACAATCAATACAAATGCCACATTCATCAAGGGCTGGCGAGTCCTGGAGAGAACCTGTGGAGGGGGGGGGGGGGGGGGGGGGTAATTGTAATCGTAAACATTCACTTCATCCTCTCAATAATCTACTGTAGAAACTAAACTAGACCAATTGTAGCTTTGTGACAATAAATCTTGAGCAATTATTAGAAAACTTACTTATTGATTCACGAGTCATCTAGGATAAGATAGTTTTGTAGATGGGATTCACAACATTGGTGCAATAGTTCCAGTGACAGAAATATGTACTTAGGAAGTTGCAATTCTAAAATACGGTGCAAATCAATTTTTATTTAGGTTTAAGTCAATTTAATCGATACCTAGAATTATAAGATGAATGAAAAAAGTTGGAATGTTTAAATGGAAGTGTCACTATACATTAACTAGTATAGATAACCCTGCCTTCTTCCTATACATGATGTGATATTACTACGAGAAAACGCAAAACTGAACACTTTTATTTTATTTTTTAAATTCAGATGTTGGTATGTAAAACGTGCCCCTTCTCTCCTCGTGAAGAAAAGTATTCAGTGGAATGAATATTTTAAACGCAATACTGTCACGTAGTGGATTATATTAATAACATAACAAAAGATTGTAACTAAGAACGCAAACCGAGAAATAAAATTGATCTAAAATTGCAAGTACTTATTAGCATTACTATTTGTGTTAGTCCAAGCCGATACTGAAACCTGAATGTGGCAAAAATATCAGTACAATAAGAAAACTGTCGATTGTATTAGTACAACCTACAAGTTTAGTGCGTCGTTTATCAATAGTCATAATATCGGGAAGCACACTAATTGAAATATACCATTCTTATTGTGAATACAAAGAACAAACGCATATTTAATGTATCGATTAATTTTCTAATATCTATGTTTTCCGATATGATTATCGATTACATACTCACGACTTATTCGTTATTATCGATTAGGATGTAAATTGCATACCTTAGATTAGACAAAAAATCATCTTAAAAAATAAAAATAGAAACATAATTTTTGTCGTTGTGGAATTCAGCTAAATTGCCGCGAAGCGAAGCAAGGTAGTTACACCTCGTTTTCTTAAAACGCCTAGCTTGTTGGTCTCTACTTCATCCTCTCCTAATGCCTACTCTGCCTTACAGCCCTAATTACTCGGTGGCGTTTATTAAGATTTAGTGCACGGCGCAATTCTTTAACTCTCTAAATAAGACCAAAACGAGATGATGTGCAAGCAAGGGTACCTGAGTCTGTTTATTCCAACCAGTGGGTCCTAACACACGTTTCACCATTACATTCTCTCTCCGCAGACTAATATAACGTTTATATTACGCCGCCTCGACTGCACACTTGGTGGAAACAACCCAGAGCATTGATGGCTTGAGCACAACATTGAGTCACATGTTAAACTTAAGCTGTTTTAATTGTGCTTGTTTCTACATAAAAGAGTTCCCTAAAGAAATGTTAACGGTAAATAAACGACTTAACTGCAAAATGTTTTGAGTTAAAATTCAACTACAGTTTAATTCAAATTCTTAAATCTAGTTGAGTTAAACCGCCATACCTGCCTTACATTTTAAACACTAATTGTCTCTGTTTGACTTTTATACCGACCGCACTCGTACAACCATCGTCTTCGACGTGTTTGTTTAAATTCAACTAGATTTTAAGTGTTTTCGGATTATGTCTACACTATTTTTAACTATCCCCACTTCAAAAGAATACCATGTATTTACAGAACAATTTTTACGCGCGTTAATTTATGCCATCAAAAAAGTAATATTTTTAATTTTATTTCGAACCTTGGTAAGCTGTCGACACAAATCGCCAGTGAACGGTGAACCCTCCAAGAGACGACAGTTTTATTCATCCGGACTCTCTGTAGTACCCGACAAGCGCTTCTTTGCCAAAACGTAAACCTCATTCTCTGGGCCTGTTGACCTGCTCAGAGTATTTCATTCAATTTATAGCCTTTCTCCGTCAGGCCAGCGGTATTGCAACACACGGCGGAGCCACCTATAAGCCTGGCAATTGCTCTTATCTAAGATCTTATGGGTATCAAAGGTGGTACTGAGCGGTATTGCAACACACGGCCACCTATAAGCCTGGCAATTGCTCTTATCTAAGATCTTATGGGTATCAAAGGTGGTACTGAGCGGTATTGCAACACACGGCCACCTATAAGCCTGGCAATTGCTCTCATCTAAGATCTTATGGGTATCAAAGGTGGTACTGAGCGGTATTGCAACACACGGCCACCTATAAGCCTGGCAATTGCTCTCATCTAAGATCTTATGGGTATCAAAGGTGGTACTGAGCGGTATTGCAACACACGGCCACCTATAAGCCTGGCAATTGCTCTTATCTAAGATCTTATGGGTATCAAAGGTGGTACTGAGCGGTATTGCAACACACGGCCACCTATAAGCCTGGCAATTGCTCTTATCTAAGATCTTATGGGTATCAAAGGTGGTACTGAGCGGTATTGCAACACACGGCGGAGCCACCTATAAGCCTGGCAATTGCTCTCATCTAAGATCTTATGAGTATCAAAAGTGGTACTGAGCGGTATTGCAACACACGGCGGAGCCACCTATAAGCCTGGCAATTGCTCTCATCTAAGATCTTATGGGTATCAAAGGTGGTTCTGAGCGGTATTGCAACACACGGCCACCTATAAGCCTGGCAACTGCTCTTATCTAAGATCTTATGGGTATCAAAGGTGGTACTGAGCGGTATTGCAACACACGGCCACCTATAAGCCTGGCAATTGCTCTTATCTAAGATCTTATGGGTATCAAAGGTGGTACTGAGCGGTATTGCAACACACGGCCACCTATAAGCCTGGCAATTGCTCTCATCTAAGATCTTATGAGTATCAAAAGTGGTACTGAGCGGTATTGCAACACACGGCGGAGCCACCTATAAGCCTGGCAATTGCTCTCATCTAAGATCTTATGGGTATCAAAGGTGGTTCTGAGCGGTATTGCAACACACGGCCACCTATAAGCCTGGCAATTGCTCTTATCTAAGATCTTATGGGTATCAAAGGTGGTACTGAGCGGTATTGCAACACACGGCCACCTATAAGCCTGGCAATTGCTCTCATCTAAGATCTTATGGGTATCAAAGGTGGTACTGAGCGGTATTGCAACACACGGTGGAGCCACCTATAAGCCTGGCAATTGCTCTCATCTAAGATCTTATGGGTATCAAAGGTGGTACTGAGCGGTATTGCAACACACGGCCACCTATAAACCTGGCAATTGCTCTCATCTAAGATCTTATGGGTATCAAAGGTGGTACTGAGCGGTATTGCAACACACGGCCACCTATAAGCCTGGCAATTGCTCTCATCTAAGATCTTATGGGTATCAAAGGTGGTACTGAGCGGTATTGCAACACACGGCCACCTATAAGCCTGGCAATTGCTCTCATCTAAGATCTTATGAGTATCAAAAGTGGTACTGAGCGGTATTGCAACACACGGCGGAGCCACCTATAAGCCTGGCAATTGCTCTCATCTAAGATCTTATGGGTATCAAAGGTGGTTCTGAGCGGTATTGCAACACACGGCCACCTATAAGCCTGGCAATTGCTCTTATCTAAGATCTTATGGGTATCAAAGGTGGTACTGAGCGGTATTGCAACACACGGCCACCTATAAGCCTGGCAATTGCTCTCATCTAAGATCTTATGGGTATCAAAGGTGGTACTGAGCGGTATTGCAACACACGGTGGAGCCACCTATAAGCCTGGCAATTGCTCTCATCTAAGATCTTATGGGTATCAAAGGTGGTACTGAGCGGTATTGCAACACACGGCCACCTATAAACCTGGCAATTGCTCTCATCTAAGATCTTATGGGTATCAAAGGTGGTACTGAGCGGTATTGCAACACACGGCCACCTATAAGCCTGGCAATTGCTCTCATCTAAGATCTTATGGGTATCAAAGGTGGTACTGAGCGGTATTGCAACACACGGCCACCTATAAGCCTGGCAACTGCTCTCAACTAAGATCTTATGGGTATCAAAGGTGGTACTGAGCGGTATTGCAACACACGGCCACCTATAAGCCTGGCAATTGCTCTCATCTAAGATCTTATGGGTATCAAAGGTGGTACTGAGCGGTATTGCAACAAACGGCCACCTATAAGCCTGGCAATTGCTCTTATCTAAGATCTTATGGGTATCAAAGGTGGTACTGAGTGGTATTGCAACACACAGCCACCTATAAGCCTGGCAATTGCTCTCATCCAAGATCTTATGGGTATCAAAGGTGGTACTGACAGACTAATGATTGAGGTTATTATGCTCTTCACTGGTCCACGGTTTAATTTTTACACGATTTTGTTCATCCAAGATAATTGCATGTGTATTAATAGCTAGATGTTAATATTATGTCGTTAGTAGGATGTTCAAGTAGTTATTTTGATTGATTGATGTGGAAGCTTGGACGACAAAGAAATGGCGCGACCTGGTATGCTGGTCATAACTGCCGAAATAAGTCAATGGTCGTCATTGCTATTTTCACACAACCAAACTGACGAACTAACCTGAAGTTGACACCGACCGACAATTTAGGAGGTTTCTATACTGTACTCTTGATTTACATGTGTGTTGGAGTATACAACCGTAGTAATTGTGAGAGTGGTGTTTGGTGCTAGTGCATGTGGTAGTGTTTTTTACAGTGTTGGTGTAACTGTTAATGTTTGTGTTTGAATTAGTGCTAGTACTTGTTCATGTTGGTGCTTGATGCTTGTGCTAGTGCTAGTGCAAGTGGATGCTTTTGACGACAGCGTCAGTGGTATAGCTCATCAGACTATTATTAATATGACAATGATGATAACGAATTACGATAATCGATATAAATAAAAATGTAATATGGAAATAATATATATTTTTTTTTGTTGAGATCTATTTACAAACGCTCACAATTTCGTTCATAGGTTTGTTGTGTGGAAATGCCTCCTCATATTGGCCCACTGACGAGATTAATTTACGTAGCGGTTATCCTCCCAACTTATTACGAGAGTGGTGTATATTTGTGTTCACTTCTTTGTGAGATAGTTGGATCAGGTGTGAATCTGACACGGGCTATGGAGGATTGGAGGTGCGATCTGACAAACACCAATGTTTATTTCATGAAACTTTGGTAGCCAACTCAACTGCCGCCCGGGCCACTTTTCACTTTATCTCCTAATAAATTAATTGTATATTTGGTAATTGCTATTGCTGTGCAAATAATCTGGAAAGCTTTTCCGTTTTCTTTTGGCAATAATTGGCAGGTTCTGTTACAAATTGCTACTATATGTGTGTCATTACGTAATTTTCGAATGAACGCCCTACAAACTTCCGTAACTATCCCAAAATCTGTGGTATATGTCACGCAGGCTGGATTATATATGTGAAAACAGATGTAATTGAGATTAATTAGAAGGAATGAAATTAAATGAATATACTCAGGTTCTCTTACTAATCTTAACTATGTTTGAAATTACGTAATTTACGAATGACAGCCGCTGGTTCTTACGTAATTATCTCAAAATCTGTGGTATATCACGCAGGGCGGCAGGTATGTTCATATATGCTTAAAGTAGATGTAATTGAGATAAATAGGAAGGAATCACAATACATGAGTATACTCATGTTCTCTTTCAAATCGCTACTATTTGTGACATTATGTAATTTTCGAATTACAGCCCCTGAGACTTACAAAATTATCTTACAATCTGTGGTATGACACGCAGATTTGTTCATATATGCTTAAAGTAGATGTAGTTAAAATTAATTAGATGGAATCAAATTTAATGAATATACTCAGGTTCTCTTACAAATCGCTACTATGTGTGACATTCCGTAACTTTCGACATTACGTAGTATATAATGTCAACCCGTCAATCTTCCGTAATTATCTCAAAATCTGTGGTATGTTACGCAGGTTTGTTTAATATTCTTAAAACAGATGTAATTGAGATTAATTGGAAGACATCAAATTAAATGAATATATACTCAAGGTCTCTTACAAATCGATGCTTTGTTTGAATTACGTAATTTCCGAATGACAGCCCTTGAAATTTACGTAATTATCTCCAAATCTGTGGTATGTCACGCAGGTATGTTCATATATGCTTAAAGTAGGTGTATTTGAGATTAACTTTAATGAATCAAATTCAATGAATATACTCAGGTATAATGTGGTCTGGGAGAAGTGGTATTGTATATTGTATTGGTTGTGAAGAGACTATACCCTTTATTGATTAGTTAGAACATCGAAAATATTGCTAAAGCCAACATAAAATCGTGTATGTACTTTCATTTTCATTGTTTGTCCTTCATTGTTGAGATTTCCATATCAGCTGTATCTCAGCTTGCCAAACAAATTTAACTTCTATTTTGTATTTTCTTTTTGTTACAGGTAAGTCGCAACACTTTTATTGGCCATATCGTGTAGTACTGACTCACCGCTTGGTAAGTAACAATGTTTCACGCTAACTCCAAAATAGAGGATGAAGACCATCACCTCATCATGTAGCAATGCTCGGTAGTATTATTAGAGTGTCAGATGAATTGTGTCATTTCGAGTAGCTCGTCAAGGTAATTTTTGAAGTTCGTTATAAAGCTTGTTGCTGTTATAGATATGGTAATCATTTCAAGATATCACGTATCCTTACCTTCGTTTGAAACGCAAAGTTCTTCACATTTGCCTCTAGTCTCCAGATACATAATGTGTTAGTATAAATACTTTTCTGGCATTGTTCTGCACCATTACAATACCTGCAATGAAATGTGACCTCAAAAAAGCAACCGAAGAATACGAATTGACAAGTCTTACATTCGTTTAACACGTTTTGAAATCAAGAAATTAAGAAACCAACCCCCACTGAGAATATGAAAAAATATAAACTTAAACAATTTAAATACTTAAAAAGAATCTCAACAATGAAATGTTATGCTAATGGTGGAAGGAGTGTTAGTGATGGTTACAAAATTTGTATTCAAATAATATGATATCATTGACTGAGACTGAATCAAATTACACGACTTGCGGCACGTAGAAAAGAGTGGATAAACACCTCAAGATTGGCTTTGCTTTGCACAACTAAGGCGTCTGAGAAGGATGACGTCACATTGAATGCCACTTATCTGGGTCGAAGCGAAGCAGGTGACCCCTTCCCTACGTGTGACAAAGAGAAAAACAAATTTACTCGGTGCTGAATTGCGTCAGCTTTCTGATTAGGTACCGGAAAGGTGTGTTCACCAATTCTTAATCTAAGTGCTCGGTTGTTCATAAAACGTTCATGGTGATGGATTGATTTCCATTTTTCAGAGAAAAGTGATCACCTCTTATCATTTATCCCAAAAACTTATACATTGTTATTAAACTATTGAAACGCATTTTCACTCAGTTTTTCACTCAAATAAGCCACCCATTGGCTATAGGACTTTTTATGAATTCCAACCCTTTGCACTTGTCTGTCACTCACAATTTCCTTGTGAACATGATCACACTTCGCCCTGTCAAATATTTCGTTCTGTATCAATTGCAAAGGTGATAGGAATTAATCTTTATAACGCCATTTTATTAATATTACTGAGTAATTTATTCAATATTTAAATCTCCTTCATATAATAAACGTTTACTTCCACTAAAATGAACTAAATCTCCCCACAGGCGTTTTTGAAATTTGTTGAAAGCAGTAAATTTGTTTTAATTTCTGTCTAATTCAGCAACATTAATTTTTGTTTTTGACCCTATGTCCTAAGAGTATTATTACATGTGGGCCGTATTACCAGGTTGATCCTGATGTCGCCTTGAACTCCATTGCGACTAGCTATAGTTCTCCAGTGTAAAATGCTTGCTCTAGCTCAATGGCTGTTTATCTGCACAGGTAGGTCGAGGCTACGTGATGTAATCCTATAGTTGGTGCTGGAGTCAGGGGAAATCTACCCACTAAGCACATGCCAAAGAAACCAAAGGTGATAGGAATTAATCTTCAGATCCCCATGTTATTAATATTACCGAGTAATTCGAGTTGCAGAAACTAACTGTATACTGTGTAACTCGGGCATAGTAGATGATGCGGTCTGGGTAGTACGGTTGCTGCATAGCACTGCCAGTGGGTCTACGTACGGTACGAGCGATGTGTCTGTCTGTCTGTCTGTCTGTCTGTCTGTCTGTCTGTCTGTCTGTCTGTCTGTCTGTCTGTCTGTCTGTCTGTCTGTCTGTCTGTCTGTCTGTCTGTCTGTCTGTCTGTCTGTCTGTCTGTCTGTCTGTCTGTCTGTCTGTCTGTCTGTCTGTCTGTCTGTCTGTCTGTCTGTCTGTCTGTCTGTCTGTCTGTCTGTCTGTCCCGTATGGTACGGAATTTTATTTACAACGTCCCATTTTTCTTCTAAATAACTTTGCGTCGACTGAAAACTGTGCAATTACATTGGGCTCACATCACTGTACACGAGTAATAACTACGACTTTTTCTACACCTAAATTATCACCGTCTGCATCGAAGGTACAACTGATTTATCATTTTAGTAAGTCGTTACAATGTAAGATATGATGACAACAGGAGAATTTCGTGATGCAATACTACTAAATTACGTTTACACATAAGAAAATAAAGCAATAATGTAATACATGATTACTTACATAATAGGGTGAATGTTAATACAAATAAAAAAGCACTAGGAACAGTTAACAAAAGAAGTAGTCAGTGAGGTCTTGAGGGAGGGATGTGGAGTGGCTAGTGGTAACTCTGCCTGTCGTAAGACACAACTAAATGAGGACGTCTCCTCTGCCCTTTTCCACATATCAACCTATTCTCCAATATATGAGATATCTGCTCCTCCGTTTAGCGTCGGGATAGAATGCGTCCAGAGCAGCTCTGCCTGTCGTACGAGGTGCCAAAATACCCCACGTCATATGACCTAATAGTAAAAAAAAAATCACCTCACAATCCACCTTCATCCAACCATAGCTACAATATGTTCATTTTCCCTTTCGTCCTCCCTACCTAAGACTGTGGACAATTATTTACTGTATATTAATATCTATATAGGATGAAAGATATGCATTACGTGGCATGGCGACGACGATGAGAAGGGAGGGGTAACCTCCCCCCCTCCACGTTCCTTCTGATGATTTACAAAGTCTTACTATTGAGCTCAGCCGGCTTTGATATTGTGATTTCGTTGTTATTCGCCAACAATGGCCGATAATTAACGCGCACTTTATTCAACCCTTTCCTCATTTACTCTTAATTGAGTTAGGAATTATGTGGTGTGGGTTGTTGGTGCCAAATAGTTCGATACTGAATAACGTGCGCGTGTGAGATTAATACAAAGACAGGCACAAATTGAGATGTACAAACTAATTCGCTACGCCACTTATACTTCTTTTGTAGTATTTAATTTATTCAAATTTTTATATTAATTTATCTTTTTAAATTTTTAATCTTACGGCTTAGCCGTGTTAAGTAGGTCCCATATGAATACCGAAGTTAAGCAACCTCGGGTTGGGTCAGGAGGAGAGAGGGTGACCACCGATCTCCTCCGAAACACCAATTAATGTTGGTTACAGGATTTCAGGGTTGAAAAGCTTGCGTTACAGCTTCGTTCTCGTCAATTGCTCGGCAGTCTAGGTTACAGAGGAGATAGGATACATTTTATAACTACTTAAAGTTGGTCACACCGTCCTTTTGTTATGGGACGTAATGCCGATGGCCCTCTTCGTATTTTTTGACCGGAGTAGGCTACGTGGTGGTACCAGGTCTCTCCTCCACCCTTGTTCACAATCACTCATCTATCATAATACGTTAAATGCGCACAAGTAGGACCTCGGTCCTGTTGTAAATATAGAATAAATTCAATTAATTTTAAAACTGAATAGGAAAAACATTAGAAGAACATCAAACCAAATCTCACGCCTTCTTCCTTCCACTTTTCCGTTCTTCTCTGTGGAGCATTGAGTACGTGGGTGATAGACATGCCGTGTTTGAAACGTGCATACTATCTTGATGACGCATAGCGTACCACGCTTCTCTGTGGAGCATTGAGTACGTGGGTGATAGACATGCCGTGTTTGAAACGTGCATACTATCTTGATGACGCATAGCGTACCACGCTTCTCTGTGGAGCATTGAGTACGTGGGTGATAGACAGGCCGTGTGTGAAACGTGCATACTATCTTGATGACGCATAGCGTACCACGCTTCTCTGTGGAGCATTGAGTACGTGGGTGATAGACATGCCGTGTTTGAAACGTGCATACTATCTTGATGACGCATAGTGTACCACGCTTCTCTGTGGAGCATTGAGTACGTGGGTGATAGACATGCCGTGTTTGAAACGTGCATACTATCTTGATGACGCATAGCGTACCACGCTTCTCTGTGGAGCATTGAGTACGTGGGTGATAGACAGGCCATGTTTGAAACGTGCATACTATCTTGATGACGCATAGCGTACCACGCTTCTCTGTGGAGCATTGAGTACGTGGGTGATAGACAGGCCGTGTTTGAAACGTGCATACTATCTTGATGACGCATAGTGTACCACGCTTCTCTGTGGAGCATTGAGTACGTGGGTGATAGACAGGCCGTGTTTGAAACGTGCATACTATCTTGATGACGCATAGCGTACCACGCTTCTCTGTGGAGCATTGAGTACGTGGGTGATAGACAGGCCGTGTTTGAAACGTGCATACTATCTTGATGACGCATAGCGTACCACGCTTCTCTGTGGAGCATTGAGTACGTGGGTGATAGACAGGCCGTGTTTGAAACGTGCATACTATCTTGATGACGCATAGCGTACCACGCTTCTCTGTGGAGCATTGAGTACGTGGGTGATAGACATGCCGTGTTTGAAACGTGCATACTATCTTGATGACGCATAGCGTACCACGCTTCTCTGTGGAGCATTGAGTACGTGGGTGATAGACATGCCGTGTTTGAAACGTGCATACTATCTTGATGACGCATAGCGTACCACGCTTCTCTGTGGAGCATTGAGTACGTGGGTGATAGACAGGCCGTGTTTGAAACGTGCATACTATCTTGATGACGCATAGCGTACCACGCTTCTCTGTGGAGCATTGAGTACGTGGGTGATAGACAGGCCGTGTTTGAAACGTGCATACTATCTTGATGACGCATAGCGTACCACGCTTCTCTGTGGAGCATTGAGTACGTGGGTGATAGACATGCCGTGTTTGAAACGTGCATACTATCTTGATGACGCATAGCGTACCACGCTTCTCTGTGGAGCATTGAGTACGTGGGTGATAGACATGCCGTGTTTGAAACGTGCATACTATCTTGATGACGCATAGCGTACCACGCTTCTCTGTGCCCCCCCCCCCTCAACTCTTTCCCCTGCCTTACCAAACTCATGTCACAGCATTAGCCACTTGGCAAGCACGCTTAATATTAAGTGATTCGAGTTTTTGTTTTCTCTTGCTAATGGAGTCTTATTTTGTAAAGAGAACGTCATTAATTTATTTCAATTGCATTCTGTGACATATATTTACAATTTGATGTAAGTATATTGTAAAATATAGGTCTTTAACGTTTATTTGTGTTTAGGATGTAGGGATACCGGACTGTCAACATTCTCCAAAAGCGCAACCCATGTTTGTTAGTCATAAAGGCCTACATATCAATCTAAACCTGGCATTCTGCAGTGTGGTGTGTGACATTCAAGCTAGGTGCCTTGGCCTGCCTATTGGGAATTAGTTTTCATTAAACTAGGAAGATGATCTTAACGGTTTCCTTCTTACAGTATTTTTGTCAGTACATGACTGAATACTGTTGATAGTACCAAAATATGTTGTTATAATATCCTGATATTCTCAGCAAATTATGACCATAAATAATAACTGGTATTCAATTATATTCCAAACAAAATTGTAGCATTCACGGTGAATTTAAACTACAGATTTTCATTTAAGGTGAATCTACTCCCATATTATTTTTTTTTTAATATGCATAAAGAACACATATATGGAGTTAGTATATTAAAGACGCTCATTTGAGAAGATCAAAACTAATTTTCAAGCCCATTTTGGAGGAGCCGTTTGGTATTTACAACGGGTTTTATGACGAATACGGCTAACAACTACGTTTAAACCACATACGCGTTTAGTATGCGATTTTTTGTTTACAACTTACCCTCACTATTGGCTATGAGGATTTAGTGTTTTGAAATAAGTGTTTTCAATATTTGGTTTACTACGATTTATTTTGCTCGCCGGTACAAATACAATTTCCGTACCGGAGAACAAAATAAATCGTAGAAAACCAAATATTGAAATTACTTATTTCAAAACACTAAATCCTCATAGCCAATAGTGAGGGTAAGGTGTAAACAAAAAATCGCATACCAAACGCATATGTGGTTTAAACGTAGTTGTTAGCAGTATTTTTCATAAAACCCGTTGTAAATACCATACGGCTCCTCCAAAATGGGCTTGAAAATTAGTTTTGATATTCTCAAATGAGCGTATTTCATATACTAACCCATATGTTGTCTTTATGCATATTTAAAAAAAAAAAAAAAAAATTGGGGGTAGACTCACCTTAAGTTTTAAAACAAGAATACTTACCTAACAATCGGACAATAACTTTTTATTGCCCAATCAGTTAAGTATTGAAACAAAGTGAGTAGAAGTTTTAGTAATACATACAGAAATATTAACAAATTGAATTTTTTGGAATTACCAATGCACTGAGAGCTACATACATAGGCCTACAAATGTTTGTGTAGTAAAGAGAAGATTGGCTGTGCAGTGGAAAATGATGACGCGAAGACACATGTCGAGACACCATCCAACCAGGACATTATTGGTATTGTGCCACTGGCCATGTGGCTATGTCCAATGGCAGTGGCACTCTTCAATTCTCCATTTCTCAATCTCACTCTGGTTGTTTCCATCATAATCGTTACGGAAGGTGTTGAAATCATTTCACGTCGAAGGTGATTTAATTTACTTCCAGGATGTACGTAAGGCCTAACTAAGCTCCTGTATACAGGTTGGGAAAGTAGGACGGTAGAAGTTGCAAATATAATTTACAGGAAGTGGGGAGGTGATATGCTTGCTGGTCTACCGGCCGACCACATCCGGTATATGCGCAGTAAACACGTTGCATTCACGTACATACTCACGGCAGACTTTATTAATTTTGTAATTGCTTGAATGATGCCATTGATGAAAGGTTCTATGTCACGTTTGATGCCTTGAGCAGTGGCCAGGTGTGAATATTTATAGAGGGTACACAATTATGCATAGACACAAAAGTATGGGGGCAGAGCCCCCAGTGGCCCCAGTACTTTTTTATTTCAATTTGTTAAGTAGTTTTGTAAGGTTTAATGGGGTTCAGATGGATGTAGAGTTATTGCTTGAAGAAAATTGAAGTAACGAACTGAAGGCACTTGTTGTAACATGTTGAGCTATGCCTCTCGATTGCCACATCAGAATGACGTATAACATGGCGCGTGGCATTAGGTCTACGTGCCACTACACGATGCCATTTCGTACGTGCGACTTGGACCACATACTAAGTTCCATGTAGCTCAGACCTGCGTCCCAACCTTGTGAGATGAGCACAATTATCTTCAAGAAAGTGATAACGTCTGCCTGACTCTAGCCTTGAAGAGCCGCAACTTCCGTATGATGGTCATCGTCTTCGACCACAGCACAGCAAGGTGTAGATAGACGACATTTTCTCAGTAATCGAAGACACAGTTGCATCAGTATTATCAGTACCAGGTCTGACAAAGAGACCAGCAGTTATACTTGGATCTGTGCCTTGTTCATGGGGTCAATGAGATGTTTCTTAGTGGTTGGGTGGAGTGTCACTTACTGTTCACTTTCCTAGAAACATAGAATTATAGCGTCAAAAGAGGTTCACACGACAGAGATTGACGATATAAGGGCGTGGGGGGTGGGGGTGGGTGGTTTGGTATGGCCGGATGGACATTGGAGGTGGTATCCCCACTTGAGACATACACAAAGCATCCAAAGTGGTAGAAATGAAGTAGTTAGATGAAATAGGGGTGGAAGTGGAAGCAGTATGACAAGCTGCTCGTTCGGAATATATTTGAAGACTTTGCATACCTAGAAACATCAAATACCACATTCTAAAGTTCAATCCGTAGTAAGTTCGATCCTGTGGGTGCACGAATTGTTGGGACGAGATTTGCGAGATTGCCCCAGAATTGTTCTTCAGGCATGTCAAATAATTAGTCGGAGACCGAGGAACTTTCAGACAGGTGGCAAAAGCTTGTACTAAACAGAGGGTGACGCCATCGCAGAGGGAGCATTGGTCGCACTCTGGTAGCGGCTGAAGCAACGCGTTGACGACCTCCATCATCAGATAGTGAATGTAACCGGAGTGACTCCTGCAGGGTATCTCTCTTGGAGGTTGGGGTCGCCGTTACGTGTCTCCCAGTGAGGCAACGTCCTGAAGTGTCCACCCGGTGAAATGATCATCCCATCCGCAGTGGCTCATGCGGTTGGGGCGTATAGGTCCATGAGCGTATGCCACACCAGTGACGTGGGACGCATAAACCATGCGGTTGGGGCGTATAGGTCCATGAGCGTATGCCACACCAGTGACGTGGGACGCATAAACCATGCGGTTGGGGCGTATAGGTCCATGAGCGTATGCCACACCAGTGACGTGGGACGCATAAACCATGCGGTTGGGGCGTATAGGTCCATGAGCGTATGCCACACCAGTGACGTGGGACGCATAAACCATGCGGTTGGGGCGTATAGGTCCATGAGCGTATGCCACACCAGTGACGTGGGACGCATAAACCATGCGGTTGGGGCGTATAGGTCCATGAGCGTATGCCACACCAGTGACGTGGGACGTGCATAAACCATGCGGTTGGGGCGTATAGGTCCATGAGCGTATGCCACACCAGTGACGTGGGACGCATAAACCATGCGGTTGGGGCGTATAGGTCCATGAGCGTATGCCACACCAGTGACGTGGGACGCATAAACCATGCGGTTGGGGCGTATAGGTCCATGAGCGTATGCCACACCAGTGACGTGGGACGTGCATAAACCATGCGGTTGGGGCGTATAGGTCCATGAGCGTATGCCACACCAGTGACGTGGGACGCATAAACCATGCGGTTGGGGCGTATAGGTCCATGAGCGTATGCCACACCAGTGACGTGGGACGCATAAACCATGCGGTTGGGGCGTATAGGTCCATGAGCGTATGCCACACCAGTGACGTGGGACGCATAAACCATGCGGTTGGGGCGTATAGGTCCATGAGCGTATGCCACAC
Organism: Isoperla grammatica; assembly: GCA_945910005.1. Lineage (NCBI taxonomy): Eukaryota > Metazoa > Arthropoda > Insecta > Plecoptera > Perlodidae > Isoperla > Isoperla grammatica. The sequence goes on from OX246745.1 coordinate 29,183,691, forward strand.
CAGTGACGTGGGACGCATAAACCATGCGGTTGGGGCGTATAGGTCCATGAGCGTATGCCACACCAGTGACGTGGGACGCATAAACCATGATGTTCCTGCAACAAATTATTATTACTATTATTATACAAGTTATGTGATTCGTTTTTATGAAGGGTCTAATGTCACCGTTTGCATGCCCACTAATATCGTCTTCATCTATCACCTCTCAAGAAGCATAATTGCAATATAGACACGTAAAGCAAGAAGAGTAATTCTTCTTGCTTTGCCTCACAATTATTGTGAGTATATCAGATTGCGCGTCTGTCTACAGTGGTGTTGGTCAGTCAGATGTTTCATATCGTTGGCTTCTGTTTGGAGGAAGGGGAAGGGGCGGCTGCTTGACTAAGCTTTAGTGTCAGTTATACAGTTTACTGCAGTTATAATAACAAATAAGCGTCTTTTTAAACCCATGTTACAAAGCCGAACAATAAAACCAGCGAAGACTAATTAAACGTTTTTGTCAACTCGCTCAATTGAAGGAATTGATTTTCAGTGAGGCATTCACTATTTATGATATGATCTTGCTTTAGTGTGGCCAACTCACCACTTATGTCACTGACAATAACTAATGGCTCTAGTAATTCACATTATTTCTTGATTTTGAAACACTTCCTGAAGGCTGGATATTGATTACGTCAACTTCTCCATCGGAAGCAAAAATATAGGTATAAAAACTTGCTCCCCAGCCCCCTTAAAAATAATAACACAACACCGTCCAATTCCGTTTCATAAGAGCTCAAGAGCTATCGTATACAGTGTATTTATAACACTGAAACCACTAACAAGTTAACTTATTCTTGCTATATACACACAGCAACCACTTTCATTTCAGTGGCGTATGACCTATCTTTAAAGCTCCTCAAATTGTCTAGTAGCGCACGCAAAACTCGTTTGACAAATGTCGTTTCGTAAATTAAATGTTTAATTAAGTAAGTTCAAAGCACATGGTTTCGATTCGCATGTGGATGACTGTGTGGCATGGCGTGGCGCCTAAACGCCCGTATGCCCGTACCTAACCAGACCATAACTATTCCACCACTTAAACCTTGTTAAAGCCAGAGCGGCGAGACCGTTAAGTGGACTGTTGTTGCAGCTCAACTCAAATTGTGAATGACGTCACATGCTCAATTCGTTAAGGTTAGTTGAGTATCCCGCATATAAGGCCACATGCCTGTGCAGAACTAAGGTTAATTGGAAGAGATGAACGATACGAAAGTAAGTTCACTTCTGTAGGCAATGTAGCTCTGGAGTCGGAGGAATAAAACTGTGTTTGGGAGGAAAGACACGGTCCCATATACAGTACATTCAGCGCTACAGAAGAGAACTGAGTTAAATGTTTTACCAAGGTGAATCACATTATGCATAAATCCAGCTATAGGACGATCAAAATTTTGTGAAATTGTTTGTATTTATGTATAAATCGGTGCAGATAGTTTTAAGAGTTATTCAGTTTCGTGCTAATAGTTTAAGCAAGATGGTCTTGGTTAGATAGTTATAGAGGGGAGGGGGAGCGAAGGGGTAATTCAATATTGCGATTATACGTACCAACGTTCTACAACATTTTACTTTGTCTGCAAAGAGTAATACTAATTCATATCATGAAGTAATTGATTAGTGTTTTATGTTTTGATGAGAAAAACGTAAACCAAGAAAGAGTTTGCACGTCGCTCTTTGAAATCATTTTGACCTTATTCATATAAACTCCATTTTCCTATGCCTTCAACTATAAGGAAGGAGGGCGGTTATATCAAAGAGATGCTTCCAAGAAACCACTTTAATTTGTTACCAGAGGGGTCCATTTTAGATCGTGTTTAAAGTGGGCAGTAAAAAATCATCTACCATTGAACGTACTTGCAGTTGATACGTAAGAACGGACGGACCGCAATTTATCTCAACACTCCTTTGATCTAAGGAATTCCTTATGAATAGTTGCTTTATTCCAGAGTACATGGAAAAACGTCTTACTTGGAGAGGTAGTTCAGCAGATCCACGTACGTCGTTCGTTGTCTGAGACTATCAAACCTTGTTTCTTGTGTTCAGACTAACTTGCATGGGAGCAGGGACGACCCCCCCCCCCCTTCCTCCATTTCACTTGTCCCCCCCTAGTGGTCCCTCCCCAAAGAAAAATACATCTCAATTAATCTTTTACGGTTTCAAACAATACTCCAAATTTGGGAGCAGATCACAACAAAATGTACGTTCTAAAAATATCTCAATTCAATAACAATTTTCTCTCCCCCCTTTCTCCTTACCTTCATTCCCCACCCCCTATAATAAATAAAAATTTTTACTTCGAGAATATTTGTAAATACTAAGATATTTGTACACTTAATAAGTATTTGGCATATTTACGTATTTTATGGGTTTTTAATTACATATTAACAACGCATTTCCCAATTTTTCTTACATTTAAAGCCTACCTCTGGCTATAGAAATCAAAGAAAAGGAAAAGCTTTAGGGCGATCGGTTGATATTAATGAAATCCCATTTCAGTCCCAGTGCCAACGGTAGAAGAGGAGGTATCAAATAGGAATTGGCCTGTCAGGGGCACGGGTAGAATCGCGGACCTAGAATAGAGGCTTTTTAAATCTTTTCCACAATTCTAGTTTTATAGGTTTCATTTCACTAATTTAATATACCTTAGAAGAAATAGAATTTTAGTTTTGATTGTAAAAAAAAATATTGCTCAGGTATGATTACAACATAAACGTGGATCATTTCGTATACGTAATTATATCTATGACAGGAATTAAAAATATATAAAATTCTAAAATTAAAAATACATACTTAATTTAAAAATATATGCATGAAATGCACAATGAGTATGGTCAGTACTCGTAGTACTACAGAGTAAGTAGTAGTAAATAAATAGTAACTGAATCTGACCCATGGCTGGGACGTGGTATCGATTCTCTTTGCTTTCACGTTTTAACACCCGTCAGTCGAGCGATTAATACATAACATCACAGGGTAATCTTTTAATCGCCTTCTATGTTACAGGTAATGACTGTATAAATTAGGTTTACTTATCGTCGGAATCCACTCGACTTGTTCGCCGTAGAAAGAAAACAACTTGGTTACATATTTTATTTACGAAATTATTTTGCTTTAAAAACGGTTGTTCTGAATGGATTATGTAGGTAGAGTTTTTAATAAAGTGAACTATCAAGATTTTAAATTATTCTTGACCAACGTGTTGTATAACTTTGCCAGATCTTTTCAAATATTATTTATTGAGGGGCACACAAAGATTTGGCATTAGAATAACCGAAAAAATGTGAACGGATTTTTGTGAACGCCAGTGGCTTAATGATTTATCTTGATTATTTTAGTCAGGCCATGGTTGTGAGCTACCGATGTTTACAAGTTAACTGTCATCGAAATATCTCCACTCGTTCACCTGTATATAAAGAATGCAACAGCTCAGTGAATAATAGGCACCAAGGCACTGACACGAGGGAGCAATGTTTTTAGAAAGCATTTAGTAATGCTAAATAATATCTTGGCGGTGCAAAACAATATAACGCGTGACCAAGCATGGCACTAATGTTTCTGATCATAATTGGTTGTGAAATTGGAATTATTTTATAATTTCGTTCATATAATTATTTTGGTAAAAATAACAGCAACAATAATCATGGTAATCAATTTTTTCTTTTCTGCGAATATCAATTAAAAAAATGATAATTGACCGCACTAAAATATTCTCAGCATCCAGTAAGCTATTTGAAATATATAGTGAATCTACATCACATTTTTATGGGACAGTATCCATCTACACGTACACGTACACGCACACGCACACGCACACGCACACGCACACGCACACGCACACACACACGCACACGCACACGCACACGCACACGCACACGCACACGCACACGCACACGCACACGCACACGCACACGCACACGCACACGCACACGCACACGCACACGCACACGCACACGCACACGCACACGCACACGCACACGCACACGCACACGCACACGCACACGCACACGCACACGCACACGCACACGCACACGCACACGCACACGCACACGCACACGCACACGCACACGCACACGCACACGCACACGCACACGCACACGCACACGCACACGCACACGCACACGCACACGCACACGCACACGCACACGCACACGCACACGCACACGCACACGCACACACACACGCACACGCACACGCACACGCACACGCACACGCACACGCACACATACACGCACACATACACGCACACGCACACGCACACGCACACGCACACGCACACGCACACGCACACGCACACGCACACGCACACGCACCAGATATTCCAAGGCCATGCCTGTCCGGATGATGTCACCAGTCACCACTGACTTGCGGGAACAAATGAGTTGGTTTATTATAATTTAACGTGACATTTGACAGCGACCCAGCTCTTGTTTTTACAGAGACTTAAGCATTTCATTTGATTGTCTGGCACTCTGGGCACACTTGTTAGCGTTACACAACTCTAGGAGGCTCATCGTGGTCTACTGGTATTTACTCCCCTTTCACAACAATAATATCTTTTTTGCCCTAATCATCTGAAAAGTAAGTAAGATAAGTTTCCTACTACAAAAATTAAATCACGAAGGATTATTGAAGTGTCCACTCTGTAGATTGTATCAAAGCAACTCTCCATATTTTCTCCCTTCTGCCAGTATTTCATTTCTAGTTTCTACATATTATCCATTACCATGGATATCCTGGATTATCTATTGTATTCCAGTCTTGGTTTGCTCTACTATGTACCCTTCCACTTAATTGCCATTCAATTATATGTAAACAAAATACGCTGATTATAAACAGTTAACTCGTCCGCTGCTAAAACAAAGGAGCTGTTTATTTTCAGATTTACAAAGGTTAAAAATACCCCTTTCCACTGAATACGAAATGTGTGTGCTCATTTGGCAGTAAATGTGTGGGATATTTCCTGTCAACTGACAAATGAACATTTATCTAAATAAGCTTCGACTTCCGAATATGTTTTTAATGTTTCTTGGCGTCCCGCCTCAAATGTCCCGAATATTATTAATGGATCCTCTTGTAATTAACACTGGCTTCGCTTTTTGACTTACTTATTTATTGTTTACACACTATACGCGTGGCGGATATAGAGAAGTGAAATATCGTCATGTTGTAGATTTAGCCAATCCAATTCGCCGTCCGTGTGACGTTGTACGTCATATCTTCTGGCAGCGCTGATTGAACCGACTGATCTTTCCCCACTTTTGCCGCGACTACCAATATTCTACGGTCGAATGTATCGCAACAACTACTGCTTTCTCTCTGCATAACATAGCTCTTTCTCCGGCTGTGTTATTTAATTATCTGCTATTCGGAATACAAATTATCAGTAATATAAAATTGCGGTGTAAAAGATGATTTTCGATTACAAAAAGTGTATAATGAATAACTTTATCAGGAATGAAATGAATAAGAATTGTTATAAAGTTCAGTATTGTACATCTTTCTTCTTCTATTTTGTTTTCTAGAAAAGCCAATGATTAATTCCATTGTTAACAAAATGCATTTTATAAAATGTAGCCTTTTAATCTGCCCCATTACGAACAAGTTTAGCGCTAATGGTTGTGCGGTTTTGTTTTATTGTTCGGAGAAATTGTATCGAGTCAATTAAAACGGGAGCGGAACGGAGATGTAAAATAGTTACATTTTAAAAAGCTTTAACCAAACGTTTGATGTTTCGTTGGCTTTAGTGAAAACAAAACACATCGTTTTCCCTAACTGTGTCACTCGCTCTACCATCCTTGTAATTACTGTTGCATTTGCTCTCACAAAAACAACGGTTGGCGGCTTACCTTCGCCAATGTGAAATAAATAAGAGAGCGCTTGGATTTAGTTTGTCGGCTGATTGAATCTGTACAATGATTTTCAATCGAGGTACCCCTCAGCTTACCTTGCGTCCCTACCGGGCACGAGACCTTTATCCCTTAAATCTCTTACATACACTTTACCCCCTCCCCCTCCCCTCCCCGCCCCACCCATGTGCTACGCTCAGCTGTTAACCCCCCTTACCCTGGCCTTCTGTTCACCCTGCACACGTTTATACCTTGACAAAAGATTTGGAAATTAGATAAAGGCGACTACCCATTGCAAATTAAAATATAAACTTGGCAGAGATATTCGACTTCTGGTGAAGCTCTTTGAGGTGCTGTTATTAAGGTCACTTTGAAACCTGTCTATTGATTGGTTCAACCTTTGCAAGGTATTAGCTTTGAATCTATGAAGAACTCTTCTAATACTTGGTGGAAGTCCACATATTGATGTTGATTGAAGTTACATAAGATTAGATACATTTCCTGGAGAAAAACATACCAACAAATTTACCAACGTTCAGTCGTCGCTATATTATCTCTAAACAATTTTACCTGTAAGCTCATGTGTTATACTAGATTTGGGTTTCATTTTCATGCAGTTTTGAAATAAACATAATTTTATATCTTACAGTAAAGATGTCTGTGTGTTTTTTTTTTGTTTTTTTTTACAAAATGTATTATTTCCCTTCTAAAACAACAGTATTCCTCGGTAGATATTAAACGTGTGTATGAAAGTTAGCCAGATAAACGGGCAGAAGTAATATTGCTTAGTATTTGAAGTCATGTGGAGGGTGGATTCAATGTTATAATTGTATAGCCACGACTTTTCGTTTAAAATCTTATTCTGAACCACTAAAGATTTATTTACACTCTCTGCTAAAGGAAAGTTATTAGCAAATGTGTTACTACCTGTTGTTCACATCACTGTATGTTCAATCTTGTTTGCTAAAAAAAAATCCACGGCTGCTATTGATAACAATATCAAGCATATGAAAATCCGCTCTCCACAAGAATGACAATAACAGATATCTGGCTTGTGGACTTGGGAAATCTAGTCACAATAATATTCAATACATGAACACACAATAACAATAAGTTTAACGTATCAATTTAGGTAATAAAATTAATTTATGTAACGCTAACTTGATGATAACAGTTTTCTAAATAGTACTACTTTGTGAGCCAAAGTGTTTTTAAATTGTCCCGAATCCCATCTTTCAAACGGCGCTTAACAAATCAGAAAACCGTAAACGGTAGATTAGCAAAGGAAGGGCTATCAAAGCAGGCCAACATTTTCGTGTTCCCGGTTGTACCACTGAGCTGATCTGGTCCCCCAATGTTGTTCTAGTACCTGAGAAGCGTACACCCCACGCGTACCGCCGATTGTTGGCTCTCAATGGAGAACAAATGGCCTTTAGTTGGTTGCCTGACGCGTGCCCGGTTAAGATTGCACTTCATTGTATGCAGCATAGAGGATAGGGGAGCCGGCCCTGCCATTATGCTCGGCGCATGTGGACGTGCACACTTTCCAGATGACATTCGCAAATTAAACGTGAAAAAAAAAACTTCAATCAGGTTTTTATCTTGCTCGGTAATAAATCAGTGACGAATTCTGCCAGATGTGATTTGCGCAAGCGTTGAAACTGAGATCGGGCATTGCGAGATAGTTCACACTAAACGGACATACAGTGGGGCGTTGTTTATTCAAGAACGTCAAGGACAGGACATTGCTTACTGGGGAATTCAAAAGTAGGCGTGGGAATGGTAACTGTCCATATGATGAGAGAATAATGAAAAATACAATACAATGAACAATAATAATGAACGACAACTTTCCTACTCTTCAACTTGCAATTTCTTTTTTTTGTTTGATTTTTACAATGAACGATAACTTTCATTGTAATCCAACAAGTTTTGAACTGTTAATCTAATCGCAACCAGTATTTGACTTTCCGTGAAGAATGTTGCGTTTATGTCATAAAAGTTGAATTATTTGTCTGTACCTTGTTTTTCAAGAAATACATTTTTAAATATTACTTTTAGTTCCTCTATCAGTCGGAACGTCTCCATCTGAACCGATTATGGTTGAATACATAGAAACACACATAAGGTAGTGTGTTTCTAGTGCGCCCACGCAGGCGTCAACCGGTTTGACGTCATATACGGTGACGTCATTCTGGTCCAGCTGTTACCTTATCCAATGCAGAAGTGTGACCCGGTGCAGTCCTAGCAAATTATGCGCCTGTAAGCCTAGACATTGTTAGGTCCCCCTGCATATGTCATAGGTAGAAGCTAACTCCATTGTCGGTTTAGCTATTCGAAAAGGGTGCCCATGTATGAATGAGAGTATTGCTTGATTTACCAGGGGCTGTTAACGGTTTTTTCTCTCCTGATGATGCTATACAGTTTGTTTGAATTAAAGCTCAGTGTACTTTGCTAATGCATTGTTGATTTTTTTGTTGCTGCATGTTTAGAACTCATCAAAAATGCTTCTTGTAAAATACCTTAAACAAACTGCGCTAGTATGGTGGAGCGTGCCAGGATCCATTACGATATATCAAACACGTTTTCTCCTGTAGTGTGTTGTTTCTTATATGCTTACATGCACATATGCGAAAATATATTAAGTTAACCATTTACCCTCGTAGCAGGTTTGTGTAATAGTTTTACTTACCATGTATAAACGAATAAGATACTGATTATTCTAAATAACAAATTAAACGTATTTGAAGCATTGGTGTTTAAAGGTTGAAAACAATGAGTTTAACATGCTTGATTTTGTCCCGCATGCATTTTGGTACCTTAAACAGATTTTTATTTTTACAATATATTTAAAAAATTTCCTTGCAAAAGTGAGTAGTTATAATGAAAACAATTAATATTTCTTTTGAATGTGATGCATTGCTGGACTTTTCATAACGTTACTCTTGTACTCTCTTCCTAAAGTAACTTTTAATTCTCGCAGACAATTTCGTTAAAACCCCCTTGTCCGTTCGGTCTGTATCTATCTAACAGACAAAACCTAGACAGACAGACAGACAAACGGAGGAAGTACTCAACCACCCTTAATTAGTGGTTTCACGAGAAAAGCGCTTCCATTCGTCATTTGTTGTCTAGCGATTGACCTGAACAGTGAACAGTGGGTTTCCGCTAGTTGTCTAGTTTCATTATGTTATGTGAACGCTACTAAGGCCATATGATGGACAAACAAATATAAATTCACAATATTTTGTTGTACTTAAGTATAGTAGCATCTAAATCGAGATAACGCAAACTTAACGGTATTTGATTGATATCTTGAGAACGCTTCAAAATATTGAACAATTGATTCTTGCCCGAGATTTGGTTTTGAATCAGTTAACAAAGAACTTCAAAACGTTCAAATATTAAAATAATTATATTGATACTTCTGTTTTTATTGAATTACAGATACAACAATGGTAAAAATAACATTATTTGAAAGTTTAAAAAATTCATTGTTCAGCTGATATAAAACTAAATCTCGGGGTAAAAATTACTTTTTCAATGCCAATTAAAAATCGTTAATTTAGCCAGCTCGGTCGCCTTTCTCGTTAACATGTTAATTTAACGCACACGTCCAAATATGACAGTTGAAATCTGTTCTGGATGCACCAGCACGAGACTACACAAACTACTTCTTTCAAGCTTCCTTTCCATTAGTATTCCCTGTAGACACTTTTTTATTTACGGCTACGAATTAAAACTTTTTAATTAAGGTTTCGGTTCTTCTTTTTTCTTTCCAACGAAGAACATTCAACACTTTATTATTTTTAAAGCACTTTTGTAGCATTATTATTAATTAGAACTCTTCTCGTCGCCAACACGCAATAAAAGATAGTATTGTGTATTGGAGCTCCCTTGCTGTCGAAAAGTATCAACTTATTGCAACGTATTATCATCCTTTTATAATAATATTATCAAAGTTATCTCCAGACAATATCATGAACCATGCAGAAAAATGCGTTGGAAGTTAAATCTACTGGGTTGTACCGTTTTCTGTTTCCACTAAAATTTGATATGACCAACGAAATGACGAGATAACTGAATTTAGATTTAAACCGCAATTCTATCAAAATTGGATCTTCAAAATTAATTTTGACACAACTATAGGTATATCTTTGATAACAAATGACAAGTTTTCAATGTGGCCACTTTAAGCGATATTGAAGACAATACAAACATGATTGTGGATCCAACAAACCCTGTAAAAACTTAACTCCGTGAAGTGAAAGACACACTGAGATGAGATGCAAGTCCCTCAGATATACCAGACAATCTTCATTGGGTGTGTCAGTCAAGAGTATGCGTATGCGTACCTGAAACCTCTGCTGTCCTGCCGCATAAATGCATTTCTATTCATCCCCTCCCCTCCGATGCTTCCCGTGAACTTTTTTGGTCACCGCTTCTTCCCATTTATGATACGAATCCAAACACTCATGTATCCTGCCCCACCTACGGCAGCACAATATGGTCTCACCTCAGTTTGTACATAGCTACAAACTAAAGTAAACATAAACTACCGGTACTACTAAAGAAAACAAAATAACTGCATTAACTAGTATGTAGAACATCTCCAATGCATTCATAAAAAACACGATAATTATCTCCAATGTATCCATACAAATCATTGAAAAGATTGCAACAAGTAAAGATTCACTTTTTACCTGCCATTATATAAATAAGTAAATCAAAGGTCGGGCAAAACCCTTCTTTTCCACAACAGCTCTATGCTAACATCGACTAGAATATTTCACTATCAACAACATTTGTCTGCAATGTCGACCCATGATCAAAAACTTATCCAGGAGTCACCAACAAATACAATACAATAATTGCTAAGTAACCTAACAAACAGATATTATTCGCTCTGTTATTAAACTCACAAAAGTAATGTTGATCTATCATTTATGAGTGATAACTGATGACTGTTGAGTGTATCATGGATACGAGGTTGTCTGGTTCGACACAGCTACCTGTGCTTCACATCAGTAATATGTACATGAAATATGTTATCAATACGCCCACCGTATCTTCCTCTCCCTCTATGCTTTATAACCTGTCGTATTTTCTCTTTGTAAACCACATATTTACTCGCAACATACTCCAATTTCCAGATGATAGATCAAACGACCAACGACAAACGAGCATCCACTGCTATCTCTGTTGGCGGTTATGATTCCTGTAATGGTTTATAGCCAACCATGTCACATGTATAGGGCAATATTTCAACGAGCTATGCCGCATCAGCTGTACAACTTGACACTCCAACATGTATTAGGAAATATTTTCATTATGTTTGCTACAGTACAATGTACTTGTTCTATATAATCTCATTAGCCAATGGGGGACGTTTATTGAAAGGTAGGATATAATATATTGTATAATTATTTTACAATGTACATTCCACCATTCCACTATGTGGAATCTGTCATTGACCAGCGATTATCGTTTAACAATCTACTAATACGTATATCTACTACTGTCCTACAGTAGTTTTAACATTACCTGTCATGTGTCTTACAGATATATTTATCTATGTTCATAGTATCCCGTCCGTATTTTTCTATTCACAATCAAAAACGATTCTTGTAGCCTGGCCTCCTTCCTACCAAACCTCTGGGCCTATAGGGTAACACGCAGATGAAGAATACATGGCGAGAGAACATGTTTTATTTACTTAAGCGTGTTATACTTGGCATTAGCAAAATCCCCATGGTCAATCTTTAACGTTTCTTAGACAACTTTTATTCCCAACCTGTTTATATTTTGTTTCCTAAACCAAATAAACTTCCAATTTTGATGATCGCCTTCTGGTCGATTATCTATTTCCCGCAGTCAAAGATATTGGAAAGGAATATATACCTATTACAAGCGTCTGAGCGATATGGGTGGCTCAGCGGGTAACACGCGACATTCTAATTCGGGGTCGCTTTTTAGGTTCAAAACATCGGCAATCCTGACTGAAGGATTTTCCCCAGTCAGATTGCTGAGATGTAGGGCTCTAAGATAGCTTCAGGCATTCTTTCCGCATTATACACCATACTATACCTATTGTCACCTGAACAGGGGCACATCAGGTAAAGCTGTGGTGATGTATCCTAAAACAGGGAAACATTATTACATTATTGTCTGTTTTTAAAGTTCGCTGACAACGCAGTTTCGCTCTAACGTTTTCCTTCTTTAATTGTTCACGTAACTCTGCAACATCGGAGCGTATTTCACAACATGACATGTTGCACCGCGTGAACAAAACGAAATGTTTATTAATTTTTTTGTCTCGTACTGTTACCGTTAACCATACAGTTGCGTAACTTTTTGTTAAGCAAACATATTAAAATCAACCACCGTCCCCCTCCCCCCCCCCCTTCACGAGTATGTAACTTTTATGTTTGACTGTACTTGAAATGAGCGTCCAGGTATTTAGCCCCACACGCTGTGTTAAGTGATGTTCAGACAGATCCGTAGCTACCATAACGGAGAGAACATTTTAAAACAATGCATAAATCGCAGCGAAAATACTCATCGCATATATACACATACAATTGAAAATGAAGTAGGCCTTTACCACCATAGCATTAAACACGCACTCAAATAGGCTTACTCTACCGTCCTTTGTTGTTCTCTTCACGTAAATCACGTTAAAAAGCTAATGCCGGCGCGACTGTTCAACAATGTGCCACCGTGTATTTGATTTAAAGCACATTTTTAATTTGTATACGTTCTTTTGTTTAAAACAAACGAAAATGTGGTTACTTTTGGAATCAAATAATTAACAAGTTAAATGTGTTTTTTTAGTTTTTTGTTTTGTTTTTTGTCCTCTGTGATGGAACAGTGTCATCATCAGAATTCAACTGTTGTTTTCAGTTACCGTGCTGTAATGTGTTCGTACAACTTAAACTCAAATCGTGGTTTAGCTCGGTTTAGTGTGTGACCTATTCTAAACGATAGTTTTAGAGGCCACACAGCCGCTCCTTTTCACATTTTCGTGATATCTATTCTGCTAGGAGTTACAGCTTTAAAGTGACTATCTCACCTTTGGAAAACCTTATCATATATCCAAGATGGTGATGTTTTAAATCTATTGGTCCGTGGAAAACATGCAAGCACATCTTATAGTCTCGAGAGCTTCGATTGGTTATTGAGCCGACGTCACAGCATGGGAACTACCTGCGTCACTGGATTCGCTTTGTTTTATAATTTATACTTACTAACAAAATACAAACTACAATTGTACGCTCAACATCTTCGAAACATGTTTTGTCGACGGGACTGAGTTAGTTTCATTGGCTTTACAAACCTCAATAACCTAGGACGACTTACACTGATACAGAGTCTGTGTTCATTGGAGAGATATCGGCAAAGAAACTCAAAATTCAATAATCGATGGTTTAACAGAATTACGTAAGGAATACTGAAGATGTATCATCGCGAATAGTTAAAGCTGCACTTTATGATATAATCAAGTTGTGTATTACACATTAACCGGTCCAAAGAGAATTAAACTTCTTGTAAGGGTATAACTATCAACTAATAAGCCCTATATTGTTATCATAGAAGCTACTTAGAGCTGATTTCAATGGTTTTGTTTGGGGTTGATTGGGGGGGGGGGATATGTGTATGTTATTGTTTGTCTGATTGTGTGCACATCCACCAACGCATGTTATTGTGAAAAGTATACCGTCTGTCTTTATGTCTTATTTTTGTCTGCCCGTTATGTATCTTTCTACCAGTGTATACATTTACTATTTACCTCATCACACGTTCAATCAATATTTTGTCATTATAATGTAAATACACGATGAAAATAAACAAGGACTTCAAATTCAAAAACAAATTCATTGCAAGTTTTCTGTACCCAGATGTATGTCATGTGTTATCAATACTGATTGTTCGAGTGTGTTTAGCGAAATTAATAAATTAACAAGAAATAATCAAATGAAAAGCTCTGTGCTGCACGAAAATAAGCTTAAATTGTGCACATAGAAACTTAGATGTGGGTTGAATTTTAAACCATAGACAACCACGAAGGGCGTAAAAAAAATTACCCTCCACGGCTCCCCATCCTCAAAAAGCTAGTTATAAAAAACACGAAATGGCGCAATATTTAAAAAAATATCGATCATTTTTTATAAATTTCTACATACAATGACGATAATATTTTTGAATCAGTTACCAAAATGATTAGTAATATATAACGAAAGTGTGATATCACACGGAACAAAGCCATGCTCCCTCTCATATCAAGAGTTATTTATGGTCAGCCCCCATCTCCGTTTTCACAATAGCCAATTAAATTAAAAACTATACCACATACATTTCATTTTTATAACTTGCCGTTCTTGTAAGGAAGGTTTCAAATCTCTTCTCTACCCTATATTCGCGCCCACGTAGATATTGCACCGTTAGCACCGTTAGCACACGCGAGATACGGAAACATTCACCGTAGGAAATAATCTGTCACAGCAAAGCACGGTAGGGCCAGAGATGCTCGCGTCCGGTTCGGTAGTAGTGAAATCTGCTGCGAAACGAGGGCATTGTTACATAGTAATTTCCTTACAATTCTTGTTACTCGGCGGACTTGGCTGTTACAGCCAGATACAATAATCATTAATCAGTTTAGGGTGAAGTAATTACGTGGTCTGTCCCGTGATCCAGACAACTAAATATTTCTGTCTCTCAAGACGTTTAATTCTTCTCTGAAGAACGCTATATATATTGTTACAATGATTCCCACTAAATGAATCGATTTCCGAGTGTCAACGGGAGGCTGCCACCCTTCTGGGCGAAGGGTTGGGGGGGAGGTGGGAGGAGGGGGGTGGGGGAGGCGTTTCTTTGATAGGAAATAGCTACCTTGCCTGTGAGTTAACGTTGGACGATAAGTGCTGCCATTCGTCTCAATCGTATGTGTCCACACTTGCTAAGGCTTTTCACTGGCTGGGTGAATACCTCCGTAAACTATGTGCCACTCAACTTTCCATCTCAAATAGCGTATTTCAACGAGAATCACTTTTTAACGGAACCTGAAAACTTTTAAAAATTACTTTTGTAAAGTTTTGATGGCTGAAGAAGTTCACGCCCCACAACAAGAGACGACCTCAAACCAGCTTTCGAAGAAAACGCAAATAGATTATTTTGTGAGCGACGCACAACAGAGTCACGAATTACTTCTCTTGAGTTTTACTGATTTTAGAATATTTTCATATTTATTACATCCATGTTACTCAGAACGGTTTGTTTTTTTAATCGGGTATAAATTAGGTATGGTATTGTCTGTATAGACGAGAAACTGTCGAAGGACTCAATCATAACTTTGCGTTACAAGGGAATTTTGTTTAATTTTTTTCAGGTAGACAAATAATGGTGGGAGTCGATTCTGAGACCTTTCGATACAGCAGAGTGCCATGCGGTACCTCTGAGCTACTTCTGTCGGTTCATAATTCCATTTTGAGTCGCAATTCGTGTCACTGCTGGTTTTTTGTGATTTATTCAGTAACCTTGTAGCAAAAGTACTATTACTTACATTAACATTTTTGGCGTAAACTCTCGTAGCGTATTTTTGTGTGTTTTCTAGTTTTATGGTGAAAGCACCTATAGTATTTATTTTATTAAAAGCTTTACTCTGTCCACGTTTCTCAAGAATTCAATGATAGGTGTGGTAGTTCTTGTTCTTGATACCATTATCAGCAATATCCTAGTGCTTCGATCAAGAACATTTACTGGCCACAAAATTGACAATTATAATTTTTAACCTCGAATTTAGTTTTGTAGGTTTTGGAAATTTAATCACACAGAACTAAGTTTTTTCTAAAATAATAATTAATTATTTTATTCTAAACGCTGCTTTTTATGCAATTTAAAAATCATACCCCCGCATCTCCGCCGCGCAAATATGAGACCAATATTGTTGCCGTGACATTACGTGAAAACTGAATGGTAGGTAAAAAATACGAAGGAAACAATGCAATACGTACGCGATCAATGGAAATGCCATCCATCCATGCATTTGTGTGGAACGTAGTTTAGCAAGTAAGGCAAGCCAGGGGTGGAAGGGCTAAATGGATGTGCAATCACATCACATCACGGCCACGGCAAATCAATCTGCCGGCTCGACGACATAGACGACGAAGACGACGACGACGACGGTTACGATTGGAGGGGGGGGGGGGGGGAATGCCAGCCATTCTACGCGTTCACTTGCTGTTGTTGTGTTTCACCCGCCACACACCAGAGAGAGTTAGCTGTCGCATCTTGCTACATTCACTGTGTTTCCGTCTCCCAAAGGACCATTTCAACGATCTCACCCTTATAAAGCTCCGTGTTTGTCTCCATGTGGGCTACTACCGCTTTGGATTGGTCTTTATGGTTGACACTCAATGACCGCGGTTTGGCACTAATTAAATCCTATACCTATTATTGAGGTTATATTATGTTGTGTTGGCAATCAACCAAATCTTATAGTAATCGTTTCTTTATTTGTTTGTGGTTCCTGGTGAAACCCAAGTGGACGGAACAACCTGAGTATATTCATTGAATTTGATTCATTATAGTTAATCTCAAATACACCTAAATTAAGCATATACACCTGCGTGACATACCACAGATTTTAAGCCGTAAGTCTCAGGGGCGAGATTCGAAAATTACATAATGGCACACATAGTAGCGATTTGTAGGAGAACATGGGTGTATTAATATTTCATTTGATTCGTTTTAATTAATCTCAATTACATCTGTTTTCAGAATGTACAAACAAACCTACCGGACATACCACTGAGTTCAAGATAATTACGGAAGTTTGACGGGCTGTCATTAAAAATTGACATAACGTCACACATAGTAGCGATTTGTAAGCGAGACATGAGTATATTCATTTAATGTGATTCCTTCCTATTAATTTCAATTGCATCTACTTTAAGCATATATTATGAACATTGAACATACCTGCGTGATATACCAACAATTTTGAGATAATTACGTATGAACCAGCGGCTGTCATTCGGAAATTACGTAATTTCAAACATAGCATCGATTTGTAAGAGAACCCGAGTATATTCATTTCATTTTATTCCTTCCAATTAATCCCAATTGCATCTTTTTTAAGATATATAAACAAATCGGCGTGACATACCACAGGTATTGAGATAATTACGGAAGTTTGACGGGCTGACCTTATAAATTACGTAATATCGAAAATTACGTAATGTCACACAGAAACGATTTGTAAGAGAACCTCAGTGTATTCATTGAATTTGATTCCTTCTAATTAATCTCAACCTACGTGACATACCACAGACTATGAGATAATTACGGAAGTTTGACGGTCTGTCATTATAAATTACGTAATGTCATACATAGTAGCGATTTGAAAGAGAACCAGAGTATATTAATTGAATTTTATTCCTTCTAGTTAATCTCAATTACATCTTTTTTAACATTTATAATCCAGCCTGCGTGACATATCACAGATTTTGGGATAATTACGGAAGTTTGTCGGGCTGTCATTCGAAGATTACGTGATGTCAAACATGGTAGCGATTTGTAACAGAACCTGAAACAACCTACCTCATGCTAATATCATGTAACCTATTTAAGATGATGCCAAGTTTCGTCGTACAACTGAATGCTGTTGTGAATACTATTATTAGTAGTTAAGTATTATTACTTTATTATTAATACTATTGATCGTACTTTTTAACTGAGAAAAGTATTTCATACATATTATAAAATGATTTTTTAATTTCAATGGGAATGTTTCCACAGAAAATAAATAAATATTATACCTTTTAAAGCTTAAACTATACCATGTCCTTTTTCACCATAAGTAACGTCCTTCTTTAATATATTGAGAGTTTCAATCGAATACGTACAAACTTACAACGCTTTACCTGAATTTAGCTCTAGAAAACTTTCTGATGACTATTGCAAAATATAGACTCAGCCATTCGTAATATAATTGAATCGATTACATTCGCTATACCTTATGATAGAGGGTTTCAACTTCGAATACATTTTGCTGCATTGCAGGTTACTTACTTGAATATCTTTGTTCTCCAATAGTTACATCTTCGACCCCATCACTGCTGGCTCTATGATAAAATAAGCCATCACTAAGCATTCGAACCCACACCTATCGATCACTTACAATTTGACTTTAATTATAAAATTAACTGGCTCTATTATTTTATGAGGATAAACTGCAAAAATTAATGTTTATTAAGTAACACAGGCTGAAAGTAATTGGATGTGTAGTAACATTTTAATCACGAAAATAAAAACAGTAACAATTCCCCTTCACTTCGTGAATTTTCATTTATTTCACTGCTAGGTGTGCACAGGGTATTACGGATCTCTGGTCGATACTTTGATAGTTAGGAGGGAATAAAACCTGTATCTACTTCAGTTAGAAATGGTGACGCGAAGAATCGAACCTTCACGATCCTCCGAGAATCAGTGTACCAAGTGCTTGCAATGAGCCACGTGGCGAGTACTCTCCCCCTTTCCTCCCTCCCTCCCTCATCTAGTCTCTCTTCTCCCGATATTGTTTTGGGTTTCCTAGGGGCCTAGACTTGCCAGTCACTAAACTGGGGGGAAACATAAACTATCCACAATACGTTATTAAAATATGGTTTATACCAATTTTGTTCGTGATTTAAGTTTGAATATCATTACCAATTAGTTGTTACCGGCATTCAGAGACCTAACTAGATACAACACTAAAGTAATGGTTTTTGATTGTCAAGTTAACTGCCTCCAAACCATTTAGTAATAACTTGTACTTTAGTTCGCAAACCAGCCGCGCGGAGGAGTAAATATAACAGGGATGACAGTGTGACAAGTTATACCGGGATTATACGATGTTTCACGTTTTCACCACTAGATCTCAGTGCTTACTGCCTTATCTGGCATTGTGGTATGTTTAACACAAGTAAGTACAACCGATAGAGGTGGCTGGCTCCGTGGTAGCAGACGGGACTCAGTTGGGAGATCGCGAGTTAGACACCCACCACTGCAAGCTTGACTGAAGGTTTTATGTAGATGTTCCTCAGTCATAGGGTGAACGTTGTGATTAACAGTCACTATGCCCCCCGTTCCTTAACCAACTATAGCCATATATAGCTCATCAGTAGTGTCCTCTGTTTTGTATGAGGAGAATTACAATAGCACTGTAAAAAGCTTCTGATAAATCATTAACTATACGATAAATCGAACACAACTACAATCGAACTACAATCGACCGATCGATCGGACTACAATCGAACCAATTACCTTCTGGATAAGAACTCCAACCACTACCTCTGAGCAGCTCAGAATATTAATTCAAGGGAAAAATATGTACAATGTACAATGTAGGCTACCGAATGTAGGATTTCTGGTGAGGCAGGAACTGGTGATCAAATAACACGTCTTGAGTTTATAATGTACTGATTAAAACTGATGGTGATTGTCTTACAAGAATGTTGATAGTGCTACCCTACAAGGGAGTGACAACTTACAACCCCCTGCCCGGGGACCTGTCGAACGTCTTCATCCCCCCGGTCAGAAACTAGGTAATAACCTAGTTTCTTTGTATTAAACTTCAATCTGCTTCTTAATAAAATATCCAAACTATTTTCCACAAACTACCCCTTTCAGTATTTTTCAAATCGAAACATATCCGCTTTTTATCTCCCACCCACACATTAAATGACTGTAATTTATTTCCGGTGCGGACATAAATCCATTCCAACTCTGTACGAAGTTCTCGTCTTTGACCGTCGCAACAGTATCGAATTGACATTCCCAAGATATTTTTACAGCTGTACCCCGTCGGGAAAGGAAAGGCCGACATTCCCGTATAAAGCCGCCGCGCGACCATTTCCCTTTGACTGCCATTCCTTTCTATAACGCACGTAATGACGAGTCTGGCGGGCCAGCGCGCAGGTAAAATCAGGGACTGCGGGGACGGGGTCTCCCCCAATGATGACTGGTGCACAGAAGCATCGGAGAAGTAGGGACGACCACAATTTGAGATCAATACTTGTTCTGATGTCAGGTCGCTTATTACTTTTATACCTCCAACTCTCCTGCCCCCCCCCCTCCCTACCCCCTTACCCCCCCTCCCCCCCTCCTTTCACCTCTCAATCTTCCCGGTCTGATTGTTGTGCTCGATGACAAGATTTTGAACTTGGGAGTAGGGAAGGTGATGTTTCGATGTCTAGAGCGCCGAGTTGCGGCGGTGGTGGGGGTCGGGGAGGGGGAGGTAGGGAAGGGGAAGGGCTGGAACAAAGGTGATTGATACTTTTGTATTCAACCGACCCTGATTAAATAAAGGTAATCAATCATACAAAAACACAAATATCGGTGCAAATATTGATATCTCACTCTGCTTAGGTAATGCCTTCTATTTTATATAACGTTACCTGCGTCATTTTGTGTCGGTCGTTTCAAGATGGGCCCCTTAAAAACAGCTCACTTTCTATTTGGCTAGGTTGTAAGAGTGGTACAGTTGGCAATCTTGAAACCCCACACATCCATATAAAATGAAATCATTTCAGTGCTTTGTATGTTTTGAGTAGGGGGGTACTGATATAAAACAATATTTGTAAAAGTTTCTATAAGTCTCAGAGTAACTGCTTTTAGGTCTTAATAATATGCCAGTAGATTAAAAGGCAACATTAAAAAAAAAAAACTGTTCGGAGGGATAACATAATATTTTGTTATGATTTTTGCGTACAAATTAAAACTGCTGATAGATGGTTTTGTTTCGAGTTAGGGGGATTGAATTAAATTATGTTATTACGTGCAAATAAACCCCACACTTTTGAACAGATTTTCTTTTGGCAGGTATAAGTATAGCAGGAAAACTGTATCTACTTTATACGATGCAACCTTTGCCACAAACTTACATAGAACCGAATCACATTGTAAACGATCATTATCAGTATTGTAATTATCGTGTCAATTAGAATATTTGAATCTTGTTACGATTTGAATTTCTCTTACGAACCCATTCGCGGTGTTGCACGGTAGCCCCCCCCCCCCTCACCCCTTCTAGCACCCGGCAGCACTCCTTGGAGTCTCGTTTGGTTAATTGGCTTAATAGACGACATTCATCTTCAGGCTTCATGAGACCTCCTCTTTGTCCCTCCTGCGTCCCTGATCTTCCTGGGTCGCAGGCTTAAGGTTTCTGGGCATAAGACGATTAACATTAGCAGTTTCTGCCTTAGGGTGGGTCCGAAATCCAATCAAATTTCCACCGTCCGTTGCACCATAGTCGATCCAAACCACGCTTGAAAACTAGCGATCACCGACAATATAGGAACTTGCAAGATGCTGTCACCTGCGATTATTGTAGTGTTGAAGTGGCCCGCCCACGTTGAAGTTAGGCTCGCGTAAAAGTGTAATTAGATCCATGCTAGTATAATAATTTGTAACCCACACGACGATGTCTTGTAGACTCTTGAAAGGACGATGGAGAAAAGGACTTCTCCGAAACGTCGGGTAGTGTTGGGTAAGTCGACAATCACTCGCGTAGAAAACCCCCACTCAACGAAAAATTAACATATATCCCGATCCGCGAGAATATTATAATATACTACACTTTTTTCCTAAACCAAACACTAACCCTGGCAATCCAACAGAAAGTTTCGACTCCATTGCAAGCCGGCGTATAGACGATATGATCACTCCCAAGGCAAACGCAGTAAACTAGACTTGGCGAATATTCATTGGAAATGTGATTTGTTTTCTATAAATAATTGATAGTTTCTATTGCAATAAAAGTGTGTGGGCCGCATGTTGTAATACTAGTTGAAGAGTTTTGTCACGTCCTGCGCTCCGGTACTGCGCACACCGCGTTCGATCGCATTCATCATTCATAATATCGCACGTGTTCACAAAATCAAAGCATAAACGCAAATCCAATGAAATACAAATCTAATATCTGTCTTTCGCCGCTCCCCGACTCAGCACGCCGGCAACGACCAGGGAAAACAGTATAAAGAAAACATCTCAATACTCGAATCTAAATAAATAATGGTTATACCCACAAACACGTGCGCATATACACAATTACACAAGCTCGTAAGGTGTGTGAGTGCACAAATACACAATTACACAAACACATACATACTACACAAACACATACATACTACACAAACACATACATACTACACAAACACATACATACTACACAAACACTACACAAACATGTAAGCTGCGTGAGCGCGGTGGCCAATTTTAAGTGTAGAATTTAAATACGAATTTTTGATCCTAGGAAAAAAACGGTTAAAATGTATTTGGTAATGAAACTCTGTGGCGGAACAGTTTTGTTGTTGTTATGATACCAACTTTAAAACTATCACAACACAAACACTGCTACACCTGTACGGGAGACTCGATTACAACAGTGAAACTCTACGAGTGAAGCAATCAAATAACCATTGACTCAGATAAGTTATTTCGAAGCGATGTGAATTATGAATGTTTTGTTCCCTTGCCTGGGCCCAATTGGGGTTGGTGGATAGGGTAACAGCTGATGCGTTGGGAGCTGTAATTATTACACTTCAATACTACGATCGCAGAAGGTTTTGATGTTATTCTTGAAGTTTTTACGAACACGTTATGCGCAGATAGAATAGTTTACAAGTATGGTTCCAAAGCATGTTTTGAGAATAGTTACTTGAACTGTAAAATGCTTCGTTTAAATTAATTTTTACTTACATTAAATAACTGATCACTCCTTATTTGTTCAATGTATTAAACCAATTCATAAAGAAAGAGATTGTAAGTTTTAATTTGATACACATTATTTTTATGTTGTATCATTATTGTAGATTTTAGGAGTCAGTTAAATGGTAATATTGCAAAGGGCAGTATGACGTTATCTGAACATGAAAATACAATTCTTAATTCATTCCTATATATATATATATATATATATATATATATATATATATATATATTAAAAACATGAATGTTTGATTTCGCTCTTGTGGAAAACTGAATCGCGTCATTTTCGTTCGTACAGCAAAGCAGAATAGCCAATTGTTCGAAGCCAAAGCGATTTCTCTTCGTTTTTCTTTCTATCAAGGTAAGTAGGCGACAATCGAGTGGCATTGGCTTTCAGAGAAACACAGAACCTCTGGGTAGGCCAGGTAGACGTGATAAGATTTCTTTATCCTCTCAGCGACCTATATAGAATAACTTTTAGTATTTTTCCGTAGCTGATGCATTGGCGGCTACTACGCCACTAGGTGGGCTTACTGCTTTTATGTCGGTAATAATTATATCTGTCAATCTAGTCAACAACTCTGGCTGGCATTAATTACCTTGCTAAAGCCTACACACCCGGGTCGAGGGAACACTACACGGTAAAATGGATCAAAAAACATCAGCTTGCCAAGTGAATCGTGATTCACCGGTCACTAATGGGCTGGGTTGGCGGTTATATATCAGTTCCCCTTGCGAATACGTTCATTGTAACATTTAATGTTAGTTGAGAAGTAAAGTACATAAAAACGATTGTGTTTTTTATTATATTGATATTTTATTTCTTTTCTGCCGTTGTGTAAAATGTCCTTGGAATATCCCCTGTCTTTAACTCGTCAACTATTACACGTATTATTAACTGTCACCGATCTGTCACCGAACATTATTCATACATGTACATACTCACTTTTCTGTTTTAACAGAGTAATACCATCACGTATGTTAACACATTCATCCGCTGTCCTTGACTACTTGCAGAACGTCATAATTAATGTTGCCACTGTCAATAGTTGCACTCAGTTGCTTGGATACAAGTCTAAACTATTTAAAACGTTCAAAATCAAATGCATAACATTCAAAACCCGATTTTTAACCAATATTTAGTTTTACAAGAACTTAGCACTGGGTTGAACATTTTCAAATATTGCAATCCTTGCTGTTGACATTAGGAAAGTAATAAGTAAGACTTAATTGATTTCCTTAATGACAAACGTAAGTATTGCAATGATTGAAATGTTTTTAGTTCTTATGAAACTAAATGTCGGTTACAAACCACTGTTAATATTAAGAACCGAACATAATATACATTGATTAATAAGAACAAAACGCTTGTTTTACGCGGGTTTGACCCGTCCATGGTACGCAACGTTTGCCTGCTAACATGTGTTGTCATACCCACATAGTGTCCTAAGGCAACGTTTGCCTGCTAACATGTATTGTCATACCCACATAGTGTCCTAAGGCAACGTTTGCCTGCTAGCATGTGTTGTCATACCCACATAGTGTCCTAAGGCAACGTTTGCCTGCTAACATGTGTTGTCATACCCACATAGTGTCCTAAGGCAACGTTTGCCTGCTAACATGTATTGTCATACCCACATAGTGTCCTAAGGCAACGTTTGCCTGCTAACATGTGTTGTCATACCCACATAGTGTCCTAAGGCAACGTTTGCCTGCTAACATGTGTTGTCATACCCACATAGTGTCCTAAGGCAACGTTTGCCTGCTAACATGTGTTGTCATACCCTCATAGTGTCCTAAGGCAACGTTTGCCTGCTAACATGTGTTGTCATACCCACATAGTGTCCTAAGGCAACGTTTGCCTGCTAACATGTGTTGTCATACCCACATAGTGTCCTAAGGCAACGTTTGCCTGCTAACATGTGTTGTCATACCCACATAGTGTCCTAAGGCAACGTTTGCCTGCTAACATGTGTTGTCATACCCACATAGTGTCCTAAGGCAACGTTTGCCTGCTAACATGTGTTGTCATACCCACATAGTGTCCTAAGGCGCAATTTCGATACTGAGTTAGTCAGTCATCGGGTCTCTTAAGTGACTGATGGGACTCGGAGGCAGTTTCTTGAAAGAAACACTGTAGTTTGATGTTGCCCTTTCCCTTTGAGGAATAGTTTACGTATAAGAATGAATACCGTGGTAAATCTGCTATCACGCGTTCAAGTACGCCGAACCTGTATGGGAATCATCAGTCATTGTTGCTTCCCGGAAGGCAAATCTTTTCCCAGGCTGTCTGTATTCAACGATCTGGCAAGATATCCCTGACAAATATATCCCCGTAGTTATTGGCCAATATTTTGGGATGATTTATACTTCACGATGAAATATTAACTAAAGCTGTTTTCTATTTTCAGGTAAGGACCTATTCGAGTTGATATGACTGTGTTTTGAATCTGAAATGTGAGCGGTAAGTCATATCTATTTTTAAGGCTCTCGGTAGCTGTTTTAATTATTGCTTTGCTTTAAGTTAGTCGATATAATATTAAATGATGCAATAACATGTTTACTTGGTATTGTGTCTTATATCTTAAATCGGATTTAGATTATATGTAATTCGGGCCTTTATCCGATTTATGTATAGATATTTTCGAATTATAAACGACATTCTCCTCGCAGTGTTTTCTTATTAACACTTTCGTTTGCATTCATACTAGTTCACCCCAAATATATAAAAAAAAAAAAAATATAATACAATAAAAAAAAAAAAAAATTATAAACAAAAAT
This sequence comes from Isoperla grammatica, assembly GCA_945910005.1. NCBI lineage: Eukaryota > Metazoa > Arthropoda > Insecta > Plecoptera > Perlodidae > Isoperla > Isoperla grammatica. The sequence goes on from OX246745.1 coordinate 29,209,100, forward strand.
ATAATTTAAATTATTGTGTGAGAAGTTTAACAATCTATGTAAAGTTGTCCCAAGACTACCTTACTCATGCTTTCGTCACAGGCTACTGGTTCGTAGCCAATCAGCGATCGGTATTGGCCCGGATGTGTCTCGGGCGGTTCGCTGGTTGGCTACGACTGCTCCGGATGTGACGAAAGCAAAAGCAAAGTAATCTTGGGTCCAGTATAATATGTTACCTGCATTTTTGTAAACAAAATTTACGAAGTAACATAGGCCTACACAACTTCCAAAATGTTATCTCCTACTTCACTTTAAATTTAGTTTGAATTTTCATACGTAGACATTAATAATTTTCTGTAAGCACACTTATTGCCAGAAAATGTATCTGGACTTGTGTGCACGTTGAGAAATAATTCTTTTCCGAGTTCTGGTTGAAAGTGTTCATTAATAAATAACATTAAGTATAGTCAACAAAGGTACGTTATTACGTAAAGATCAATGGTGTGTAAATGAGGGTAGGGCTGGGGCACAATGCAACGCCAACAGTCTAATGAAATACAAAGCTATTCGACAATTTCGAAATTTCCCAACTTCCCCCCTCACCAAAATTCCAGTGTTCATGATTGTCTTCAATGAAATACAATACAATATATTATACTTCACCCTGTTGAATCCTCACCCAATTAAAAGAGTGTACATAATTGAGCATCGTAGACTACTGCGCTATTGGGTTGCAAGTATCAACAGTGCCTAAGACTGACAAGTGCACATTGTGTTTGTGTGTGTGTTTTCATTTAGTGTTGACCTCATTTTTCTTCCGAGCAGTGTTTGAAGTTAAGTTCAATTTGTCAGTCTTTGTGAAGCAACTTGTGTTCTTACAAATATTGACTTGCCGTTAACATTGGTGCTCTTTGCATAAGACAACACCAAACGTAAGCTGTACAAATTGTTTTCAAACAACTTGGCTGAATCAATGCAACGCCAACAACAGTCTAATGAAATACAAAGCTATTCGACAATTTCGATTTTGTTTGAAGTGTTTTGTTTTGGCGTTTATTTCAAGAACAAGTTTTTACACAAATAAAATGTTTGTCAAGATAATAATATAGTGAAATCATGAAGTGTATAATTAAAACTTCATAACTTCAACTTAAACGAATTCTTCGAATTTAGATTATTTAACACGTTTGTTGACAATGGCATCATAAAATAAATTTAAACGGAAGTTATGCAGTCAACAAGTAACTGTTTTGTCGGTAAAAGAATTAATAATTATTTACAAAATGTATAAATTATCTTGTTATGTCTATGATGATATTTGAACTCTTACATTTGGCGAGTTATAGCACAAACGATGAGATACAGCGAATTGACAGTTATTATTTTGTTTTTACGAGCTAACTGTTTTGAGACGGACTTTACCTCATTTCTTCTGTGTACTCAGCTTGACGTTTGTCTTTACAACATAATTTACTCTTTGGTAGGTGGAAACAATTTTACACTTAATTTCTAGATAATTAAAATGAAGATTATTTTATAACATGTCTTCACGACAACATTTTTCAGTTTAAAAAACGTTTAACATAAATCATATTTATTTGTATCACAATTCTTATCCAGTAATATGTTTAATTAGCAGTCAAGAACGCGTTTATATAATCAATTAAATTAATCACTTGCATTTCTGTATTTTATGCGAACTTAAAACTAGTTCTAAATCGTTCTTTTCATCGAGGAGACGAAGTAATTCCGTTGTTTTCGTTCTTGGCTTAGTTAAACCAGCTTCGGGAGCCGATATCATTAAAATAGAAATAGTATCATTTACTGGTGAGGAAAGTCTCTTTTGTTAAGAATGCAGGTTAGTGTACCTGATGTATGTCTTGTCAGTCGCTGAAACAACTCAGGAATACTTGGCAGTGAACTAGCCCGGCCACTATGTCCAGTATCTCGGTAAGACACCTGATTTGATGGTTTCAAGAGAAATGGGACTTCTCATTAGTAGGTTCCAAGCTACATTAACAAGCGTGTAATATATGAGCTGACATTGACTTACCACCTTGTGCGCTTCACTACGGTAGAAAGAAACTGAGTTAAGCGTTACTCAAGTTAATGGGTTCGTGTGCCACGTGCCTAGGCATATTCGCCTGTGGTTTGTACTCACTGCTCTTGCTCTTGCTTACAACCAGCAATGCAATATTTAGACGTAAGTAAATCAAACAAGTCATTAGATTCAACGACTTTTCACATTCACTTTTGTTTGTTTCGTAAACATGAACGTACCGGTAATAAATGTTGTTTGAACATTTTTGCCAAACGTATAACTGTATTTTAATGTTCAGTTTTTGTTTCCTATGTAACTTATATTATGCGCGTTAAAAGGTTAGACGCGAGCTAGAGCTCTTAATAGTGACGACGAACTGCGAACTGTAGAACAACGGGAAATGGTGACGTATTGGACGCTTGGAAACCGTGTTCACGACGCTTGTAAACAATGTTCATAACGCTTGCAAATTAGTGTTCAACTGCTCACGACGTTTGTAAACCATGTTCATGACGCTTGCAATATAGTGTTCAACTGTTCACGACGCTTGTAAACAATGTTCATGACGCTTGCAATATAGTGTTCAACTGTTCACGACGCTTGTAAACAATGTTCATGACGCTTGCAATATAGTGTTCAACTGCTCACGACGTTTGTAAACCATGTTCATGACGCTTGCAATATAGTGTTCAACTGTTCACGACGCTTGTAAACAATGTTCATGACGCTTGCAATATAGTGTTCAACTGCTCACGACGTTTGTAAACCATGTTCATGACGCTTGCAATATAGTGTTCAACTGTTCACGACGCTTGTAAACAATGTTCATGACGCTTGCAATATAGTGTTCAACTGTTCACGACGCTTGTAAACAATGTTCATGACGCTTGCAAAATAGTGTGAACTATTCACGACGCTTGTAAACAATGTTCATGACGCTTGCAAAATAGTGTGAACTATTCACGACGCTTGTAAACAATGTTCATAACGCTTGCAAATTAGTGTTCAACTGTTCACGACGCTTGTAAACAATGTTCATAACGCTTGCAAATTAGTGTTCAACTGCTCACGACGCTTGTAAACTATGTTCATGACGCTTGCAATATAGTGTTCAACTGTTCACGACGCTTGTAAACAATGTTCATGACGCTTGCAAAATAGTGTGAACTATTCACGACGCTTGTAAACAATGTTCATGACGCTTGCAAAATAGTGTGAACTATTCACGACGCTTGTAAACAATGTTCATAACGCTTGCAAATTAGTGTTCAACTGTTCACGACGCTTGTAAACAATGTTCATAACGCTTGCAAATTAGTGTTCAACTGCTCACGACGCTTGTAAACTATGTTCATGACGCTTGCAATATAGTGTTCAACTGTTCACGACGCTTGTAAACTATGTTCATGACGCTTGCAATATAGTTTTCAACTGTTCACGACGCTTGTAAACAATGTTCATGACGCTTGCAAAATAGTGTGAACTATTCACGACGCTTGTAAACAATGTTCATGACGCTTGCAAAATAGTGTGAACTATTCACGACGCTTGTAAACAATGTTCATGACGCTTGCAAAATAGTGTGAACTATTCACGATGCTTTTAAACTATGTTCGAGACGCTTGCAAAATAGTGTTCAACTATTCACGACGCTTGTAAACAATGTTTATGACGCTTGCAATATAGTGTTCAACTATTCACGACGCTTGTAAACAATGTTCATGACGCTTGCAATATAGTGTTCAACTATTCACGACGCTTGTAAACAATGTTCATGACGCTTGCAAAATAGTGTTCAACTGTTCACGACGCTTGGAAACAATGTTCATGACGCTTGCAATATAGTGTTCAACTGTTCACGACGCTTGGAAACAGTCTCCACGACGCTTGCAATATAGTGTTCAACTGTTCACGACGCTTGGAAACAGTCTCCACGACGCTTGCAATATAGTGTTCAACTATTCACGACGCTTGGAAACAGTCTCCACGACGCTTGCAATATAGTGTTCAACTGTTCACGACGCTTGCAATATAGTGTTCAACTGTTCACGACGCTTGGAAACAGTCTTCACGACGCTTGCAATATAGTGTTCAACTGTTCACGACGCTTGCAAACAATGTTCATGACGCTTGCAAAATAGTGTTCAACTATTCACGACGCTTGTAAACAATGTTCATGACTCTTGCAAAATAGTGTTCAACTATTGACGACGCTTGTAAACAATGTTCATGACGCTTGCAATATAGTGTTCAACTGTTCACGACGCTTGGAAACAGTCTTCACGACGCTTGGAAACAGTCTTCACGACGCTTGCAATATAGTGTTCAACTGTTTACGACGCTTGGAAACAGTCTTCACGACGCTTGCAATATAGTGTTCAACTGTTTACGCCGCTTGGAAACAGTCTTCACGACGCTTGCAATATAGTGTTCAACTGTTTACGCCGCTTGGAAACAGTCTTCACGACGCTTGCAATATAGTGTTCAACTGTTTACGCCGCTTGGAAACAGTCTTCACGACGCTTGGAAACAGTCTTCACGACGCTTGCAATATAGTGTTCAACTGTTTACGACGCTTGGAAACAGTCTTCACGACGCTTGCAATATAGTGTTCAACTGTTCACGACGCTTGGAAACAGTCTTCACGACGCTTGGAAAGAAAGACGAAAACGCTGTAGACCTGTGCGTGATAGTGGATACATTTAAGCTACCAGGACCGCTGGAAAAAACTCTTTTCAACTGCTATTTTGTTTTTGTAATTGTTAACACATGATCGATCGAACAGTATAGACTGCATACCCGCAAATCATTTGATAATTGCCTGAAATTAATCTTTCATATCATACAATGTTACATTATGAAAACTGCAAATTTAATTTACATAACCAGCAATTCGCAATTGTTGGCAATAATAGTATGGCATAAAAGATGAAGACATTAATACGTACCTGATGCATTTTGATACCTGTCAGTTGAGTTCAAACGAAGAATTCAGTTCCCTAATTTGCTTGACAACGTGTTATAATCTGTAATTCGTGAAACGAACAATGTGAACGCAAACGTAATACTTACATCATCCATGATTATTTTACACACTTAATTTTCTCTAACAACCTAGTAGGACACGGGTTTCCAAACCCAACAAATTAACTCAATAAAAAATAATATCCATTCAACTGTCAGAAAACGTTGTTTATCATATTCACACTTGCATTTCACATTGGAGTAACTTCCATACGACGAGATAAAAATTGCATCCCCGGCGAGTGAAAATTGAGCTTTATAAATTGTCAGAAGTTGTGTGCTCTAATGATGACATGCATATACAGTTCGCAAAAGTGAGGTGTAACTAGCCACCATATCCCACATAGCACTTGAGCTGTCAATTAAGTGGTGAATTACGATACTCCGGTTTCCACTCCAATCCACTTTGTACACTTTATCAAGCCAATAATAATTAGGTATTACATCCTATCTGCCCCGTAAGCGCGCCAATAACTATAGTAATTGTTTGATACAGCTTTCCGAACTTCATACGCGACACCGCACTAGTTATTAAAACGACAATTATCAAATAATCGCTTTGTTGCTAATAAGGAATAATTAGGGCGGTTCCGTTAGTAACACGTTTCACTAAAAGCTTTCATACCTTATTGGAAGTTAACTAACTTCATCGTGCGACCCTTGACTTACAGCTTTAACATAGGTCATTATAATTAGTGTCCTGTCCGCAATAAATATTGGATCTTATTTATTAACTTCTTGGGACTGTAATAAAGTTCTCAATTACAACCGTTATTATATGGTAGAATATTCGTACGCATCCATTTCCAATCGATAGTTTATGTATTTGGTTTAATATTTCCCCACGACAAAGCTACCAAACACCGCCAGGCAAACAGCTGCCCCAAAGTGGCGCGTAGTTTCAAACGTGGGCTCTGCTATAGTAATCAGTGCAAAGATGAGTTGTTATGAGACTCGATGTGAAAATTAATATATTTCACATGCATGAAGTAGGTATTTTAAAACATTTTGATGTTTATGTTAGAAATATAGATTATTTTATTAATTTATGGCATTATTAGCTGAAAGAAAAAAATGTGAGAGTATTCAGGGGTTTCAAATGTCTAAAATTACATTCACTACCAACATTTCCGAGCAATGCAGGGCTAGATATTATCAGAAATGGATGCAAAGTTAATTGTGGTTGGATAAAATTAGGCAATTTCAGTAATGTCTGATATTGTCTAATTTGATCCAAACTTAATAGACTTTGAATTCTGTTTTGGGAACAACAGCAGTACTTCTAATACTTTGCGTTTATTTTAAAAATTAAATCATAAAAACAATGTTATTCAATAATTAAGCGAGCGAAGCGAGCGTCTCTACTTGACTCTTATGGCACTTCGTTCTGTTTTTTTTTTTTTGTTTTTTTTTGTCTGTCGATAGCGGTCGAACGGAAAGTCCGATCAACTTGAAATTTGGACCATCTACAAGCTTTGATGTGGATTGAAGGTGTATAGTTTTGAGGCAAAATCGTTCGAAGAGTTACCAAGTTACACCATAGTTACTGCAAAATATTTTTCAAAAACAAAATGGCGGCAAAATGTGAGATAGCCAGATTTTTCTACAGATTTCTCCGGCCACGAATATGTTAATGTAATGGCGATCTGATAAGTATTGGCAAATTTATACGAAAGTTACTCGAAAATATTTTTCTAAAACGCAGTAACGGCAAAATGTGAGGTGACTATCTTATAGAAAATTTTTGTCCGGTCACGAATATACTAATGTAAACGCAATATGATACGTATTAGAGGCAGAAATTACATTTTTATTGCTGTCAATAAGTGTTAGTAACGGTGGCGGACCGTGTTGAAAAGTACCACGAAAATTCTTAGCAACGCACATTGCACTGCATACAACAACGTCAGAAAGTATAATAGCCATGGAAATAAGAACAATTTTTGCAATGCGCATTCTTGAATTGTTGTTAATTGTTGTTCGTATTAGCATCGAAAACTTTTCGCCAGAAAGTTCGTAGATATTGATGCGCTCGCTTATCAACGCGTCAAACAGAGCGTTTTCCTAGTTAAGCGAGCGAAGCGAGCGTCTCCACTAGACTCTTATGGCACTTCGTTGTTTTTTTTTTTTTTTTTTTTTTTTTTTTTAATGTCTATCGATAGCGGTTGAACGGAAAGTCCGATCAACTTGAAATTTGGACCATTCACAAGCCTCGATATGGATTGAAGGTGTATAGTTTTAAGGCAAAATCGTTCGAAAAGTTACAAAGTTACACCATAGTTACTGCAAAATATTTTTCTGAAACAAAATGGCGGCAAAATGTGAAATAGCCAGATTTTTTTACAGATTTGTCCGGTCACGAATATGTTTATCTAATGGCGATCTAATAAGTATTGGCAAAGTTACACGAAAGTTACTCGAAAATATATTTCTGAAACACAGTAACGGCAAAATGTGAGGTGGCTATCTTATAGTAAATGTATGTCCGTTTACGAATATACTAATGTAAACACGATCCGATACGTATTAGAGGCAGAAATTACATTTCTATTGCTGTCAATAACTGTTAGTAACGGTGGCGGACCGCGGCGAAAACACTAGACAGAATGACAAGGAAAATTCTTAGCAACGCACATTGCACTGCATTCAACAATATCGGGAAGTATAATAGCTATGAAAATATGTTTGTAATGCGCATTCTTGAATTGTTGTTAATTGTTGTTTTTATTAGCTTTGAGATCTTTTTGCCAGAACGTTCGTAGATATGGACGCGCTCGCTTATCAACGCGTCAAACAGAGCGTTTTCCTAGTTTAAATAGTTATACTACTTTGAATACATATTTGTTGAAACACCTATCTAAAGAAGATGAATTTAATGTCGAAAATTATCACCTTCCTGTGAATGTGATAACAAGAAGGTCAAAATCAGAACTTGAAAATTGATAAAAAAAAAAGAAAACAGCAGCTGTTTCGGTCGCCGGAAAAAACATTTCACCAGAATTAAAAACAGCACGGGTTCATTAAACTGTCACCTGTACTATACTAGTTTTGGTTATGGCTAAATCCACTTCGTCTAAGCACGAGACTAACACCCACACACAGATACGTGTTTCACGCATGTTCCCAAGTATCAACATTAGGCCTAACCCCACCGCGTAGGTGAGAAACGTTTGCCGAATGTGTGCTAAGCATTGTCAGCGTCATCGAGTCGCCTTTTATTACGATGTCACGTTCTAATTTCATACTTGCGACTCACACCATTCTCTGTCGCAACATTCATCTTCAATGTGGGGTCAAGAATTGTCATCTATCGTCAGTAAAACAGTGCAGTGTTTTTGTTTTTTGTTTAGGTTGTATGTTTACCTTCCTGCGGAACACCCGATTTTCGTCTGTTAAAATTTCTTAAAAATACTTTGCTATTTATTCGATTTTGCGTGGTGCTAGTAGTTCATACTCAAAATACTGGACGTAATTTGTTTGTGGTCAACAAATACAACCTTCTAATAATTTGCTGTTTTTGTCGCTTTATACCATGAAAAACACAGCAGATACACAGCAGATAGCACAGTTTGGTAACTAACGTATTCTGCTTCATTCATTTCGATCAACGAGTCGAGTTTTATACGTGCGAATGAGCTACTCTCAAACATTAGTAAAACACCGACTAATTTCATCCGGACCCGGACCAGGCATGGTCTAACGGCCACTGGCCACTCGATACTTTCACTCTTCTAACATTAGCCGACTATTAATCATGCGAAAGCTATCGGCTACACTGGATGTGGACCTACGATTGATGTAACTGAGCGGAACCTTTATGCTGGAGATGAATCTTGCTTTTTCTAATAATCTTAACTGAGTTTTATGAGCAATCTGCCCTCGTGCTCATTACAACACCAAGACATTAGTATTAATGTTGATGAGTCATTTGTGTGAGCAATTACTCTGCGTATTCTCATTGATCATAAAATTAGCATTTTTTACTGCGTTTACTAAAAAAAATTATTTTCCATGAACGTAAAACGAAAACCTTTTTTACCTGTTCAGTATAGTAAAGACAAAATTAAAAACCTTTTTCTGGAAATATGTATATTTTTTGTAGTTATGTTGAAACCGCGTATCTGCATTTTGTGCTCTAGTTAAGGCTGTTTTCCCACAGTTTTCAGTTTTTTTTTTTTTTTAAATGCATGAAATACAAAATTTTAACTTTGATATTGAAATATGATCTTCTGAACACACCAACATTATTTTTGTCTAAATTTCTTAATTTATCGTTTCACATCGTGATAAGTTCTGTAAGAAATAACTACTGGTGATAAACAATTTGTATTGAGTTTTTTTTAAGGGCATACTGTGCTCTAGGGTTTGAAACATTTCCAGTGCATTATCTTTATCGGTATTTTGATTATGATGGTTTAATCAACCGCTGCCAGTTAAAGAACAATAAAACTTGTTTATCGCCAGCAGAAGCATTTCTTGCAAAACTAAGCACAACGGAACCTGATAAAGTAGCAATATTTACTGTACCAGCCGCTGAAAAATTAAGGAACAACAAATGTATTTACCTTTAAAAGTCAATGTTTCAATTTAAATACAACTTTTGAATGTTATGCATACTTAAGAAAACTGGAAATACAGAAAACATGTGCAATTAAATAACACTTCGTGGTTCGATTCATTAGGCTTGATATATGTTGTTGGTTTATTCTCAGTTCTGTTCGAGAAGTGAGCGAACGGTTTCCTCTGATCCGTTAGATGCGAGAATGATTGTGTTTACCCGATACTGACAGTGGGAGAGCGAGGGAATGGTCGAACCTGCAAGGCTATAAATAGTGTAATCACCTAAACTTAAAACCGATTCTCGTCATTGACTGCGGCGACAATAATTTCGAAACATTTTTTAAAAATTTATTTCTTATGTTGGTACAAAATTTAAAACCGCACCAAGTCAAAATATCACGTTTAAGGTAAGATTAAAATGTACGCAAGGAAGTCTCAAAGGTTTATACTGACTAGCGTTCTCTCTGATCAGTCAATAGAAGTTTATTTCGAGGGCTAGCATCCCCTCAAATAAACTTCTCTCAAACGATCTTATTTTCCGTAAGTTTTTGATCACAAGAAAATAAGGGAAGTCAGGTTTACGTATAAAGTTTTCTCCGAACAGGTTGAGAAAAGAATCGAGCATTTTCCCTTCTTGCAGTTCACGTTTTCGTATAAAGAGAGGAGTATTGTTCCCTTGAGACCAGCACTGGGGGGTTGTTGGTTGTAGGAGGTGTTCCCTCTGAAGTGAGACGGGTGGAGAAATACAGAAACAAGCAAAATATGTACAGATAAATAATACTAAAAAACTATCAAAATAAACAAACATACCATTGCAATTATTCCGTAAAATATCACCGAATATTTTAGACAAAATAATTTAATTTAACTGCAACATTATTTGGCGTGTCGTTTATTTTGTTTATGTTCAATCTTAAAAAAAAAAACGTTGTGAAGAACTGTGTAGTATTATCGTCTTTATTAGCATATATGCATAAACATGAGACTAAAGCCCAATCATTATCGTTAATACTTGTTTGTACGCCAGGTTTGATCAAAAGAGATTCTAAGAGATCTGCAATGCTTTGAGAGACAACTGGCGAGAACACATGTTCTACACTTGGATTGTGTAGGCCATACACTTTATTTAAAGTCATTAGTTCTGCCCTAAAGTTGAGGAAAAATCACGCATATTTTACATTTAAAACACGTTTTATAACGGTTTCGGTATTTACCGACCGTACGTTTAAAAAATCTAAAAAATACATCAGAATCAAATCAAACAAATGACCACCACTAAATATACCTACGCAATAAGTTAGCATATTAATGTTATTTGGTTCCTTCTAATAAATCTCAATTACATCTGTTTTAAGCATATATAAACAAACCTGCGTGACATTCAACAGATTATGAGATAATTACGGACGTTTGACGGGCTGTCATTATAAATTACATAATGTCACACATAGTAGCGATTTGTAAGAGAACCTTAGTATATTCATTAAATTTGATTCCTTTTAACTAAATTCAAATACACCTACTTTATGCATGTATAAACACACCTGCGTGACATAACACAGATTTTGAGATAATTACGTACGTTTCAGGGGCTGTCATTGAAAAATTCCGTAATTTCAAACAAAGTGTCGATTTGTGAGAGAACCTGAGTATATTCGGTTTCACTTGATTTTTTCGTAAAAATATCAATTAGATCTACTTTAAGCGTATATAAACAAACCTACGTGACATACCACAGATATTGAGTTAGTTACGGAAGTTTGACCGGCTGTATTATAAATTACGTAATGTCACACATAGTAGCGATTTGTAAGAGAACCTGAGCATATTCATATTATTTGATTCAATTAATCTCAATCACATCTCTTTCAAGGGTATACAAGCGAACCTGTGTGACATCACAGACATACTACAGATTTTGAGATAATTACGGAAGTTTGACGGGCTGTCATTCGAAAATTACTTTATGTCCCACATAGTAGCGATTTGCAAGAGAAGTATATTCATTGAATTTGATTTCTTTTAATTATCTCAAATACACCTACTTTAAGCATAAACGAACATACCTGCGTGACATACCACAGATTTTGAGATAATTTCGTAAGTTTCAGGGGCTTTCATTAGGAAATTACGTAATTTCAAACAAAGTATCGATTTGTAAGAGAGTCTGAGTATATTAATTTAATTTGATCCATTCTAATTAATCCCAATTACATCTTCATAACATCTTCATACACATTCATTACATCTTCATCCCTATTACATCTTGTAGTTTCAGAGGCTGTCATTTGGGAATTTTTAATTTCAAACAAAGTGTCGATTTGTAAGAGAACGTGATCCATGTATGACCTGTTGTCACTAACCTTGGTATTTTGTTAATCATTCACGCAATGTAACGTCTCACGCAGAAAGCTAGACTCGGCTCAAACCGAACGTAAATGTGAACTCACCAGAAAATGGACGGTAACGTAGTCACGACCTGTCCAGGTTTCACTGCACACGTGTTTAGTATAGAAGACACGTGCTGGTCGTTCATAATAAGCGAGTACCACTCTGTATAACCAACAGCGGCTAGTCAGCTATTATGAAGCCAGTCACAATTGGAATTACACCTATGACCAGGACATCATATTTGGTGACAGCTGCTTAGTTTCAAGTTGTTTTTATTACCTTTGTTCTAGAATGAGGCTTGAATACAGGCATTTAAAATTAATTAAAAATAATAGTATAAAGAAAAGATTACAATGTTATATTGAATGGTTTACGTATTGTGCGGTATCGTTTAGTTGAAGTACTAAAAAATATTGATAGAGGACAAGTGGGTGTGAAAAATAGTAGAGGCAGATTTGAATGCATAATAGAATAGATAATCCAGGATGTGTAGAATATAAAAACCTTTCGGAGTGTTTTCAAAACAATCCATGTAAATAATAACTTGTAACTGAAGTGAACATAAGATTACCCACGTGTTAAAACATTAACAAATGACTTCTGAGAGGTATTGTAACAAGGAATTGGACATTTGATTTGGGAAGCCATTGACAGACATAAACCTCCATTAAACATAGATAAATAAATAAAATAAAATAATTAAATACATTTGTAATTATTTATAGTCTACCCACTCGGTTACAAAAAGCGATTTTCAGTGGAAGGGCATCACATAGAATGTATGTGATTCGTTGCTATGACTGCTCCAAAGTCACCGTTTACATGTAGGCTAGACACTAGTATCGTATAGACAAATTAAAATCAAGTTCCAAGGAGATAAAACCCCAGCAGGAATACACCCACTAGACTAGACCAACGGCCACATGGTACTGACAGTGTGGCTTGTCGGTGTGATAGTGATGGGAATCAAAACCGCCATCTCCCAGGCTAGATTACCATTGAGCTATCTCCAACTTCTTTCAAGACTTTCATCGTCAGTCGACCGTTTCAAGACAAAAATGGATTTTGATGGTATACGGAAATTAATCGATAGATACTTGAAATGCATCTCGAAAGTCTTTGGGTCTATTAAAACAAAAGTAACCCACTTGAGTTCTGTAAATTGCACCCCTTACCTCTTCGTCTCGTTTCTTTATCCCCTAATTCCCTCCCCCCTCTTCCCCCCACAGCTTTCTACAACTTGCTCAGATACACATTTGCCAGCGCAGGAGATCGGAGCCGCTGCGAAAACCGATAATTTCTTCTCTTCACTTCTCATTAACTATACGCGGCGTAATTCAATGTATACCTTCTAAGTTATATATTTATATGCTATTCTTCCTACTAATTATTTGTCTGGAACTCAACAAATATAAAGTAACAAAAATTATACTAAAATTAGCAATTAATTTATTTATTTAATGTCTATCCTGTTCAAATTATTATGAAACTGATTTATAAAGGACATGAAACAATTAATAAAAATACATGACAAAATAAAATAAAATCGAAATAAGATAATGAAAAAACCCTGAACAAGAAAATTAAATATACATACACACACATATATATATATATATATATATATATATATATATATGTGTGTGTGTGTAAATACTAAATACTAAATATGTAAATGAGAAAAAAGGAATAATAAACTGACGAGAGAAGTACACCCAAATAAGTATTTACCGCATGTTTATTGTTATCTACACTATATTGATTAGTCATAATAATGATGCAATATTTACGTGGGTAAACATTCAACAATTAATTAATTAAAAATAAATTTAAAAAACACTATACCAATTGTTATGGAATATAATTACATTTCTACTCCACCTTATGAAACCGAAAAGAGAAAGAGAAAAAGAAAAACTGATGCAAATGCTCATGTCATTATTTTATTAATTTTTCTAATGTCACTTCAGAGTCGGTTCCCTCTTTGTTACCTGCCGCCCACCAAACTTTCCGGTCTTTTCCGTTCTCTCTCTCCCCCCCCCCACCCCCACCCCTCCACTCACCCCACTGCAAAATTCTCCCTCCGTCGTTATTATTCATGAATATCCCAGCTCATCGTCGTGATTAGCCTCTTTCTACGAGAGTATGAGATAAAAAAATTAATTTTCAGATGATTTAAAAAGATAATGAATGAATTTGCTTTCTTGCTTTCGTTCTTTCGTTCACAGGAAGTTCTCGTCGAGTCCTCCAGTTCTTACGGTGTGAAGAGTGTTTGCACACCGTGAAACCGCTACTTGACTTGCGGTTAATCACTCATTGGGTTTATTACTTATTAGCTTCACGTTGAGCTGTACGCTTGTGAGCCGACGACTGACAAACAAGACATTTATGTGAACTTATTTCTATCAAGGTCATTCATAATGATTCTAAATGGACTATTCTTTGTGAATGCTAGTATTACGAAATAAAATTGGCTCTGTCTGTAACGTTGAGAGAGCTGAGACAGCAAAACCGAACTGAGAACATGACTGTTTGTACACTAATTTGTTAGAAGGGTTGACTTGTATTGACAGTCGCCTAAAATTACTTTCATCCAAAAAAATACTCCTTGATCATATACACTCGATAACATTTGATGGAATTTGTTTGGTTTGCAGTGAAATATACAAAATTACGTATCTTACATTATTGGATGTTTTGTATTTCTTCTTCTTCTTCATTTTATTATTATTCTTTATTTGCACAAACGAGTATATTTATACAAGTACAGAGTAGTAATATTAATTTAATAATAATAATAACAATAATAATTCAATAGTATTTTTAATTCAAGTGATGCTGCAGGATTTAACATTATCTTTTGGTCACCCCTTGATCGTGACTTCAAGTCCAGTGAATTTGGATCGCCCAACAACCGGAAATGGAAAAACGTTAAAACGTCCACCCTTTCGGTCAAGGGGAAGAGGTGTCATGGATGGATCGGCTCTCCGAAGCCACAGCCTAAGATAATATTTATTATCATGCATCTGAGCGCGTTAGACTCTGAATACGATGGTTGCAGGTTCATTCAATCCCGCCAATACCTTTCAGTAAGACAGCCGAATACGGTACTGCCTGAATACCTTGTTAGTCACCTAATAGGTAGGCCTACCGCATACACATTTTACCTTCAGTAGAAAGTTAGCCGAGATAGAAACTTACCGCCTCAACAAATCTAAATTTCTATTTGAACTTTTGAATGCCACTAGAGGAACTTCAATTGAAATTTTTCATATTCGTCGCCTAAGTGTTCTACAATCTACAGTCTACACCCTTAAGTCTGCTGTTCAATTCCTTCTCTTCAGTGTCACAGTAAAAGTGATAAAATTCCCATTTGGAAAACCAAACAATTTGATTAAAGCTTCGAAGTTCATCTCAGTATTTGAGGGAAATATTCTGGCCTCCCGTTGACGGGACGGGCACTGATGTAGTTGTTGAAATCCCCGCCAGGTCGCGCACGGCACGTTGCTGTGGGAAACCGAACTAGAAGCAATAAGATCAAATTGTTCTTCTAAAATTTGTTTTTTTAACTTTTCAAGCAAATGTTTACTGTCGAAGTCAGTTTTCACTCGCCTCAATAATCATTTTATGTAACTACGACAATTTTCAAGAAACGAGATTGTCTGTTTGTGAGCCTGCGTTCATTTGTCCACGCGATGAATAATATTTAATTAGGCAAACGACGACGTTTCAGCCGCCTCAGATTGCAACCGTGATTGTTTTTTTAACGGGATATTAAAACGTACCTTTACGCTCCAGCTTTCCAGACATTTGTGAAAGTGGGCGTGGGATATCTGTGACGAAAGAGGCACATGAATAGCTGTTTAAATTCCTTCTCGCACGGACCCCACACTTTCATTCCGGCGTAAGTTCATAATGGATGCAAATTACTTCGTCCTTTTCCCTTCCTGCCGTCCATCCTACCTTCCACTCATCAAACACTTCCACATAATTATTACTCATCTGAAAAACATTACTTTACTAATTATTCATTACTCAACATTGGTATTAGCATCTCACGACATAAACATACAGATTGGGACCCATCAGGGATCTTCAAAGATGCACGATAGACATTAATAAGCGTCGGTGTTTACAAGCGCACTTGGCGGACGCTTTATGTTAAATGAAAACCATCTCGCTGTGAAGCTAAATTGACTACAGCAAGAGTAATGTACATTAATTACAAAGCCGTTATCTTCCCTTTTCAAATACATTTTTTTTAAATAAAATAAACATTCCTCGTGTGGGAGTTTTTAACTTATAAAAAGAACAACTGTGGCAGGAACTAACAAATTATTTTGGGGGAATGGTTCAAAAGTTGTTCAACACGAAATTGCTGAAGTTATAATATGCACTTGATATGTTAGAATTCTTACACATTATCTTTCATGAAAGTATAATTATTTACAATAATTTTTATGAACAAATTGAAGAAACAAATGTTGAGAGTGTAGTGTTTTTGTGATCTGAACAAACTCTTGTTTATTGTTCACAAGAACTAGCACTATTGTTTATTTCCTGCTTAGCACACCAATATTCAGTTAGACCTATAGCAGTCATCCTGACAGTGCAACAGTGCATACGTAAACCAGCACCTACTTTTAGTTTCATTTTTCTGCTCCATATGTAATCAAGATAGGTTAAGATCTCTACACTCCTTTCCCTAATTGGTTTAGTCACCCCTCTCTGCATATTAGTACTATAAGACATCTGAGTCAAGCCACACTGGGCCTGAAGCTCAGTGACGAATGGACTTATTATGTCAAACGGTCCGTGGACGAAATGGCAATCTCATTCAAGGCTTCGAAATTTATTTTTGCTCGTCGATTCAAAGCTTCCATTTCCAATCATCACCTTTAGATAGTATTATTATTGGAACAGTGACCTCTAACATATTCTGCAATTATTAATTTAATAAGAACAACGCGTTTTTATGAGGGAATCTAAAAACTGAATAACTATAGATTTGTTTTTCTTTCATCTTTAGTCTTGTAAGTATCCACAGCCACGGATCCACGTCCATTTGTATTATATCAAGCCTAACCAGCCCAGTCTTCTTTCCAGATGAAGTTGGGTTAAATATCTCAGATTAATGGATGCTCATTGCTCAAATCAAATAAGTTCATAAATTTAACCTAACCCAACTTACGAATAGCCTCGTCGACGCATTTTAGGATACGTAATTTCCTACAACATCGAGATTTATTTCTTCATCCATGCTGACTGTTATCGTTTCGTTTCCTTATCACGTCAACTAATTATCGTGATTTGGGGGACAGAAATCGTACAATGCCCCTCTTGAAAGCAAAGGAAATATGTTAAATAAACAAACGAAGAATGGTGTCGTGGAAGGGTGAGAAGTGGACACTAAATTCAGTTATCACCTCACTTTTACAGCGGAGAGTGCAGAGCATGATGACTTTCTCCTCTTTGTATAAACATCCGAATGTAAATTGAAATCAAGGCAGAGTTATTATTTGTTTATGTGGATACCCAACATATACTATCTCGCTTAGCCAGACGAAGCACCAGGGTAGGACTATTATTCATTTGACTATAACTTGCTGTTCAAGATGAGAGAAATACTCCCACCATAGTGGCCTACGTTTTGGAATTCAAAAATGGTAAAGAATGCAAAACGATTCTTGTGTTATCGTCATATTGCTATTACTGTTACTGTACTGATAATATAGGAACTTACATAATATGTATTAATTATGATATGAGTGAAGAACATAGCCACATTTGTAACCGCTGTACGTAAATTACTACGCTGTATGTGTAGGAAGTCGCCTCCAGATTACTCATGTCCTGATAAACATGTTTCTCTTCCCTAATACATATTCCCTATAAACTTTCATTCCAATCTGACCAGTCCAATCCAAGCTCGTCTCTGTATGTTGGTTGTCGTTCCGCTTTAACTCTAAGACATCTATTTGTCTGTTTGTCTCCATTCATACATTATTTTCGTATCTGAACACCGAGATACTCATGTCTTCGTCTTATGAAAACACTGTATTAACATTACTAATACATGTAAACAAGACACAAATAGAGAAGCGAGCAAGTGTAAGAGAGTGAGACATATTTTGCTCACTGGGGTCTCGTTAAAATCAATGTAAAGGCTACACCAAGAATTGCATTCCTTGAGTGCTGGAAGGGTGTAGTTGGAGGTGTGAAATGCTGAGGTGCAATCACGGCCCCCCCCCCCTCCCCCCCCCCCCCCCCCCCCCCCCCCCCCACCCCCCCCCCCCCCCCCCCCACCCTCCCCCCCCACCCACCTTACGTCTGACGCCCTCTAGGGGTCACCCGCCGGTCAGGAAAAATCGAAATCCATTACCGTTGATGAAAAGAATGGAAGAGAAAAGTTTTATACAGAACCCTAAATAACTTTTCTTAAAAATCTTTTCTTGAAGTTTCATTCTACGAAAAAAACTTTCTTCAGATGTAGCTTATTAAGTTTTCATTCTATAAAGTACATAAACTAATGATGAAAACAAACCTTCTTTGGATCGGAACGGAACGGTATTTCTGATTTATTTATTCCTTTCGATTACCCATAGATAGAGATGGCTCAGTCGGGAGGTCGCCGGCTCGATATCACTACAGACAATCCACTGTGTGGTGTACCCTTGAACTTGATTGTAAAAAGTACCTTATCAAGTTATCCGTGTATGAGCGTACATTAAAAATATGAGCTACAACACATCCACAAGTTTTACCCATTAGGGTCATCACACATTTACAGAGATGCAGACACTTGAAAACATGATCTGTTTTCCCACCACTCATACATCGTTCATACAGGGTTCATTTCATACATGCTCTGACCAAGGTGCGTGGGTGGGTTCGATTGTGCATCAGAGACTGAATGTCTTATGATTTATCTGTCATCGTTATAAACCCACCATCTCGAATAGCTTCACGGAGTAAATACAGGCGTGATACAACGTAACGATCACATATCTTATCTTACGCTCTTATCTTTTACAATAAATCAAACCTACTCACTACTCAGTCTAAACATGGCATTATATTTATTGCTTTTATATCAACACGTTGTTATTTTTATCCACAATCTGAATATGAATGATTTTTTATTTATTTATCTTACAGACCGTATATTTAAGTGATTTGATTTATGATGAGTGATTATTGTCATAAGACGCTCTTTACGTGGATGAACTTTTTCGGTAAACCCCTACCTTATCTTCATAAACGGAGATAAACTACATTTAATGGCAATAGATATTTTTATTTTTATTTACTTTCAAATTTTATTTCCGTGTCAGGAATCAAACCCAAATCCCCAAACACTGAACCACAGATAAGTCTATCGTTTCCAAAAGCGGAGTTCGTTTCTTCTTCTTCTTCTTCATCTTCTTCTTCTTCTTCTTCTTCTTCTTCTTCTTCTTCTTCTTCTTCTTCTTCTTCTTCTTCTTCTTCTTCTTCTTCTTCTTCTTCTCCTTCTACTTCCAAAGACAACCAAGATTAGACAACCATTGATTTTCAGTAAAACCTCATTATCAATAAATCATTATTTTCCTCAAGTATAGAAACTCCAAAAACCCACCCATGCATTCGTGGTTTGAGGGCCACTCAGACTCGTTGACAATATTCCCCAGGTATTGTCGGAACTGCGCGACTGTTTCTCTTCCTGCGCTATACTACTTTAACTTCCGCTTCAGTTTCTTCACCCTCGTGTGCCCTTTCTTATCATGTTTCTGCTTGACTTCCCACCGCGCGCCACCAACACAATTTATTGTTCCTTATTCCAAGGCTCCTCAAGGTAAAATCATCACTAGTGTTATTCGAGCGCGGAGTTACCACATGCGAGGATGTAATTCTACGGTTCTGTTAAGAGCGGTATCACATATATTTCTTGTATTATCGGGAACGGTATTTATAAGTTATAACGTGAGTAAACAATAGATTTATTTATTAGTTATTCCGCAATAGTAATGACACACTTTATAGGAGTGTTGAATCGATAAATGATTACTAAACGGTGGAACAGCTAAACGGTTAAAGGGTAAGTGGTTGGTTAGAGGTTATTTAAAATGCAATGCGGATACTGGAGCGTTTTCAAAGAGAAGCAAAACAAAAGTTACAGTTTCTCTTCTTCTCAATAGTTTACCAGTGATCGGTTCGTATCAATGGATGTCGTTGCCTATGAGGTCCACGTATAAATAAAAGCGTTATTGTGGTGATTGCACGAGGGTCGTGTACATTGTACGTACACACAGCGCGTGTAAAGTAATGAGATTCAGCCATGTTCCTGTGTGTGGTTGGGTTCGCTCTGTTATATTTAGCGGTACGGCCAATAATGAAGCTGATCAAATCACCCACCCTGTGTTATACATTACACGTGTACAACTCGATTCGGCATAAATTGCTTCAACACTTGTTTTCGTAGACACTTCAGTGGTATTGTTGTGATTGGAATAATTATTGATTATTATCAACGAAGATGTAAACGCACGTTGTACGGTTGTTTCTTCAAATGTATTATAGTGTGAAATGGTAGTTCTTGAAACATTTCACTCAAGGCCAGCATACGCCTTGTGACTGAGGAATACCTCGGAAACACCTTCAGTCAAAATTGCCGGTGACCGGTATCGAACAGGCAATCTCCCGAATTAGAGTATCGCGTCTTACCGCTGAAATACATCTGTCGACAGTGCAATACTCATGCTTAAAAATAAAAACAAGATTGATTTTTTTACATTATCCATTCGAGAATCTTTCGATTGTGGTTGAATCGTTTCTTCGAAATGAGAGATCTTGGTATGTTTTGTCTCCGCCCAAATACCACCCCATGTTCTAAAAGTGTCTCTAGCAACTGAGTACAGGTCTTATGCTCTATCGACCATACGATGTCAATCCGTGAAGATATTGAAGTGTTCAAGTAATATGGAAATGCATGTTTTCCATCGTTTGCCTCTGATGCCATTAACGAATACTGCAACTGTAGCTAACTTCTCTAGAGTTTCTTAGCGTTTCTGCACTTCATTCGAACTAATGTATCATTCGTTAATGGAATTAGTTATTCTAAAGTAAATTGAGATCGTCGGTGTAATTACTTAGAAAAGTGGAACATAGATATGGAACTAACTGAATCATGTTTTAATACGTGATACTAAGGTAACCAAGAACATGCTTGAAAGTTTATTTCGTTCAGAATCAGAAGAACATATTTAATCTTATGTCAGGGTAAAATTGGTCCAGGGTAACTCTGCATTTCGTTAAGAGGCGACTGAAAGGCAAACATCCATGGATAGTTGGGAAGAAATGTCCGAGGACTGTTAGTAGGAGTCAATCCCAGCATTCGCCTTCACGACTTAGTAAAACCTCGGGAAATCCCTTCAGTCTTAATCGAACCGGCGACGTCACGAATCAGTCTCGGTCTTACCACTGGGATAACCAGGCGAACCATGGCATTATGACGTCATGGCCGTATGAGTGCAAAGAAACAACAATAGAGACGGAGGTACCGCTAACGTTGTTTGCCATATGCTCCTCTTTGAGAGGCAGATGATGTGGGAAGCGGGGTGGTGGGCATATGCAGGTATATCGGGGATGCATGGCAATATTTCTATAATGTAATCAAGAGCCCGAGCTAGTTTGAATACCGTATCAAGTGTCCAGGTGGGATGGGGGCTAGATAAGGTTACTCCCAGTGTAAGAGATCACTCGACTGTGGAATATATTAGATGAGGCACACATTATGTTTGTGTGATAGAATAAAAATTAATAAACTTTTTAGAAATGTTACCAAGCTAGCCATAGCAAATGGTACCAAGCTGTTAATGTGCTCTAAAATTAGGTAGGAGTTTTGGGACAGTTGTTGACGTTTGTAGTAAAATGTGCCGTACACCATTGTTGTATTAAAAAAAAATCTCTTTTATTTTAAAATATGTGTTACTGGTAGATAATATTATGGAGTAATATTATCTACCATTATCTGGGTGGAGCCCAGTCATATCTAAGAAGCAGAATAAATAATTGAAAACAAAATCCATATAAACATCTTAACTGAAGGTTAACTTGTCTTACATATTAAACGTGGTCTTACGTGATCGGTCACCGAACCCTCTTTTTACGAATATGAATTGCTGATTCAACCTCGGCATCTGTTACATCAAAAAGAGTTCGATTCTCAACTTCTTTCCGTTCGAGTCTTGAAACTCCCCTGAATAATCTGCATTATTGAAGAGAAAACTCTTCTATAAAAGTTACTTTTATCTTGATTACCGTTTTAGATATGACTATGTTTAAAGTGATGTGCCATATAAGCACCTTCTTAGATGCCCGTCAACCATGCAACATATCACGCATTGTTTAAAATAATTATTTAAAATCAAAAACAAATTTTTAACAGGTCTACCAAAACCCTAAAAATAATTAATTATTTAATTTCAAATTATTTCTCATTGTGTCATTGATTGTTTATTTTCATACACTTTAATCTCAAAATAAGACATGCCTAAAATTACCTTTCATGTAGGCCTATTTAATAATAATTTTTCGTAGAAAACCTGCTTAGGGACAAATCAGGCCCTTACTCAGGTGATATTATGGGTAAATTAGCATATTGGGACATTATGGAAATAATATCCAAGAGCTTTTAGTGAGTGCGGGAAAAACTTCAGACAGGACTACCGGTGACCGGTATCGACCGGCCTCCCTAATTAGTGTGTGGCTGAGCCACCTCTATCAATATTTAGCTGGATTAACGCGGCGGGTCTAGATCCGAAGAACAGTTAGCAATAATTGTCGACCTGTTCCCTCCATCAACAGCCAACAGCACCCGCGCTGCCCCTATGACCGAGTCGAGGCGCCTAGGACGGCTATTAGCCCTTAAGACGTGAGCATACGGGTATGAATATTCAGGTGACTTAATTGAATAAGCCTTTATAATATGGATGCCTTTACCAGTAACCCTCCTCCGAAATGCGGGCCATCCCGTACTAACTCGCTTCATCCACAAGCGTACACACACAGTTGGCCGCGTACACTTTGCTAGATATAAGATAAACCTAATCTGTTTCAGTTTTGTATTATCCTTTGCAGCTTAAGGTTCACCGTAATTCGATGCAAGGTAAACTATACGAATATTATATCACAAATAATTATCACTGTACATTTATAAATATTTAGACAATTTCTAGGAATGAAAATAAACAAATACTACACAATTGGCGAATGATGTGTATTATGATTTTGGGCTTACACGTTTACAAATATTTGTATTATTGAAAATGAAGAATGAATACTCCTAAACCATTATGTGGGTAACCAAAATTAAATATGAGAACAAATTGTGCCATAGTACCACTGTCTAAACTGAAGTGTTTCGATGGGGTCATCGATAGCATATTATTTTGACAGTTTTACTAAATTTTCTAATTTTCAAAGATGTCAATGTTTAGTTAATTACAAAACGTTTTGTTTATGATATTTCACAAACCAACGTCATGCCAAATACTATAGTATACAAACACAACCTATCGGCTGTACTACGGTATTTGGTCATACCTCATACTTGTTTTGACCCAACCTAAATCGACGCTTAGCATTTTAAACAAAGTTTATTGTTGTGTCTTTCTTGGTTTTCTACGAAATATTTAATACGTAGCTATCTAAAATAAACGTCAATTACTGCTTCCAAAAAGTTGACTCGTACAGATTTCGCTGACCCCTAATTAGATGCACTTGAAATGTTGGCACAATGAACAACAACTACGCTTAACTCTGAATGAACGTTGCTCGGGGTGACTTGATTGGCACTTTCAACATCTGGCGTTAGTTTGTGTGGGCCGCCTATACTTTACCGATAGACGTGGCTTAGTGGTAAGATACGAGACTCTAGTTCGGGAGGTCGCTGGTTCGATACCGGCTACCGGCCGTCCTTACTGAAGGATTTTTCAGAGGGTTTCCTCAGTCACAAAGCGAATGCTGGGATTGTGTCATACTATCAGCCCTTTGGACATTCCTTTCGAACTATTTCAAGAGTCGCAATACCCAGTTAAGAGGGACATGGATAGTCCCTGGGCAGCTTTCCTACTAAAAATGATTGTAATAATTATTAAGCGTATGCTGGAAATAAGATGGCGCGTCGTCTTGATTAGCCTCGCTGCTTACATGTGAAACGTGTTATGGTGGTGCGCACAATGAATTCAATTCATGTCATTATTATAGTGTCTTAACCTTTGAACAATGCTTGTATTATATAATATAAAATGTTTTAAAGAAAAACAAATATGAACGTCCAATTTTGAGATTAACATTTAATTAGAAAATATTAAATATCTGTTGTATAATTTCGAAGTCGTGGTAGAAATAATAATTGTTGTTTTCCGGTTTCTAGAGATTTTCGAGAGATATGGAAATATGAGGTGGAAATTCTTACTCCATACTTCAATGATTTTTTTTCAAATTTAAATACGGAGACCGGAGAATCGAACATCCCTTGAAGATTCTAATCAATCAATAAATATCGTACAGTAATGATTTCAATTGACTGCCCATCCAACCATCAACACCGTTTTGGATATACCCACCGGTCCCCGCATAACCAGGATTTATGGATTCTATAGCTAGTTATTTATGCGCGTATACGAATTATAGCTTTCCCATCACCCATAGCCACGAATTTCTTCCTTCTTTACTCTGAACGCAAGGATACGTCCCAGGGCCGACCCGGGGCAGGGCAGGGCAGGGGTTGTAAGGTAAGAACTAAAGGTGGCACGCACCACCAAACACAAGCGATCGAATTATCGACAAAAAGGTTTTACCCCAACTTCTGCGCCGCATCATGTTCGTCATTCCTTCTTAGGTTATATCTGCATCTCTTGTCCCCTTTCATGTCTTTCTTCTCACAAACAAGTTATCAAGGAAGACCATCCCGCATTAGCTGCTGCCGCCCTGGCGTTGTTGCCACGGTAGATGTAGATGATATCCCCGCAGTCTTTGCTTCCTGGTGAAGAACATCGCCCCCCCCCCCCCCCCCCCTCAGGCAACTTGATTAGGTTCTTCGCACAAAGCAAGTCTATGGAAATGGCGCGATGCAATTGATGAGGCGACTGTCCGCGAGCAAGTTCAGTCGTGTGTGCTAAAGCTCAGGGGTCGATTCCCGGTTCGGCCTGCAGCTTTTAATTTTTGAAATTATAAATCTATTGTTGTGGTACCGGTACTGACGGTGACTTTGAAGCCGTAGTAGCAACGAGGCAGGTAATGAATTGTAAACAAGTCCATCGCTTAAAATCAGTTCATGTAACCCATGAGGATATAGAAGCTCAATGGTTCAACTCACAACTGACCTTTGATTTCAACATTTATGTTTGTCTGATGTTTTGATTTCATAATTTGTCTTGGTTTGTGCATCTTGTTACATCCATTGATTACATTCATATTAATATTAAAATAAATTCTCCTTCCATTTTGTCGTTTCGTGAGACCTGATTATACATTCAAATAAAATACGCCACCTCATTTGGTTTGTGTAATCTACTTGCATAGTAATTCTTTTAATGACAGCATCTCTTCAAGAACGATCGCTGATAGTTGAAAACTGAGTGTTCACGGAATGCGGTAAGTGTTCTATCTTCAGACTATCATCTTTGATTAATCCCGTCTGTTCGTCAATCGGGCCGCGTCATTCGGCTTCGCCCATTTACACAAGAGCTTTGTACCGCGAATCCTTCTCTTGGTTGTAGCGCGGTAGGGGTGGCGGTGAGTGGCGCCGTGGGGGAGGGGGTGGGGGAGGGGGGGGGGGTGGCTGGAGACGTTGATGTTCTATTGACGTCTTTACTGAAATATTGGCTACGTCTCCCAATGGTGGTTACTAGTGCCTAAACCTTAGGCCAATACATATCACAAGGAGAGAAACATCAACGCCGAAACCCCCTCGGCCCCCCTTTCCCCCCTCCCCCTCCTTCAATTCATTTTCCATGCCCCTCTTCTTTCGATCACTTTATCCCCGATGTGAATCGATAGCTCGTATCACCAACATCCCTTGCGCACCTTCCCACCAATCCACCTTTGAACTATCTATCTCAGCCAATACACTTCGGGAAAATACGAAAAGAGCGCGTCTGAATTGTTGGCGTGTTATAA
This sequence comes from Isoperla grammatica, assembly GCA_945910005.1. NCBI lineage: Eukaryota > Metazoa > Arthropoda > Insecta > Plecoptera > Perlodidae > Isoperla > Isoperla grammatica. The sequence goes on from OX246745.1 coordinate 29,235,255, forward strand.
AACTTAAGACGTCTTGTTAGAGTTTAAACGTTTTTATCGGCGGCGTAGTCAGTCCCCTGGACGTGGAAACATCACGACATCAACACGTGTGACAGTGAGGTGAGGCGGCGTTTAAATACAGTACAGTTACACGCTCAACATTACATGTTTAATCCGATTAAATAGAGTTTTTTTTGTTGGAGTATATGCAGTTTTCCTCTTAGATTATGAGAATAAGTACACACATAATAACTGTAAATCTTTTTTTTTGTGTTTAACCCAGCGAAACAATTTACAGTTTATGTACTTATTTATTTACTGTCTATCCCGTTCCGTCCGTTATAAAACTAATTTAAAGAAGAGGACAATAAAAACGAAACAATTAACTACAAAGAAATAGGAAAACACTGAACAAAACAAAACAAAAAAATATTGGATCCGTTCATATTTTGAATGTAAATATTTACCATCCGTCGGATGCGCAAGGATATAGGATACAGTGGGGAGCCGTCGTTGCAAGACATGCGCAAGGATATAGGATACAGTGGGGAGCCGTCGTCGCAAGACATGCGCAAGGATATAGGATACAGTGGGGAGCCGTCGTTGCAAGACATGCGCAAGGATTTAGGATACAGTGGGGAGCCGTCGTTGCAAGACATGCGCAAGGATATAGGATACAGTGGGGAGCCGTCGTCGCAAGACATGCGCAAGGATATAGGATACAGTGGGGAGCCGTCGTTGCAAGACATGCGCAAGAATATAGGATACAGTGGGGAGCCGTCGTTGCAAGACATGCGCAAGGATATAGGATACAGTGGGGAGCCGTCGTCGCAAGACATGCGCAAGGATATAGGATACAGTGGGGAGCCGTCGTCGCAAGACATGCGCAAGGATATAGGATACAGTGGGGAGCCGTCGTTGCAAAACATGCGCAAGGATATAGGATACAGTGGGGAGCCGTCGTTGCAAGACATGCGCAAGGATATAGGATACAGTGGGAGCCGTCGTCGCAAGACATGCGCAAGGATATAGGATACAGTGGGGAGCCGTCGTTGCAAGACATGCGCAAGGATATAGGATACAGTGGGGAGCCGTCGTTGCAAGACATGCGCAAGGATATAGGATACAGTGGGAGCCGTCGTCGCAAGACATGCGCAAGGATATAGGATACAGTGGGGAGCCGTCGTTGCAAGACATGCGCAAGGATATAGGATACAGTGGGGAGCCGTCGTTGCAAGACATGCGCAAGGATATAGGATACAGTGGGGAGCCGTCGTTGCAAGACATGCGCAAGGATATAGGATACAGTGGGGAGCCGTCGTCGCAAGACATGCGCAAGGATATAGGATACAGTGGGGAGCCGTCGTCGCAAGACATGCGCAAGGATATAGGATACAGTGGGGAGCCGTCGTCGCAAGACATGCGCAAGGATATAGGATACAGTGGGGAGCCGTCGTTGCAAGACATGCGCAAGGATATAGGATACAGTGGGGAGCCGTCGTTGCAAGACATGCGCAAGGATATAGGATACAGTGGGGAGCCGTCGTTGCAAGACATGCGCAAGGATATAGGATACAGTGGGGAGCCGTCGTCGCAATACATGCGCAAGGATATAGGATACAGTGGGGAGCCGTCGTCGCAAGACATGCGCAAGGATATAGGATACAGTGGGGAGCCGTCGTCGCAAGACATGCGCAAGGATATAGGATACAGTGGGGAGCCGTCGTCGCAAGACATGCGCAAGGATATAGGATACAGTGGGAGCCGTCGTCGCAAGACATGCGCAAGGATATAGGATACAGTGGGGAGCCGTCGTTGCAAGACATGCGCAAGGATATAGGATACAGTGGGGAGCCGTCGTCGCAAGACATGCGCAAGGATATAGGATACAGTGGGGAGCCGTCGTTGCAAGACATGCGCAAGGATATAGGATACAGTGGGGAGCCGTCGTTGCAAGACATGCGCAAGGATATAGGATACAGTGGGGAGCCGTCGTCGCAAGACATGCGCAAGGATATAGGATACAGTGGGGAGCCGTCGTTGCAAGACATGCGCAAGGATATAGGATACAGTGGGGAGCCGTCGTTACAAGACATGCGCAAGGATATAGGATACAGTGGGGAGCCGTCGTTGCAAGACATGCGCAAGGATATAGGATACAGTGGGGAGCCGTCGTCACAAGACATGCGCAAGGATATAGGATACAGTGGGGAGCCGTCGTTGCAAGACATGCGCAAGGATATAGGATACAGTGGGGAGCCGTCGTTGCAAGACATGCGCAAGGATATAGGATACAGTGGGGAGCCGTCGTCGCAAGACATGCGCAAGGATATAGGATTGATGGGGAGCCGTCGTTGCAAGACATGCGCAAGGATATAGGATACAGTGGGGAGCCGTCGTCGCAAGACATGCGCAAGGATATAGGATACAGTGGGAGCCGTCGTTGTAAGACATGCGCAAGGATATAGGATACAGTGGGGAGCCGTCGTTGCAAGACATGCGCAAGGATATAGGATACAGTGGGGAGCCGTCGTTGCAAGACATGCGCAAGGATATAGGATACAGTGGGGAGCCGTCGTTGCAAGACATGCGCAAGGATATAGGATACAGTGGGGAGCCGTCGTTGCAAGACATGCGCAAGGATATAGGATACAGTGGGGAGCCGTCGTTGAGTTAGATGAGATCTTTCTCGTTGTTGCTGTGTAATTGATCGGTTTCAACGAGGAGATTTAATCTTACATGGCAAAAAAATTTAGTGTATGTAGGTTGTACCGGTGAAGGGGGGAGGGGGTATGTTCCATTGTTCTTTCCCAAATCTCGCTGTAAGAATGAACATTTCCTTCTTTTAACCAGGTGTAATTAGACCCTATCTATATAACGGAGCATACAAACTTATAACTGTGTCTATAACTTTCCGAGCTTCTGGGGTGAGGAATATTTTAAGCCTGAAATACCCCCCTCCCTTCTCCCCCTCCCCTTGGGTGCACCACTGACAGGCTATAGATATCGTCCCGCTCTAGAACGAACTTTCCAAGTTGCATGTTAAACAATCAGTTTATATCTCTGTTGAGTGTGTGTCAAGACATGTTTCAGCAGGCCAGATGATCTATTCAGTTATGTAATACAATACCATTCTTGCGTATAAAAAAAAACGTTTCGACGTGGCCTAGAGGTGACTTACTAGGTATACTTGCAAAAGATAGGAAGGAATATCTGAGGGCGGTTAGTTATCCAAACATTTGTCATGTGACTGAGGAAAACCTCGGAAAAACCTTCAGTCAGGAATGCCTGTGTTTTTCAATTTTTTTTTTAAATTGAAATAAAATCAAAGTCTCGAAATATTAATTCCGGGCAGTTTTAGCTAGGATTAAATAAACGTTAATATTTTTTATGCGGCCAGTATTTTTGTATTATGATCATATTTAACAATACAACGAATACGCTTGTGAATAGCCTTCTTGAATTGTTGTCAATGGCCTTGTATAGACAATACTCAGCCGCATAACGAGATAATGTTTTTGGGAAATACATTGTAACTCTAACGGGTTCAGAAGATATTGCAATTTTGCTTCGCAAATACGAATAAAATGCTTTGAGCGCGCAGCTTTATATGGAACAGAAGGAGTTATGGCGCCAGATAAAGAATGAAAATATCACATATATGCAGGTGTGTTCTGGCAAGCAAGGAATAAAGGTTAGTTTCGGTTATAAATATCGGCAACGACTGCGAGCCCGCGGGCCTGCTTTCTCAGAGTCATTTGTTTTCAGTATCGGAGTCTGGACTCTAAAACCGAGCTGCAACCTCTCTCTCCTCTCTTATCCTCTCCTCCAACCTCTGCCTCATAGAACGCACCTCACCACACACTTAATGCTGTCTTACGTCTATGTGGTGTACATAAACCTCTGCCTCATAGAACGCACCTCACCACACACTAAATGCTGTCTTACGTCTATGTGGTGTACATAAACCTCTGCCTCATAGAACGCACCTCACCACACACTTAATGCTGTCTTACGTCTATGTGGTGTACATAAACCTCTGCCTCATAGAACGCACCTCACCACACACTAAATGCTGTCTTACGTCTATGTGGTGTACATAAACCTCTGCCTCATAGAACGCACCTCACCACACACTAAATGCTGTCTTACGTCTATGTGGTGTACATAAACCTCTGCCTCATAGAACGCACCTCACCACACACTAAATGCTGTCTTACGTCTATGTGGTGTACATAAACCTCTGCCTCATAGAACGCACCTCACCACACACTAAATGCTGTCTTACGTCTATGTGGTGTACATAAACCTCTGCCTCATAGAACGCACCTCACCACACACTTAATGCTGTCTTACGTCTATGTGGTGTACATAAACCTCTGCCTCATAGAACGCACCTCACCACACACTTAATGCTGTCTTACGTATATGTGGTGTACATAAACCTCTGCCTCATAGAACGCACCTCACCACACACTAAATGCTGTCTTACGTCTATGTGGTGTACATAAACCTCTGCCTCATAGAACGCACCTCACCACACACTAAATGCTGTCTTACGTCTATGTGGTGTACATAAACCTCTGCCTCATAGAACGCACCTCACCACACACTAAATGCTGTCTTACGTCTATGTGGTGTACATAAACCTCTGCCTCATAGAACGCACCTCACCACACACTAAATGCTGTCTTACGTCTATGTGGTGTACATAAACCTCTGCCTCATAGAACGCACCTCACCACACACTAAATGCTGTCTTACGTCTATGTGGTGTACATAAACCTCTGCCTCATAGAACGCACCTCACCACACACTAAATGCTGTCTTACGTCTATGTGGTGTACATAAACCTCTGCCTCATAGAACGCACCTCACCACACACTAAATGCTGTCTTACGTCTATGTGGTGTACATAAACCTCTGCCTCATAGAACGCACCTCACCACACACTAAATGCTGTCTTACGTCTATGTGGTGTACATAAACCTCTGCCTCATAGAACGCACCTCACCACACACTTAATGCTGTCTTACGTCTATGTGGTGTACATAAACCTCTGCCTCATAGAACGCACCTCACCACACACTTAATGCTGTCTTACGTATATGTGGTGTACATAAACCTCTGCCTCATAGAACGCACCTCACCACACACTAAATGCTGTCTTACGTCTATGTGGTGTACATAAACCTCTGCCTCATAGAACGCACCTCACCACACACTAAATGCTGTCTTACGTCTATGTGGTGTACATAAACCTCTGCCTCATAGAACGCACCTCACCACACACTTAATGCTGTCTTACGTCTATGTGGTGTACATAAACCTCTGCCTCATAGAACGCACCTCACCACACACTTAATGCTGTCTTACGTATATGTGGTGTACATAAACCTCTGCCTCATAGAACGCACCTCACCACACACTTAATGCTGTCTTACGTCTATGTGGTGTACATAAACCTCTGCCTCATAGAACGCACCTCACCACACACTAAATGCTGTCTTACGTCTATGTGGTGTACATAAACCTCTGCCTCATAGAACGCACCTCACCACACACTAAATGCTGTCTTACGTCTATGTGGTGTACATAAACCTCTGCCTCATAGAACGCACCTCACCACACACTAAATGCTGTCTTACGTCTATGTGGTGTACATAAACCTCTGCCTCATAGAACGCACCTCACCACACACTAAATGCTGTCTTACGTCTATGTGGTGTACATAAACCTCTGCCTCATAGAACGCACCTCACCACACACTAAATGCTGTCTTACGTCTATGTGGTGTACATAAACCTCTGCCTCATAGAACGCACCTCACCACACACTAAATGCTGTCTTACGTCTATGTGGTGTACATAAACCTCTGCCTCATAGAACGCACCTCACCACACACTAAATGCTGTCTTACGTCTATGTGGTGTACATAAACCTCTGCCTCATAGAACGCACCTCACCACACACTAAATGCTGTCTTACGTCTATGTGGTGTACATAAACCTCTGCCTCATAGAACGCACCTCACCACACACTAAATGCTGTCTTACGTCTATGTGGTGTACATAAACCTCTGCCTCATAGAACGCACCTCACCACACACTTAATGCCGTCTTACGTCTATGTGGTGTACAATGTACATAAACTGGCTAATTTTGTCTACTGATATTAACCTTTCTTTACAGTCGTACAATATGTTTTTGATTTATGTAAAACTCAAATGGATATAATTTATACTCAGATAGTCATATTTGGACATAATTTATAATACTTTGGCAACAATGCTAATTAAGGGTGTTTGTTGAGAGGATGATATATATATATATATATATATAAATATGAAAATACACCACACTTAATTCGTATTCACACGTAGAGCGGAAGTTTACAGATGTAGACCCCTATACTTACAGTTATAAAATATATTTAAGATTTAAAATGACATGGACCTGAATGTTTCACATTTATTTCTACATTATATTTGCTACTCTTTTGTAACAAATAATTCTTATGACAAGTATTTTATTTGATCTTTTAGTGTTTTACATTACTCAAGTTCAAACTTTATATTGAAAATAAAGAACAGAAAACAGAAAACATAATTCATCAGTATGTTCCTTATTTACTTCAACATAAAAAACAAACTTGATGCTTTTTAATGCACAAGTCTATTAATTTGTATTTTTTATTTCAGCTATTATTGCTGTTTTTACTAAAGATATACACATATTTAAGTAATGAGTACTTACTTAAGTTATCGAGATCAAAATGAGTTAAGATTAGGACGATGTGAAATGAATAGAGGTGAGCTAGTTAAACGTCCTACCACAGGTGATGCCGTCTTCAGACTCCCTTGTTTTATCTCACAGGGTTGGATGAATCTGCACTCCCCTTTATACGCCAAGTACTCCATCGGAAAAAACGTTTAACAGTAAATCGAGAGGAACAAAAGAAATTTTCACGGAAAAGTATACAGGAGAAATTATTTTGTTTTCTATCGGGTGCATATAAAATCGAGAAACCATAAAATGAAATGGCTTTTGTTTAAAAACTCTTGTATAAAACGGAACTTAAAGATACCTTCAGATACGTCTGGATATAAGCTTACCTTACAAACCCCTACTTTTTCTCAAGATTTGCTGTGAATTAGTATTTAGTTATAGCTGTTAGCTTTATGCTCACAGAAAAATAATAGTATAATCTTTTTTACCTGTCTGATAAAACAAACAGTTTCATGAACTATCTGACCAGTGAATCGATAGAGATGGCTCAGTGGTAGCACACGGGGCTCTAGTTCGGGAGGTGTCCGGTTTGATACCCGCTAGTAGCAATCCGAGGTTTTTCTCAGTCACAATACGAATGCTTGGATATCTTTTAAACATTGGTTTTAGGCTTGGTTAGTTTTAAACATTAGTTAATTTTTTAGACATTTTACAAAACACATTTCGTGTAGCTAAGATTCTCACCTGCCTTCTGTCCTAATCTCCGACCTCCCAAACAAACTTTTACCATTAGCAAACACTGTCAAACATTTTTCAATTAAAAAACTAATTCCATAGCATTCATTTCACGAAATTAATCCTTCCACTTTTGTTAAAAAAATATGAAGAAAAAGTTATCGATTATTCTTCTGCATATTTCTAGAGACAATAAGTGAACCCTTGTGCAAGGTTCTCAACTTGGTATCAAGATGCTAGACGTGATTTTCATTTTAATAATAAACTATTCTACAATTTTTTTTGTCCATTGTGTGACTTATAATGAATTTTCTATGATGCTCCCTCACAAATTTTCTTACACAGTAAAAGGAAAAATAAAAATGCTCATTTCGAGCAACGTATACATATTTTAATTCGTTTTGAAAACAAGTGAAAGTGAAAATACGCAACATAGATCCCCATCGGTAGAAGTGGTCTCGAGTTTCGATGATTTCGACGACGATTTCATTGATTTCTCGTGGCTTTTCTATACGTATGTATTCCATATCTGCAACAGGACCGAGGAACGAAGTTGTAACACAAGCTTTTGAACCCCCAAATCTACGGTCACCCTCTTTTCTCCTGACATAGCCCGATGGTTCCTTACTTCGCTGTTTATATGGGAACAGACAAAATGACCGTGGCTTAACCGTTGGATTTTACTCAAACTTTTTTTAGAGTTGTACTTTCCATAGCACAAACAAACGCCTACACCACTCATCTGTTTAGAATAACATTTTATTCATACTCTAGATATACAGTACTTTAGTATTTTCCCTTAATTTCAAATTGTCTCCCAAAATAGTAATTAACACAAGCTATAAAATGTGACTTCAATATTGTGGAAAGGAACGTATGGTGCCGGCGTTATTTTTGAATATCAGCTTTCTAACTGAACAGAACAGACGTAAAGTAAATTAATGAATCTGGTGGTGAAAATCTTCTAGCTAACCTGATCTGACCATTACTCTGGCTATGGTGTTTGTTTACCTTAGAAGCCAACATTTGTGTTCAATAGTAATACATCATCCTCGAACTTGTCAAAAGCTTGCTCACAACCAACGCTGTTTTGTGCCAAGGATAGCAAAGCAGTACTATAATTCCCAAGTCTGAGATACAATTGGGCACAGTACGCGCATAAAACGCCAAAATCGATTTGAGTATTTCCAAGTAATGTGAATGTCGACTGTGTAAATAAAGTGATGATTGAAAACGCTAGTTTGTCGCTGGTAAATGGAGAAGCGTCTGCGTGATACACCATTGTGTAAACACTATATATATACATTACACATTGATGGCTCCCTTCCCGTACCTCAGTGAGGGGAAAACATGTTTCAGGGCTGGATTTGAGGAAGCTGTAACAGTAGGGCCATACTGACTAGAATTGTCACACAAAATAATTTATTTTTATGTTTTATTATTAACGAAATATTTAATTTTAACTGTATTATAATGTTTACTTTGTATTATTGATTTGTTATTATTAACGATATCTGTATTTATTATTATTCTTTTACACCGAAACGTTTCTATAAGCTTCACAGCATACTCTGAAATCTTACCTCAGGTACAATATTTGAAGACACTTCATGTTTTCGAGGTCTGCTCAAAGAATCGACGTGCTAAATTTTAAAATCATCTGCAGCCAAGAAATGTTTGCTATACAGGTATCATATCATTAACAAATCTGACAAATTATTTCAAAACTCCCCCAAAAAAGTAATGTTCTTAAATATTTACGTCTTTAGTAAGTTTGTTTAAGCTTGGTTCTGTGATAAACCTCATCAATCACATTGAGGGTACGGGAGTACGGGGGTACGGGAGTACGGGGGTATGGGAGAGCTCCTAGTTGAGGGGGTGCCCAGGTACGGCTCGGAGCTAACAATGGATTTATCCTCCTAGAATAAAAATAAACTGCTCTATCCGGTTTGCCGCGACAAACCACCTGGATTTATCGCAGCTTAGGCTACGTGAAAATTACAATTGCATTGGGGTGGGATTTTATGTACAAGAGTTTCCAATGGGCTAACGGTAGGGGGAGCGGGTGCCGGCGAGGGGTGTGGGGTGACTAGAAATAAATTTATAGGGGTAGTTGAAGATACGGCCACGGCCAGAGATGACTGGCTGTCAAATTAAATATAACCCTGGGTGGAAAAAGCAATGTAGATATTTCCCTACTCCATTTCGAAAAGTGCTCTATTAATCAAACACGTGTCAGTTTATTTTATTTTAATCAGTAATAGAGATTCAGAAATTGATTATTTTAACTCTTTGCTGTTGGTTGATCTTATATCTTTATTCAAAATTATAGCTATTGTTTATTTACACAAAATTCGTCCACTTGCTCTGTTTTGTTGAACATAAATAAAGTGACCCTATACATATTTTATATACATGTATATATAATTTTTAAGATTCAATGTTCGATTAATCATTTCACAAAATGTATTGGATGTATGAACATATGCAATATGCATGCCAAACAAAACAAAAATGCCAAACAAAAATGCAACAAAAACCAAAACAAACAAAACAAAAACGCAAACAAAACAAAAACACAACAAAACAAAAAATGCATGCCTATCAAACACTGCATTCCCCATGAGTACAGACGATTAAAATTTTAAATATCAGTATCTCAGCTAAATATAAACTTATTGGTTGTCTCTCTCTCTCTCTCTCCTCTCTCTCTCTCTCTCCTCTCTCTCTCTCTCTCTCTCTCTCTCTCTCTCTCTCTCTCTCTCTCTCTCTCTCTCTCTCTCTCTCTCTCTCTCTCTCTCTCTCTCTCTCTCTCTCTCTCTCTCTCCTCTCTCTCTCTCTCTCTCTCTCTCTCTCTCTCTCTCTCTCTCTCTCTCTTCTCTCTCTCTCTCTTTCTCTCTCTCATATGACGTCACGATCCACAAGGTTGCTGTGGAACGACTTCAGTAAGACTCAATGCTAGCATTCGAATTATGACTGAGGAAAACCTAGGAGAAAACCTTCCATCATAATTACCGGTACCAGCATCGCACCGGCTACTTCCTTGGGAAGAGTCTCGCCTGTTACCGCTGAGCCAGCTCTATCAGTCGAATGAATATTTGTGTAATTGGGAAGCAGTCTCAATAATTCACCTCCCAGAGGTTATATATCTTATGAGGGACTAGTGAGGTTCAAGCGGTGATGAGAGTCGAACCTATTGCTGCTCATCTCCGCCTGTCACCCCGGTACAGTCTGCTCCAATCACATTTCATCCTGTACAGTCAGTTTAAACTATTAGGAACAATGAACACACACAAAACCTTATACGAATTAAATACAAAACCAATTTTCTCATATTGAGCATTTTATAATTATATGCTTAATATGAAAAAAATTTGTTTTGATTTAAATCGTATAACAATTGATAAATTTTGTATGTGATCATATTCATTGTTGCTAATTAATGCTAAAAAATGTTGTTCTGCACATTTTCACTAAAATCAACAAACTTTTAGTAACTATTTATTCTTTCTTCCTTCCTTCCTTCTTTCCTTCCTTCCTTCCTTGCTTCCTTCCTTCCTTCCTGCTTCTTCATCTCGTCCTCCATGCAAAAAATAATTTGGAAAATTCGGTGTCTCATACACTCAAATTGTCCTGTCATTTTCTTCAAAACAAAACATTGGGGGTAAAAATTTGTGAAAATTCGGTGTCTCATACACTCAAATTGTCCTGTCATTTTCTTCAAAACAAAACATTGGGGTTAAAAATTTGTACCACAACAAATTATAATTAAGGCTCCAATCACCGAAGTTACTGTTATCCTACAAAGCCTAATGATGTGTAGTCTAATTAATGTTTATTGTTTGATGCGATGTACGAGAAACGCTCGTCAGACTCGGCTCAACCAACGTACTTTTATCTTCACCCTTTCTTTACGGACGTGACTGTTTGTAATTGTCGGTGTAGTATAACTTAGCATTGACGGTATCAGACTCGTGGGACTTACCAATGACCCATACCTCTAACTGAGATACGTTATCCCCCTTCACCCCCTTGGTCCGTGCAATTACTAGGGAACGTTTTATACCAATACGGGAAATGTTGCTAATTTTTTTTTGTCGTGGATAATTCGGCGGAAAATATTTTCTTATGAGTAGGCACATATCAAGTGAAAGATGGGAAAGATTTTAAATTTTTCTGATTTATTAATATAAAACAAGTAACTTATATTTATGTAATGGATACTATGCAAAATGTATTATATTGTTGACAGTCAACGTGTTTTCGGAAATACCTTTGCGAGATTCTTCAAATATGTTTGTTTTTTAAATACCAAACATAAACTGCCATTGGTTACATGATAAGACTAGCTACAACTGAAAAGCACGGAAGATTTGCTGTCGCGGCGGAAGAAAATGGTCGACTGATCGACTGTCGCTTACATTCATTTTACCATAGTACATTTTTAATGAAGAGATCTCTTCTATTTGCTCTGTACTTTAAAACCTCATTAAACAGTCTATTTGAAACTTGGGGTTTAATTTCTAATATCCATGGACAAAATTTTATCTCTGTGATATTGGCAGTTTTTCTAACGGTGGTTGTGAAACAGCACGAGCGAAACATGTTCTGTGGTCAACATGCAACATGATTCAACATGTTAAAAGATATTTCCTGCACTGGAATATACCTGTAGTCGGTATAGGACCCCTTTGGGATAAACGTTGTAATGCGTGAAGGGAGAAAGAGATGCGATATGTGAGTACATTTATATACTCATCATGCCTGGGCCATATTTGGACGCAGAATGCGACAGTTCCAGCGGTATCACGTTTAAGATCACTTTTCTAATATGGACCAGCATTGTAATAATATTACTTTTAACTAATAAAATAAAAAAATACATTTTCCTAAAATATGCCACACAAGTTTAATTTTATGTAATTCTCTAAATTTATTAAATATACATTTATTTAAAATCTGTAAATCATTCTCTGTCCCAGCAATGATAGTAAAATAACTTCACCTCCTATGCGTATGTGACACTCTGAACGCCTTTAATTGCGTCCAATAGAAACGGCAATTCTTCTTAAAACCCGGTTCGAAAGTAAGTGCCAATGTAGCAATGACGAAGTACAGTAATGCTGTAATGTAACCTCGTTTAGTTTCGTGTATTATACGTGGTACACGTGCGTTATGTAGGATAACGAGAGTCGACATGAACAAATAGATCTAAATCTGTTTCTTATTTGAGTCCTTGAGTATTTGAGTGCCTGAAACACTTGCAGTAGTAAATCGGGCCGTTATTTGCATGCATGTTCTGCAGACGCGTCTAGCACGCAAACAACATGTTAATAGTGGCGTATAAGAAATCCGTTAGAAATTATGTCCCTCGAACAAGAACATGAAATATTAGCGCGTTCCACTTTGTCACTCACTGTGAACTCGGGATAATAAATGCAACTAGAAATAAACTTGAAGTACAATTAGAAACAGAGTGTGACGTGTATTATGTACGTCCTGTGACGTGCAACGTTCACGTCATGTATTGGTTGACTTCTGCCACACCAGTTTATAGTCTCTACGTTTCAACATAGTCTCGAGAAGGCTGCCAAAATGAACCGCTACTCGACGAAATGTTTAACAGGTGAACTGAAGTCGATTGTGTTGCATTTTCATCGCGATTACAATCGTTATGGAATTGGCCATGTCAAACAGTGTCTTCAATTGAATTATGCTAGCAACAGTGACTTGGTCGGCTTGCAACAAGTACATTTTAGACTGAATTAGATGGCCACCGCACTGGGGGGGGATCGGGGAATTTGAATTTTTCGGGGATTTTTTTAAATTTTAATTTACATCTATACATCAGTTTCACACCACGTTCTTGGCATACCTGGTCATTATTGTGTCGAATAGCGTGACAACAATAATAAAGACGTCAACCATTATCTTCCTGTTTTCTCTCAGGCTTCAACCGCTGTGCACTATATTCTTTCTATCAAGCGCTATTTTATGCGAAGCATCTTATCATATCTTATTACCTCTTCACACCTCCATCTTTACATAAAACACGCTCTATACCGCGCATTTATCGTCTCCCTTCATAGATTCATGTGTGTACGATACTCGTTGTTTGTCGTGATTGTACTGGGAGCAAAAAACCAGCTGAAACGAAATATTTCCAGAACACATGTACTAAAGATTGTAAATTATGTACGCATTTCTTAACGCTGGCACGCGTCATGTTTGACGGGGCATCTTGGCCAACACCGGTACGTCAGCCAGTAGAATATCAAGCGCAGCTTTGCTCTAAACTTAACCGACGCTCGTTAATACAGTAATAAGTCTATTTGGCGGTTTAATAGCGGTTCTTTGCTCTATCAGTGCATGGTGCATGTGTGCAAAGTGGATTTACACATCTTACTGGCATTATCTGTCACTTTCACGTATGTTTTTCTTTCGAATTGCAGTCGTAATTATCGTGCAAGTAACTTAATTAATAAAAATGTTTATAGGTATTTGTAAATATGAGTTGTGAACTAGTAGTTAGGTGGATGAGATATTGCTTGTAATTGTATGTGGAGCATCTGCGAGCCGGATGTACACTTTCAAATAGTTCTGCACGGAGATGTTGTGATGTTCACAGTTGGAAGACCGAAAACAGAAACTAACATGCCGGAGTTTGTTCTAAAGCGAAAATACATTCGATACACTTATTCATATTTCGTACATTATATATATATATTTTCAAATCAGTAATCGCGTTAGGTGTACTTGTATTCTTTTTGAATATACAGTTATATTGAGTCGATATAATCATTGTAGGTTACATTAAATATGTGCAAAGTACTTCCTGCCAGACAAAACGCTTGTGTTAACCAACTTTTCCAAGGACAATTTTGTCTTTGTTTACCTACCCCTCTGACTAAGAATGGGGTAACACGCGATTGTATAATTTGCACAAAACGTTAACTCTATTGGGACGGAGGTCCTAAGCATTGCCACCTATAGGGACGTGGATTAAAATCCCGTAAGACATGTTTGTAGTTTTCCTTCATCTTCATCTTCATATATCTCCCCCCTCACACTTTTCACAGTGAAATTACCTCTAACTAATCTAGATTTTAGCAACTTCAGGTTAACAGTTTAATACGTGTACAGAAACAACGGTCAGCAATATATTACGCTCTGAGATCTCAATTTGGAAAGCTTCGTTCAAACAACAGTGTATTTCATTTTTTAAGTCAAGCAACTTCATAGCATTGGACAAATGCCCCTAGAAAATTGCCTCGGAAAAATATACTTGCTTGTAACGGAAGTTTTGCCAATTCCACATTTGATATGCTCATTCATCATCTAGCCGTATAACATCTAGTGTGGCTACAGCGTACAGCACATACCTGCTTCATGTAACTTTCCAAGCTGAAATGTTGTGTGTAACTTGTAACTACCATCTTACCGTGTTTACCACATTTTATATATCTTTTCACGTTAGCAATATGGGTTTTATTTATTTAATAATTGCAATAGAATGACCAAAACCCTTTACATTCCAGCCCATTTCTATGTATTTGTATTCAAAGTTTTCTCACTTCGTTTTATTCACTTTCATTGATTGTTAAACTTTACAAAATAGACTTGTTATATTTTCAAAGTACAATTTAATAACATGTAACATGTTACCGCTGAGCCATCTCTATCGGTTATATCACGTAATGTATTGGAAACATTTTATGCTTGCTAATTACAACCGTATACATAACCAAGTATTATATGTTGGTTAATGATCATGATTCATGACCTATTGTTTGTGAAGACAATGTTAATGTCTATTGGTGTTAGACACGACAGTAACTTACACCGCTTTCATCTGAGTAAAACACCGCAAAGAATACGTGTTTCCGAAGCCAGAGAGTAAATATCTCGACAATATTTTTGCGTTCTCAACTATACTTTATCTTCAACTCAAAAGAGGCTTATATGGGCACGTGAAAAGTTGTGAAAAATATTACGATCACGGACGAAGGTGGTGCTGGCATACAGTCCATATATAACCTTATAACCATGTGGAGGAGGCTGGGAAAGCTAGACACAGTTGTGAAGTAGAAATTCTAAGAGCATCCACCTCAGTGGTGCGTCCAATCAGACC